>JALGBA010001321.1:0-332962 GCA_023970755.1 Azemiops feae | reverse complement strand
CTATAGAGCCATCGCCACATGGACACAACCGAAGGTGCATAGGAATGCCCTTAAAACCGTCCAAAAAGGACTGCCGAGGGCAATGCATCCAGCCTGGCTAAGGTGAAAGCTTACATACATAGATACAGCCTTTCATCTCACTAAAAATGACTCTTGGAAGCATACAATGTATTTTAATCACCACATTAGATTCTCAATACTACTAAAACTCTTTCCCATATCCTTTAATTGGGCAAAACGTTAGGAAACCATAGAACAATAATTTTTGAAACAAACTACTTCAAATAGGCTAATTTATATAATGCATCCATAATGCAGGAGTCATGACTCCTGTGGAATTGAAATTTTGCAAATGTTATAAAGCTTTTTATGACATAAACAATATCTTTATGACACAATACAAAATGTCATAAAATATGTCCTGTGCTGATGTTTGATTGTGGTACGCATATATCAGTGGTTCCCATCTTTTCTAGCTCCATGGAGCGGTGGTGGGAGGGATGGTTTTGTGTGCACAACCTAGATCTGCCCATGTGCAGATGAAGCTTCGTTCACCTGCTGCTTGTATGGCCCAGTTCCCAACAGGTCCTTGGTGCTCCCTCTGAGCTTGGCTGTTTTCTTGCAGTTGTTTCATTATCCAACTAGGTAACATTATCAGTGCTGGCGTTGAACATCTAGCACTGACGATGTCACCCAGTTTGGGTAATGAAACACCTGCAAAAAAATAACCCAGCACAGAGAGCACCAAAGACCCCTCAGTTCAACATGTGCTATTTTCAAGGCAGCTACATCTCTGAATGAATCTTAACTTTTCCAATGAAGGCAGTGCATTAGAAGCTCTGACATTGTTGAAGACATTGAGGAATCTGGTAAGGAAATATTTCTGAAATGATGATCCCATGAGGTCATTGGTTGTCTAACGTTAGACTTGTTTTGATAAGAAAGCACATTTGATGGATGCTAGTGGTATCAGTCAAACACCAATGGACACATGCTGACCTTTTCCCAGAGCTGGATCTGTGTGTGTTTGTGAGTGAAAATAAAGACTCCAGAGAGAACTGCAAGGAGACTTTTAACACTTTCCAATTTGCTTTGGAGGTCAGTTGATTGGTGGTTGAATATACTTCTCTAAATTAAAGAGAAGCATTGCAGCACAATCCTCATGCAGATTACTGAGCATCTCAGCATTGTTTTTTCATGGTCTTCTAATACTTTGCACATGTTCTGGATACGTTCCAGTGAGCTTTCAATAAGTTATGCTCATACAGCTATTTCCTCTGAGAGGTTGGGGGCCTGCATGGTTTTAAGATGAAATGTGTTGATTTCAAGTTAATACATCATCTTCGTGAAATTGACACACGGTTCTGTCTTGCCTCCCCGGCTTTGTAGAAGGTGGATCCGTCCGGCCAGCCAACATGTTCAGCCCATCCTGCCCGCTTCTCTCCTGATGACAAATATTCTCGACACAGGATCACCATCAAGAAACGCTTTGGTGTCCTGATGACCCAGCAGCCTCGGCCTATTGTTTAAATGTGCTTCCATCCTGCTCCCGAGTTACAAAGGCGGCGAGATAAGCTTTGAGAGCAGCTTTGAAGAAGCCCATGAAGGCGAAGAATACCTGTCGATCTGCCATCCACATTGTTGCGTTCTTTGCTGATGTTTTTCAAACTTGACTCAATTCCCTTTGCGTTCTGTGGAAGAGGAATGAATGACATCCTGCAAGCAAGCAAGACAAAATTATATTTTAGTCATGTTTTTCTGGCTATGTAATTCTGGAAATAAAGTGAGATTTTCCATTGTTCTGCTTCTGCTTCCATTGGTCTGTGTCGTATTTTCCAGAGAATGATAGCTTTTTTTTTGTTTTTTTTTAGCCTGGTAGGGCTATCAATATCAGTAACACTGGAAAAAAAGTGACTTGTAGTTTGAGTGGATGATTCTTTTAGTTCTTAAGCTAGCCAGCTAACTTTTGGCTATGTGGCACAACAAGTGGATTGATGCTGACTTGAAAATCACACTCATTGACAGTTTCTCATCAAACTGTAGGGAAATATTGAGTGGGGTACCAAAAGGTTCTGTCCTCCTTCCTTAGCTCTATTTTTTCCCCCAATATTTTTTTATTTTGGGTGTGGAAATGGAAAAAAGCTTATCAAATATACTGATATTACAAAATTGGATGGGATAAATAATGCTCTGGAAAAAAACCCAAAATGTACTTATAAATTTTTTAAAAATGGCTTGAAAATAACAATGAAATTGAACAGACAAATGCAAAGTCATCCATCTGAGAAACAGACAACAAATGCATAATTATAGGATGGGGCTTGGTAGTAACATTTAGGAAAAAGGTTTTAGAATAGCAGTTCATCATAAACAACAGCAATGGCATTTAGACATACACTGCTTCACAGTGCTTTACAGTCCTCTCTAACGACAATCTGGGTCCTCATTTTATTGATCTCGGAAGGATAGAAGGCTGAGTCGACCTTGAGCTGGTCAGGATTGAACTGCTGGCAGTCGGCAGAATTAGCTTGAAATACTGCATTCTAAACACTGTCACTGCAGCATTCTGAATTAAACAATCTGAGTTAAAATACACTACATGACTCGGCAGTATAGTGATGCAAAGAAGGCAAATATTTTAGGCTCTTTCAAGGGAAGTATACTTTCCAAATCATAAGTAATAATTTATCTTCATTCTGCATTGGTTGGACACCCCCACACTTTGAATTCAATTTTGGGTACTACATTTTAAGATTCAGAGGAATTGAAGCAAATTTCACAAAAGGTACAAAGATGATCCAGGGGATGAGAAACTAGATTCAATGAACAAACAGAAAACTAAAGAGAAATTTAATAGTGCTCTTCAGCTCTGAAAAGTTGCCAACAAGGAAGAGTTGCCTAATAGAATAGGTTTGGATGGGTAAATGAGAATCAGACACAAAGTCTATTGCCCTTTCCTGGAATTGGGATGCTTGAAGATATTCTTGCAAGTCAGCAGAAAAGTGCCTAAATTGTCCCAATTCTCAACCTATGCCAATAGTAACCATGTAATATAGGGTGTTTTTTTAGCAATTTGAATTTTGCTGGTTGCTTAAGCGCAGGCATGTCAAACTCGTGACGTCGCACGATGTATCGGGACTTTTTCCCCATTGCCGGCAATGGGGTGGGCGTGGTTTTGGCGTGAGGCATCCGGCCCGCGGGCCGGCAGTTTGACATGCTTGGCTTAGGGTTTCCCCAACAGATTAGGGCAGCCATGTAAAATGGCTGCTTAAGGTTTCATTTCTGTTGGTTACAGGTGAGACATGTGCCATAGTTGAGAACCCAAAAAACTTTGCCTCACCTGTTTTTTATCATGAGATTGTCTCCTCACCCTGTATCTTGGACATATTTATTGGAGCATAATTCTTGAAAATTTTAATGCTCTTGGAGAAAGGGTGATCAACCATATAAGACAACCATACAGCAGGTGGTCATTTTCTACTCTGGGTTGCCTGACATCACATGGATGCAGAATACTGAAGGGGCTTGCTTGTTATGAATTCTGTTTTGTCCTTGTATTGCTTAAGTTTCCACTTCCTGCCTCAAACTGGGGATGGAAAAGGCTGATCTAAGCCAAAGACCGCTATTTAAAATGTCTCATGTTCATATCCTGCTGCTGAAACCGCAGTTAAGAGTGGGGGTGAGGACAGACAATAAATAGAAGGGCTGCTGCCGTTAGATTTTGAGCAGAGCAGAGGCTCATGTGAATTAAGCAAGGCTGAATCAGTACCTAGCACTTCTGTGCTACTCAGTCTGATGCAGCTTTTTTTTGCTGACCAGAGGTGTGTAAAAAATGGGGAACAATTTGTGTCTCCAAGCAGGGAGAATTCATGCAAGTATATTTGCGGTGGCATGCCAGAATTGGATATTATGCAGAACCAAAGTATGGTTGGATAACATTGGAGTGTGAAACCTCAAGCAGGAGGTTTTCCACAGATATGAAAAAAAGGCATATCACTTTATCTTTCCCCCAACACCCTTCAGCTGCTTAGTACTTGCAGGAGGAACAATGTGGTGCAACTGGTCATCATGCAGGACTAGTCTTAAGAAGACTTTCAGGTCCTTGGGCTCAGACTAGTATCTCTCAGTATAATATAGGGCAGGGGTGTCAAACTCGCAACATCACGTGACGTGTCGCAACATATCGCGACTTTTTTTCTATTGCCGGCAATGGGGTGGGCACGGTTTCGGCATGACGCATCCGGCCCGCAGGCCCGCAGTTTGACACCCCTGATATAGAGGGAAAACAGAATAGCAAACTCCCTTAAGCTTCATGGAGAAAACCATTTATTAAACTTGACCTGTCCATTTATAATATGAGCTGGACTATGATTCAGGCTGGTCTATGCGGAGATGATTCAGACACCCTAGATTGAATCCTTTCCAAATGTATTCAGAATTGCTTTCCTTTTTTGTGTCAGTCTAACAGTCTTACCACCAGGAGGATCCAATAATTTTGGTGAAGAACTAGAAAAAGCTGAGGGGAGACAGACTGGCCAGTAGATTTCCTCTTACAGTGTTGGGAAGCAAATTCAATTTCTGATTTATTCATTTTATTTAATTTAATGAAGTTAAATACGATTTTCCTCTCCCAGAAGGTTTCCAGGAGTAGGGGAAAGAAGGCAAAACAGAAGTTAATGGTGGGATTATTTGGGATGGGTGAAAAGGAAGGGCTTCCTTACACAGAATGAAAAATGCCACAACAGTCTTCCATTGTGATGTCAACAATTTTGACGGCTTTAGAAAGGAATTAGACTAACATCAGACCCTCCATGACCACTAATTTTGGGAGGTATATTTTTGGAATATCTCATGTGCCCTAAATAATCACCAGTGACTCAAGAAGCAAGTATGGAAAAGAGCTATTGGTCTCCTAATATTGCTTGCAGGCTTCCCAGATGCATTGGCCGCTATGGGACACATGCCCTCAAAGCTACCATGGCCTTTTCTTTCTTTTGAAGGGCTGATATTATAACATATTAACCACTTCAAGCTAAATGCTCCGTAATATTGCATTACTGCAATGCCTGCTCTGCATTATTCTACATCACTGTATGTAATGATCGCACACATTACTCTGCAATATCATTGCATTTCTTTGCACACTGTAATGTGCCTGTAGCTTTTCAAGCCATGGAGCAATGTTTTTAGCAACTTTAAGATGGGGGGGGACTTCAACTCCCAGAATTCCCCAGCCAGAAGAGCTCAACCAAGATGCCAAGGTTGAGAAACACTGCCATAAAAACTAATCTCCTTCAGCTCTGTTCCTAGTGACATGTAGGTAATAATGCAGGTGTCATTTGCCATGGCTCCATTCTGGGGATTTCTCCACACACCCCCTCCATTTCTAATATGTTTCCAGCCCTGAGATTTTGCAATACTCTCCATCCAAGGAGGAACCAGGTCTGACCAAGCTTAGCATCGCAGAAAAGCCAAGATTGCCCCAGACTTTGCTTAAGGATGCCTTAGAAATCATACAATAAAGTTGTGAATCCTGTGTGTGGCTATTTGGAGGAAGGGGGCTAAGCCGACCAAGAGGTTGCTCTCAGTCATGAGTTGCTCGTCCAATTTTTCCCGAAGTCTCACTAGTCCCTCCTCTGGCTATAATTTCTTTCAGCGACATATTCTTGGAGGTAAGAAAGCCCCCCCTCATTCTAATGAAACTACATCCCCCAGCAACCCTCGCGCGTTTGTAGTATCCCCTTCTCTTTCGCGCGCCCCTCCGCTCTCTAAACGGTTCCAAACCTGCCCTCCCACCTCTCTCGCTTTCGCGCGCTTCTCTGAAGGAAAAAAAAAAAAAAGCCCAGCAACAGTAACCGCTCTTTCTGCGCTTGCGTGGCCAAAAAAAAAAAAAAACGGCGGGGGGGGGATAGCATTGGAAAGAGGAGAGGATGAGGGCACTTAAGGAGAGTCCGCTTTCCCTCCTCCCCCTCCTTTCCCAGCATCTGAGATAGCGGCGGTACCAGCGTGCGTGCGGGGAGCTGCGCTATGTGCTGCGCGCGCCGGCCGGCCGGTCAGTCAAGCTAAGACGGCCCAACAAACAAGACGAAGAAAGGTCTTGAGAACGCGTGCGCGGGCGAGACCCTTTTTTTTTTTTGAACGTTGGTGGTGGGGGGAAGCCGCTTCGCCGCACGCCGCAGGTAAACAAGCAACGGCCGCTTTCCCGGGGGCTACACATCAAAGGACGTGTGGAGCTCGAGCGGGAGGGGGGGGAGAAGAGAAAGAGCGCGAGGATGGCGCACGCGCAGTGTCGTCTTCCCACCTGTATCCTCGTTCATTCCCTTTCCCCGAGAGTTTCTTGCACGCTCTTTCCCTCTGCGACTATATGTGTGTGTGTGTGTGTGTGGCTTTGAGGTATGGAGAAGCCAGACCCCCTGCTTTGGACGGGGGCTTGAACGCTGCAGCCCCTGTCCCCCTTTGTCTGTGGGTCCTCAGCTTTAGGGTCCAGTTGGGGTGTGTGAATTGGTCTGCCTTGCCTCATTATCTTGTCTGCAGAGGTCTGGGTGCATTAGGGTAGACTTTCTCATGACCACTTGCTTTGCCTCCAAAGCTCCTTGCCCCCCCCCCCATCTTTTGCAGCAAGAATCTGTGGGCTCGTAATGGCGTTGCTGTCATTCTGTGGGTTGGAGACCTGGAAATGTGTGTTCCTAGTTTTTTGGGTGAACTCTCCTGCAGTAATAGTTTTGAAATGGTCCTTTCTCCTTCTTAGGATAACACACCACCAAGAATAGATAGTCTTAGACTTAACGGCCACAATTGAGCCCCACATATCTGTTGCTAAATGTAACATTTGTTAAGTCAATTTTGCCCCATTTTACAATCTTTCTTACCACACCAAGGACCCCTCATTTCAACCCTGAGTTACAAATATTTTCCTTAAGAGGTGCTGGGCAAGCAAGCAACTAATAATACAGGCAGTCCTTGACTTACAACCACAGTTGAACCCAAATTTTCTGTTGTTCAGTGAGACAGTTAAGTGAGTTTTACTCCATTTTACAAACCATTCTTCCCATGGTTGTTAAGTGAATCACTGCAGTTGTTAAGTTAGTAACATGGTTGTTAAGTGAATCTGGCTTCTCTATTGACTTTGCTTGTCAGAAGATCGCAAAAGGTGATCGCATGGCACTTGGACACTGCAACCATCATAAATATCATTCAGTTGCCAACTGTCTGATTTTGATCATGTGATCATAGGGATGTTGCAACAGTTCTAAGTGTGAAAAATGGTCATAAGTCAATTTTTCCAGTGCTGTTGTAACTTTGAACGGCCACTAAATGAACTGTTGTAAGTCAAGGACTACCTTGGGTTAATGAGATTTTACAGAGGATTCAGTGTCTCAGTACAATTTTGTGTAATAGACTTTTTGATATATATATATTCACTGTTTTTTTCCCCAGAATCCTACAATTTGAGGAGGACTGACAATTTCCTTGCACTAGGCCCTCTAAAGGTTATCTCCTTCTACCAAGATCTTCAAAAACAACTGGAAGTTTGAAGAGTTCTTGATGTTGCACTTTAAGAGATAACTTTGCCTTCTCTTCTTTAAGTTCTTGCACTGGAATCTGACATTTTTCCTCTTCATTTGAAAAAAAAACCCACCTCTGTCTCCCTCTCTCTCTCTTGACTTTTTCTGCACCAGAATCATAAGGGACATTTGCAAAGAAAAATATATTTTTTCCTAGCATTCACCATGGAAAACAAGTGGATTATATAACCTTACATTCACCATAGACTTTCTAGCATTTTGGCATACCTTGCAGATCTTCGCCTTTGGATATTTTTTTTTTCCTGTTGCATTTTGCTGAGATAAAAGGCATTTGCTTAACCGAAACGTTGAGCAGGTTCTGTGTGGCTGTTTTCACAGATGTATAGTAAAGCTGGAATTTTTGCATTGTGTCCCTTTCACAGATAAAAATTGCAAGCGTTTTTCTTTTTTGACTTTTAGGCTATCCTTACGAACAGAAAACTGACCTATTTGCCTGATGCATGGAAATCTTCAGTGTAATCATTTGTGAAACATTAACCTACAAAATCATGGAATATTGCCTTCACTCAGTCTTAGGCTGTACTTCTAAAAATACACCCAATAAGCATTGATGTCAAAATAGCACGCTGTGTGAAACAGTTCGTGAATCCACGGTAGACATGAATCTTCCTTGTGAGAGGGTATTGGATAACATTGTTGGCATCTCTACTTTTCTGAATGATCTTCCTCTTACGACTTGAGGTGACTTTAGGTTAAACTGATCAAGGAAAAGGGTTGGGTTTTTTTGTTTTTGTTTTGGTTCTCTTTGCCATCTTTGTTGCCAAGATGGCTTCTGTCCGGTTTATGGTTACCCCCACTAAAATTGATGATATCCCAGGCCTGTCTGACACTAGCCCGGATCTTAGCTCCCGCTCGAGTTCTTGCGTCCGCTTCAGTTCCAGAGAAAGTGTGCCTGAAACAAGCCGCAGTGAGGGTGCCAGTGATTTTTCCCGAATAACCACTTCCTTGGCCACTGAAGCAGCCGAGCCTGCTTCTGACAAGACAACCAACCCTCGCACAGATGTGGTTGAAGGTAAGGTTCCCTTTGGTGGGAGGGAGAATGGATATCAGTAATTTTGCCAATGGAGCAAAATTACTGGTTGCAAGTGCCTTGTTTGGTAAAAGAACCAGGTGGTGCTTGTTTTTGAGTGTCTTGTTGGTAGAAGAACATTGAGGGATGAACAGGTACTTGGAAGCTTCTTGTTCAGAAGTTGTGGGAAGCACACTTCCATACCTAATGTTGTTATTCATGCAAAGAAGTTTTTTTTGTGTGTGTTTTGGGAGGTACAAGGGCTACGTTGATGATGTCAGAGGAATGTGAATGGGCCTGTCCATATTCAGTACTGTTGAATACAGTATTGTCATATTCAATACTGTTTGACAGGTATCATTTTCACACATAACTGGATTTTCCAGATTTGGCTCTTTATAATACCTTTGTCCTTTTTATGCCAAAGCTTGACTGGTATATTTTAGGCTTGCAAGAGAAGAAATAATAGTTTGTCTCTTAAATTTCCTGATCAATCTCATTGAAAGCAGCACTGAATTTCTCTGCTTCTAAAATGGATGGCAACTAATCAAGGAGAGAAGCAGCCTAGAACTAAGGAGAAATTTCCTGATAGTTAGAACAATTAAGTCAGTGGAACAGCTTGCCTCCAGAATTTGTGGGTGCTCCAATACAGGAGGTTTTTAAGTCGAGTTTGGAAAACTATTTGTCTGAAATGGAATAGAGTTTGCTGCTTGAGGAAGGGGTTGGATTAGAAGACCTCCAAGGTCCCTTCCAATTCTATTATTCTGTTAAAACAAGCCAATTTTGTTGTCTTTAAATTGTGTTTTCCCTTTGAAGTACTTGGCTGAACTGTTCAGTTTTTCAGATCCCTTTTCGTTATTTTTTTCCCTTGTGCCTGGAAATGCTGAGTAAGTCTCATGGGAAATGACTTGGGAGAATTTCAGTTCCCTTAATCTTGTTGATTGTTCTGTCTGATTTTAAAAGGGAAAAAAAAATGTCTAAGGTTAGCCTAGGTTTTGCTCAGTCACCACTGAGTCAAAGTCACATCTTCATTGTGGAGTTTCTGAATAGCAACACTGATCTGTCAACAGTCTTTGGATCCAGCCAGTCTGTAGTTCATTGTCTGTTTTCTGAATCTTACTTTGTTCTAAAAGGCATCTGTCCTAAATTGCCCTCAAATCCCCAATTGAAACAAGTCGAAAATAAAAAAAAGAGTAGTGAAACAAAAGAGAAGAAGAAAGCAGTTTTTCAGAGCATCATCTATGAAAGTGAAATACCACAGGTGAAGGCTTATGCAGTAAAGCCCTTTTTTTCTGCTCAACAAAGACTGTTAACAAGAATCACTTCTGGGAAATCTGGCAGTGGTGTTTTTGATAACTGAGAATTCCCCTTCACCAATCTTATGTTTATGTGTCTGAAGTAATTATTTAATTGTAGCTATGTTTGGCCTCCAGCTTTGCTTTGCAAATAAGACCTTTTTGCGATGCTGCATAGAAAGAAATAATTGTAGTAAGGGAATAATTTATCTGATCTTTTTTGTTAATTGGGTATGTGTATATGTGAATAAGTTTAATCCTCAATTTATATTACTTTATAAGATATATATTAACTTCACACCTAGGTGCATTTAGGAAGGGATAAGTAGATGAGACATTGTATGGTACAGCTGCATCCTTTTTTAAGCAATTATTCCCATCCTAGAGTCTGTG
The DNA here is from genome assembly GCA_023970755.1 of Azemiops feae. NCBI lineage: Eukaryota > Metazoa > Chordata > Lepidosauria > Squamata > Viperidae > Azemiops > Azemiops feae. The sequence goes on along the minus strand of JALGBA010001321.1, from coordinate 322,679 downwards.
GATCATGGTGGTTTGTAACAGTATTGTAGGTGGCCCCTACATTTATCCATTAATTTTATATTAATGGATAACATTCACCTAAGTTTTGCTGCTCAAATTATCGTAAGATTTCAAGTGGAATATCAAAACCTTATGAGAGTACATGATCTCACAAGTTTTTAATCATTTCATATTTTAAAATTAAAATTTGGGTCCATCAGATGCTCCTCAATACAGGTGATATCTGCAGTGTAATAATATTCCTGAAGGATTCAGCAGAAATGCTGAAATAGTCAGTTCTGCAAGTAATCTGACCTGGTGCCATGCATTGCTTTTAATGGTGATGACCAACTCCTTGAATTGCCTCTGGAAATATACTGGAAGGCAATGTCACTTGTGCAGCAGTGATGTTACACAGGGGGACTTTGGAGTACCCGAAACTAAGTATTGTTACATTCTGAAACATTTTAAGTTCTGAGTGTTCTTCTAGGAAAGTTCCATCTAGAGCACAAAACAGTTTCCAACCAGGAGGTGACAAAGGTATGAATGACAAGCATCGTAGTTCAGAAATGAGCACAACTGGTGCATGGGACAAATCTGTGCAAAACTCTTTGAGCAGGAGCTTGTGTGTTCCGGAAGACCTCCAGATGGCATATTAACTCTGGTGGAGTGCTACTCCAATAGCAGTAAGAGATATAAAAGCAGGCCTAGAAAGTTCAGAAGTCTAGAACCACTTGGGATTTGCCAGGGTTGAGCTGAAATCTATTTTCCCCCATCCAAACCCCCACAGCATCCAGTCACTGGATAATAACCTTGAACAAATTGTACAGCTAAGGGCAGAATACATAGCTGAGTAATATTTTGATGGTGCTGACAAATAACTTCATTCAGTGATTTCATTTAGATGTTAAATATGAGTGGGGAGAGAGTTGAGCCTTGAGGAATTGCACATAAGAGAGGTTTAGGATTATCCTCTCCCCCTCCCCATCAACATCAACTGGAACTAGCATTGAAGGCAGGAAGGAGAACTACCAAAAAAGAGTGTCCTCTCTTCTAACCCATGGACTTAGTCCAGAAAGGTACCATACTCAGTGCTATCAAAAGCTGATGAGAGATCTAGAAGAACAAAGACAGATGCATCACCACCATTACATGTCCTCTAGAGGTCTTCTGCAAAAAAAAAGCATTCATTACCTCTTGGACACAACTACATGTTCCTCCTGGCTGACCTTGACCAACTAGGAGCAACATGGATCTAAAAGGTAGAAGAGCTCACAGCTCCAAGGACCCTATCTACTTCCTCAGGCCTAAGCAGGTTAAATTTATTTCAGATAGCAAGACTGTATCTCAATCACTTGCATAAGACCTGCCTAGTTCATGTCCAACTCAAGTGGATTTCAGTGACGTTGTCCAACAGATGTCTAGAATAGCCCTCACAGTGAGCCTGAAACAGCTTCACCAACCCCTCCTTATCAAGAAAGGCTCTGGTTACCCAAAAGAAGGCTGCTGGTCAATTATTTGCAAACACAATAAAAGCAAAGAAGCAGGCCCACTATATCATTCGTTCTGTCACCAAATGAGTCCACTTAAGGGCTCCTGTCTCCAGACATATTCACAAGAGGTTTTCATCTCCAAAGCTCCTCAGAAAACAGGAAGCTTTATGGGACCTTCAATCATGTAGAGTCTGAAATTCAGTTTAAGGCTCTTGTTGCCTACTCATTCCAGGCAGTTTTGACTAGAGCATGCTGCAGAGTTTCAGGAATAACTCCCTGAAACCCTATTGTGTGCATCAGTTGCTTGGCCTGGAGCAATCAAATAGGCCTTTCCTCCCTGCAGTGGGTAGCAGCCACAGAGAACTGCAGTAGTTTGTGTAGTTGCCTGGAGTCAAGTTTGACACGAAGAAGTTACTGCAGTGCACCATTTTTCCTCTTTTCTTTTACAACAGTTCTGTTGTCAGTTGCACATGCATCATCATTTTGTTATGACCTATAAATAGTCTTGCCTACTTCAAGGAATAAAGGTTGCACGTATGCGTATCTAAAAACTATGGAGTTTTATATTGTGTTTCTCCCCTTAGATTTTTTTGCAATGTCTGTGGGATGTTTTTCTCCAAATACTGTATCACATTTAGGTAGCAGGCAATTTTGATGCACATTTAATTGTGAAAGTTGGCAGGTTGCCTTTTCCTTGTTGTTGGTTTGCTGAGCTCTTGCTCAGCTTTGCTGAGCACTGATGTGTACATCTTCTCCTGCAGTTAATGTCTACCCTTCAGGAAGCAGGATATTTTTGCTTACTTATTTATATTTTACATCTTTTTCTCACAAGAACAATGTTTGGAGTACACAAAAACAGTAAACACAATAATGTTATTTTGTCGCTCCTATTCCTTAATAGCACTTTGCTTCCAAGTGCTATGTTTATCTCACACAATTTGCTCCTGTCATTTATACTTACTACTTTGTTTTTAGTCCAAACAGATGTTACATACAGACTTTTATGTAAGCCATAACACCTATTTTTCTTTTGGCCTTTCCTTTTTTTTTCTTGTTACTGCTCTAGTAGTTATCCATAGACAGAGTTTTTCTTTTTATATAACCTTCATTAAAGAGATTTTAACAAGATAAAAACAATTGAGATTTTAGAAAAGAAAGAAAGAAAGGAAAATAGTGGAAAGGTAAGAAAGAAAATAGGAAAAAGAAAGAAAATAGAGCAAAAGAAAAAAAAATGAAAGAAAGTGGCTTCTGATCCTCTTAACAACAGTTGTAAATGCATTCGTGTTTTAGCTTCTCTCTAAAATTACCTCATTAGAACAGTGTTTTTTAAACTTGGCAATGTCTGGGAAATTTTGGAAGTTGAAGTCCACACATCTGAGATTTGCCAAGTTTGGAAAACACTGTACTTAAACCTACAGAGCCACCTGTGATTTTTGCCATACTTTTGTGGTTGTTTGCTTTATGAAGAACAAACCTCTTTGAAGTTATATCTGGCATCAATAAGTGAGCTTGTGTTTCCTTTTAATAACTCTACATATAGATAAACATGAGAGAAGATAAATTGTGCGGTGTCTCAGTAACTCCGAGGTCCTTACTGCTTCCCTGATTTATCTTATGAGATGTTTCCTCTTAACTGCTTGTATTTCAATATTCCTATAGTTCCTATTTTTAAAAAAAGACAAGCAGGACCATATTTTTGTCACTAGAGAGAAAGGAAAAAGTAACTGATTAGAGATAGCAACTTCCATGGTGGTACATGGCACCAGCCTAGAAATCTAGGGACTGACTTCTAGTCTTCTTTTAGGCATGAAAGCTAGCTGGGTGACTTTGGTCCATTCATTCTTTCTCTGCCCAATCTACTTCACAGAGCTGTTAATGAGGGAAAATAGGAGGTAGGAGCATTATATACTGTATACTATCTTGAGTTATACTGAATAAAGGTGGGATATAAACCTTAAGAAATGGTTTTATTATATATGAGTTTTTAAGCCACTCCCATTGTCTTTATATGCTTGTTTATTGTGTTTCATTGTTTTATTATATGTTGCCCAGAGTTACATTCATAAAATGACTAAAATGGCTATATAAATGTGATAGATAACTAAGATAAAGATCTCCATCTCTTCTTCAGGTTGAGCTCAGTTTCTGATGATTGTTCCCATTTAGTTTTCTTGCAGCATCACTTTTCCTAGCCTTGGCAATATCCCTGTCGATTTTCCCCATCCAAATGCTAACCAAGTCTGAACCAGCTTAGTTTCCAAGATCAGTTAAGTGCTACCACCTTCTACGGCAGTGATGGCGAACCTTTTAGAGACTGAGTGCCCAAACTGCAACCCAAAACCCACTTATGCATCGTCGAGTGCCGGGTGGGCGTGGCCGCGGTGGTAACAGCAGACTGGGTGGGAAAAGTTCAATCAATCAATTCCAACTTTGCAAGATCTTTTTTTTCCCCACGAGAAGTTGAAATTGACTGATTGAACCTTTTTTTTTTTTTTGCACACGGCGGCAGAGGCCTAAAGCGAAAAGGTTTTATAAAACCCAGCTGAAGGCCTAGGACTGGGGCGATGGTGCACGTGCCCACAGAGAGGGCTCTGAGTGCCGCCTCTGGCACCCGTGCCATAGGTTTGCCACCACTGCTCTACGGTATCTAAATACACATAACAGTACCTTGGTAGACAGATTGAGAAACAAGGGAGAAAAAGTATGAAGAAGATGATTTTTGGTAACCTTTTAGCAACAATGGTCACAGGAGGTGTCCATATTTTCTTCAAAGTAACATGCTGTGTTTGTGTGTACAACGTACACTTTCTCTGTGTACTTGTATCCTCTCTCTTTGTGTAAGCATCTGTATATCTGTTAAGAGTTTAATCAGGGGGTCTGCATACATGCTGCTTCTTTGTGTATATACATGGGAGGATGTAATCAAGGTGGAGGCATATGAGTTGCCTATGTGTGTATATGTCTGCTTTCAACTTACAGTATGTTGCTTCTGTGTGTTTTTCTATGTATACAGTATGTGTCCTGGGAAACAAGGAGTGGCCAGCAAATGTTCTGCTTTGAGTCATATGACTGGGCAGAAGAAGGGGAGCATTTGCCCAGAAACTGAGCTGTTGCCAAAATGCCTCTCCCATAAGCATTTTTGTTATTTATTTACTTATTTGATTTCTATAGCTGCCCATCTCAACAAACAAACTAATGGTATATTGTTTTTGTTCTTTTTTTTTTTTTAATATTGTTAGTCACCCAGAATTATATGACTCTGATTGAGATTGAAAACGATAGGCATATACATTCAATAAATAAATGAAATAAATACAGTATAGGTACATTGGAATCATTGTTTTTCTGGGGTGTGTTTTTCTGTAGAGCCGCCTGCCCCCCAGCCTAATCCTGTCCATTGTCCAACTTAATTTTTCTTTTACTGATTTCTCCCATCATAGCAAATTTGATCATATTCTGTTAAGTTATCTTGTGATGAAGAGTCTGGAGCTATTTTTAATAATTTTTTCCAGCATTCTTTTGGATTGAAAATTATAGCAAGTATAAACATCAAATTACAAGGATTTTTTTTTTCTGGTACCGGATCTTTGCTGGTGTCAGTTTATCTGTACAGTATTTATAAAACTAAAAGTAGAACACAATAGGAGAGAAACATGCCTATCAAGATTCTTGCTGCATAGCCAAGTGTTTTTGTGTCACAGTGCTTTCAGTTTAAACAAATGTGGCAATCGAGGAAAATGTTTACAGATCAGAAATAGAAATGATAAGCTTAACCTGGGAAACTTAATTCAAAGGTGCAAGTTAGGCCATTTTTTTTTTTTTAAATGCGCTATTTTAGTTTTAGGTGGCCTTTTCTGTGATTGCAATATGTGGATAAATTTATATTTAGACTTTTTTGAGTTCTTGGTGTTAAGAAGCATAGAGTTTGGCTTTAAATTGTAAATTCTCATTTAGTATATGACATACTAATCTCAATCTCCTTTTCTTCCAGTCCAGGGCATTAGCTTAGACCTGTGCTTGTGGAGCTGAGGCAGAGAACACTGGAAGAAAACCTGGAACAGCCAGGACTTAAAAAGGCAGATGAAGATGCAGTCAGATTACAGTGAAAGAGGGTATATATATAGTGAATATTATATAAATATTTCCCAAAAGCTTACTAAATCCTGATTAACAACAAGGTTTTTCTGGAAGTCAGATTGTGAACCATTGCTTCCAAGCAAGCTCTCAGCTTAATTAAGGGCTATTTCTGCTTTTTCATTATAGTTTTTCCCACCTTCCATTCAGATGAGATTTTTAATCACATTTTAGTTGTGCAAGAATGGAGATGTGCTCTCTTTCATAATAATGAAGTGCTCTGCTCTGGGTCACCTGCCTGGGTAGGAGGCATAATAACGAAAGAGCCTTTATATTTGGAGGCACCCTAAATTATCTGCTGCTTTGCATGTAACAGGTCTTAATCTGATACGATACGATATGATAACAGGACTTTCAGGTTATATAATAAAATCTAGGTGCTGAATGGAATTCAGAAGCTTGTTCACAATTCTGGACTCAGAATGAACCAGCCTGTTGGATAGTTAGATATTCTCTCTAATATAAGTTGAAATATCAACCATAACCTGAAGGATTGGTTTACTTTGGTGATACCTATGTCAATTTATTAATGACTCCGTTTCCATTTTTTCTTATGTTCTTTTAAGAATATGAGAATAGCCGTGTTATATCAGCACAACTTCATCTTAGGCCAGAATTTTGCTTCTAATAGTGGCCAGCCAAATGTCTCAGCTGTGTTCCCAAACAAGAGGTGGTGGTGTATTTCTTTCCAGCTGTTTTTTCCTTGCTACTGGTATTTGGAGGCATGTTTTCTCCAACTTTTTTTTTTAAAAAATATTGTTTTATTGCTTTTAAAATAATGACAGAGAAGCAAAAAGAAGACAAAAAGAATGTTTTTTTAAAAAGTAAAAAATATGACAAAATAAAAAAGGGTATATAATTTTAGCTGTAGTTACAATTCTGTATATATTATCTGAAAATGTTAGCTTTTTGGCACAATTGTATTTATATAATCTAATACTTTCTCACAAAACTTGGTAAATGTAAGACACTGTAAAAACGTGTTTTAAGAAGCATTATCTTTATTATCTCTCCAACAAAATACTATTTTTAACACTATTTTTCTATATTGTCCAGTCAATTTTAAATATTTTTTTTTCTATAAGTGGTAATTTGAGGTCCATTAATACTCTTGCTAAAGAAGTTAAAACACTCTCCCATTAGTTACAGTAGGCACCTCTAATTCTTTATTCCATCCATTTCTTAACATTTCCATATAATTTTAAAACATTTTTATCCCTCTTTATTATTTTTATCAATAACTAAAGGTGCTAAATCTAATCCTTCTCCTATTTTTCCCACAACAACAATCCTGTGAAGTGAATTGGGCTGAGAGAAAGTGACTGGCTCAAAGACACTCAATGTATACTGATTTATTGATAACAAATATAGAAACTAATAGTAGATTTTAATTTCAATTTTTAAATTTGTATTCAGAATTATATTGTAATCCAGAGAATGTACTTAAGATATAGAGACTTTTTAAAATAAATTTAGCACATTTAGATGGTACACAAAAAGAACTTACATTTGCTGCATTATCTGATGTAGAGATTAAAGTGTAATTTTAAAAACGGCAAGTGGTTAAAAAAAAGGACTAGATGGGTTCCCTGTTGAGTGGTATAAAACATTTATAGAGCTTTTGGTGCCAAAACTTTGTCAGGTAAATAAAGAAATATTTGATAAGGGAATTTTATCTCTGGCATTTAACCAGGCTTATGTCATCAAAACCAGATAAAGATCATATTCATTGTGCTAATTATGATTCTATTTCATTGATTAATGTGGATACAAAGATTTTAACAGCAGCGTTAGCAAATGATATTGTTTGTTATTAAGAGTGATCAAGCAGAGTTTATAAAAATTAGGAAAGTAGCAGACAACATTAAGTTAGTCATAGATCTAATACACTTGAATAAAAAGAACACTTTGTGGTTTTATTGATGAAAAAGCCTTTGACAAAGTACATAAACAATATATGATTGCTGTCCTAAATAGATTTGGATTTCCTTTGGAATTCGTAAAATGAAAAGATATGGGTTGCTTGTATCTAAAATAAAAATTAATTGCATATTTTCTCCTACATTTCCACTGTTTAAAGGAACTAGATGTTCACTTTCATTCTTGCTTTTCAATATCTGTGGGGAACACTTTGCTTGTGCTATGAAACAACATAGAGAGATTTACAGAATAGTATATAGGTCAGTTAAACACCAATTGTTTTTATTTGCAAGTGACTTTTTTGTTTATTTCCAAACTTCATACTACTATCACAATCTTGATGAAAAAAAATAGATGTTTTTAATAATATAGCAGGATTCTCTGTTAACTGGTCCAAATCAGAATTGATGCCTATAGGTAAAATTTGGTTACCCATCCACTTAAGGCATATCAGTTCTGTATTTGTACTGAATCCATTAAATAACTAAGTAGGTATATACCAAAGGATGTCAGTTAGCAATATGTAATATATAATAAAATATAAAGAGAGGTTTCTATAGATATTGTTAGATGAGTATAATTAATTAAATCTCAAAGAAATATTATTCCCAGACTGATTAATATTCTGACAGGAATTCCAGTTTATGTATCTGGGAAATATTTTCCAAAAATAAATTCTTGGTTTAGAAAATTTCCATGGAGTTCTTTAATTCTGAGAATATCTTTACAGACAATGCAATTATCAATTCATGAGGAAAAATTTATTTTCTGAATCTGAAGCCATATGATCATGCTTATCTATTACAAAGTATTAAATACTGGAAGCCAATGATTGGTGATAATTTTCTGATTTGGGCAACTTTGGAATATATGTATATATCACCTTTGGTTAGATGGAGAGTATTAGGATCTAAATATAATGAAACTACTTTCTCTAAAACCAAGTAAATAAGTTAGAAAACTATGGAATGTATTACCTAATAAAAGATTCAATCGTTTTAAATTGACTTTATGGGGAAACCCAACTTTAAAAATTGGGTAAAAGATTTCTTGTATATCCCTTCTTAATTCAGGGGATACCCATATCATGTCAATTCAGGACCATGATTTGTGGCTGTTTGAATAAAATGTATATTGGGATTTCTTAGGATTTATTTTTCTCCATATGTCCTGTATACAAATTTCTTCTGCCATTCTGAAAAAAGCCTTAGGCAAAATATTCCTTCCTTTTTTCCTTATTTTACTATTCTTGTAATCTAACTTTCCATCTACAATTGCGTTAAAATCTCCTACTAAACAAATATTTTGGTACTCCATTTCTAGTATTATCTTGTGTAATCTTTGGTAGAATTCTTCTTGTTTGTTATTCGGTGCATAAATTGCTACCATCAATGTCTGTTTTTCATTCATCGTTATTTCTACCATTAGTATTCTTCCTTCTTCATCCGAGTAGATTTGTTTAGGATTCATTGTTTCTTTGATATATAGAGTTAATCCTCTTTTCTTTTGTTGTACTAATGAAAAATAAAATTTCCCAATTTTCAGGCACTCCAGAGTTTTATAATATTGTCTTTTAAAATGTGTTTCTTATAAGCATATCTATTTTTAATTTTTGTAATTGTGTAAAGAGTTTTTTCCTCTTTACGGGGGAATTAAATCCATTTATATTTATTGAGAGTATCCCATTATATTCTGGAATCTTAAGAAATAGGATGCCTTTTCCATTTCTAGAGCCGCTAGTGAATCCTCTAGTTCTCTATTTGTCTGCATCAGTCTTTGGTTTTCATCTTTTATTTCTTCCATCTTTTGATCAGTTTCTGCTGATTTGTTTTCAATTGTCTGGATCCTTTGCTCATTCTTTGTGATCTTCTGTTGGAAATTTTCCATTTGGGATTTCAAGTCATGAATTTCTTCCTTTACGTTGTCAAAGTTTTCTTTTGTTTCTTCATGGTTTCTCTTGTATCCTTTAAGTCAGGGTCCCCAACCCCGGTACCGGGCCGCGGCATGCCAGCAACCGGTCCGCACAAATAAGCAAAGCCCCATCTGCAAGATGCAGGCAGCATACAAAACCACGCACCCTCCAGTCCGCAGAAAAACCTCTCTCCATGGAACCGGTCCCTGGTGCCCAAAAGGTTGAGGACCTCTGCTTTAAGTGATGTAATTGCCTCCTGAATGCATTGTAATGTGGTTTGCATATCCTTCTGAAAGGTATTGGTTTTTTCTTGCTGTAGCATTACGTCAATTGATCTCTGATAGACAGGGTTGGGGGTAGTAGAAGATGGAGCTGAGGATGGTTTTTTGCTCGCTTTAGCTAAATTTGAGACACTCATTTTTTTTTATTCCCACCCTCACAAGCTTTCTCAATTCTAGTATATACCCCTATTATCAATTTTGTATAAACCCTCCAATCTTACAACCAATGTTCCCGTATGTCCTATAAATTCGCCCTCAATAAGTCTTATATTTTCTGTCTGTAGTCTCTCATAATCCAATGGGCTTCCCCATACAGGGGGAAGCCAGAAGAAGGAAAATCTTCCAGTCCGCTTCTATCTTTCAGTCCCGGTTTCAAAAAATTGTCCAAAGGTCCAAAGTTTTTACTCTGTCCAAATTTGTAATCCAAAAGATTCTGAATATAGGGTTAGTAATCCATAAGGACTCCCCCAAATGGAGTTGCCACAAGTTAGATTTCCATTGTCTCTAATTCTTGAATGTAGGGGTCTCTTCTCCAGTTTACTCCCCCCCCCAAAAAAGGGAGACAGTAGCAGAAAAAAAGAATTTATAATCCACTATAATCCACTTTTAGCTTTGTCTTTCAATACCAATCATCCAGAAATCCAAAGATCCAAAAAGAAAACAGCCCAAGTTCGTACTCCTCGAGGTCTTGGTATTCCAAGTTGGTAATCCACAAGGCCTCTTCCAAGGAAAATACAGAAATCCAGTTTCCTCTGTCTCTAGGTAATTCTTAATACTGCAGCACCAATAGTATTTATAATCCAGAAAGGCCAGGTGGTTTTAAAGTAGTTTATAGTTATAATCCATCATACGGACAAAAACAGCCCAAAGAGTTTTTTCCTCCCTTTTCCAGCTGCAATCTACAAGGTTGGGAAGCTCAGACACATCAAAGAGTCTAGTGTGTTATCTCTGTCTGGGCTTCAAGCCAAGGTCATTTCTTCCAGACGGGATAAAAAACAAAATCTTGGTGATGTTCCTTTATTCCACCACTCCAAAATGTCTGGGATACAGCAAAAGCATATTTTAGAGAAGTAGTCATAACCTATATGGTGACAAAAAACAACAACAAACTAAGCTCAAAGAACTTACAAAATTAGAATTAGAACTACAAAGAGACCCACAAAAGAAAACTCTTAAAAAACAAATGGAGATAATAAAACACAAATTAAATCTAATAGAAGCTGAAGAAATGGCTCAACAAATCAAAAGAGCAAAACAAAACTTTTTTGAAAATGCCAATAAGCCAGGGAGATGGTTGGGTTATAAACTGAAAAAAGAGAAGAAATTGATAAACAAACTATAAGATCTGAGAGGCGATCTACAATGTCAAAACGATGCAATAAAAAAAAATAAAAGAATTTTATGAAACACTATAATACAGAAGAAATTCCTCTGTATTACAATACTTAGAAAATGCTAAGTTACCAAAAATCTCAGAGAATTTAAAAAATATGCTAAATGGGAAAATAAGAGTGATGTAGCTGACAGAAGCTATAAAAAGACAAAAAAAAATGATAAGACACCAGGCCCAGATGGGCTACCGGCAGAATTTTACAAATATTTACAAAATACATTAATTTTACCAATGCAAGAAGTGTGTAATGAGGTATTACTAAAAGCCAAATTACCAAATACATGGATAGATGCCAATATTACGCTGATACCCAAAGAAGACACAGACTTGACCCTGATAAAGAACTACAGACCAATATCTCTACTAAATGTGGACTATAAAATCTTTGCTTCAATAATAGCAGAAAGACTAAAGAGATTCTTGATTGAATTTATACTTCAGATCAAAATGGATTTTTACCAAAGAGACAAATAACAATTTAAGAATAATTTTAGACACATTGGAATATTACGAAATGCATCCAGGAAAATAAATGGCTTTGATTTTTTAGATGCACAGAAAGCCTTTGACAATGTCAATTGGCAATTTATGGTTCAACAACTAAACCATATGGATTTTGGAAAAAAAATTGTGAATATAATCCAAACAATTTATCATAGACAAACGGCTAAAATAATTTTGAATGGTGATTTCACGGAGAGCTTCAATATTAAAAAAGGCACAAGACAAGGATGTCCATTATCCCCACTATTATTTATCTTAACTTTGGAAATGTTGAACAGGAACGTTAGACAGGATCCAGAAATCAAAGGAATGGAGATAAAAGAAGAAAAGTAGAAACTACAAGCATTTGCAGATGACCTGGTATTTGGAGGATCCGTTAGAGACAAGTCCTACATTATTAGCAAAGATTGAAGAATTTGGAGAAGTAGCAGGACTGAAAATAGAGAAAAGACTAAAGTTATAGTTAAAAATCTCACAGATAAACAAAAAACCCAACTATCAGTAAAAACAGACCTGCAAGTAGTTAAGAAAGTTAAATACTTGGGGATATATCTAACAGCAAGATGTGCAACAATAAAAGAAGACAATTATGTAAAATTATTAAAACAAATAAAACTAGATTTGAAAAAAATGGAAAAATCTACAACTATCAATCCTGGGAAGAATAGCGAGGGTGAAAATGAACATTTTACCAAAACTACTCTTTTTATTTCAAACAATACCAATAAATACCAATTTTTTTTTGATGAATTAAATACAGCGATATTGAAATTTATCTGGCAAGGGGAAAAAGCTAGAATCAGACTGAAAATGTTACAAGAAGCAAAAGAAAATGGAGGCTTTAGCCTACCAGATTGGGTCTTGTACTATCAAGCAGCTGCACTAACATGGTTAAAAGAATGGATAACTCTTAGAAATAAAAGACTATTATACGTAGAAGGGCATGACCTACAACTTGGATGGCATGCTTTCCTATGGTATGGGAAGAACAAAAACAAAATTCACAAATACTTTCAAAACCACTACGTAAGAAATACATAGTGACATAGGAAAAGGTAAAATCAAGAACTTACATGAAAATACCAGGATGGATCTCGACAATGGAGGCGTTTGTACACCCAAACTTAATCAATTATGAGAAACTTGTGACTTATAAAGATATTTTGAATACTGATGGGACACTACAAACTACGAAGAATTGGAAGAACAGGGCATTGAGCTATCATGGTGGCCACACCTGCAAATGAGATATGAGAAAGATGCAAAAATATATGGTTTTTACAAAGACCAGACAATGTTAGACCAGATACTTTTGTCATCAGATGACAAACTGATTAAGAAACTGTACAGCTTTCTGTTAAATTTAAAGGTGGAAGATGAACAAGTTAAAGAAAATGATAACGTGGGCAAAAAACTTTGGGCACAATGTAGAGTTAAAAAAATGACAAACCTATGGGAAAGAAACTACAAAATAATGAGGGCAGCTATTTACAAAGAAAAATTATATAAAATGTTCTATAGATGGCAGTTACTATTTGCAAGATTAGCAAAAATGTTTAAAAATGTGTCTAGCAATTGTTGGAAATGCAGACAAAATTGAGGCACGTATTATCATTTTTGGTGGACATGTCCTAAAGCAGGGGTCTTCAAACTTGGTCCTTTTATGACTTGTGGACTTCAGCTCCCAGAATTCCTCAGCCAGCAAAGACCCCTGCCCTAAAGCAAAGAACTATTGGTCAAAAATACATAGGTGGCTAGAAAAGATGATAGGAACACATGTAGACTACAAACGAATTATTTCTTTTAGGCATAATATCAGAAAATTATGATAAGAAATGTGTATACTTAATACTACTATTAACAGCAGCGAGAATTATATTTGCTCAATACTGGAAAAACGAAGAAATACCATCTGAAGAAGACATAATTAAGAAAATTTTGGACTGTGCAGAAATGAATAGGCTCACATTGAAAATGAAGGGGAAGCAAGACTCAGAATACCTTCAAACATGGGAAATTTTTTATAAATGGTTATAAAAATGGAATAAAGGATAGGAATGGAAATTGTATTACTATTAATGCTAAACCCAGAAACCCAGATAAAGTGTTGCTTATTAAATACTAAGATTGTTACTGTAAAATTAATAATATATATATAAAAATGGGTAAAAGATGATATGGAAAAATCAGATAAAACTGGGATATAGAATTTGAAACAACTGATAGATGATGAAAATGGATTTTTAATATATTTTGTGTTGAGGGACAAATATTACCTACCAGGTATGACAATGTTTACTAGTTAACATTTGTTAATAATATTTTCCCCAACTTGTCTTTCATGAATTTATCTAGTTCCATTATAAAGATACTAAAGTATACTATATATTGACTATACTAAAGTATACTATATATACTAAAATAAAGAGCTGTGGTGGCGCAGAATGCAGTATTGCAGGCTAATTCTGCCAACTGCCAGGAGTTCGATCCTGACCGGCTCAAGGTTGACTCAGCCTTCCATCCTTCCGAGGTCAGTAAAATGAGGACCCAGATTGTTGAATGCAATATGCTGACTCTGTAAACCGCTTAGAGAAGGCTGTAAAGCACTGTGAAGCGGTATACAAGTTTAAATACTATTGCTATACTATATATGAAAACTGTGTTTCAGATGAAATTCTGACTGTGTTAACATTCAGATGCAATCAAATGAGACATTAGTACAAGATTATTGCTTTTAAACTGTGGTTTAACTTTTAATAGCCTGTTAAACAAGAGCTTCTAAATCTTGATTAAGAGAAACCGGTCAAAGGGCCCATTAAATACTTTTGAACTTATTTGATGCTGTGGTTCTCCACACCTGATTGTAGTAGGCAATAAGAATAACCTTAAGGGACAGTAGAAAGAGCCATAACCAAAAAAAAAAAAAACAGATAAAAGATCAAAGTAGTATCATTAGCATTCATAACTTATGGTTTCCTAGTCTACTTCAAAGGGATGATATTTATGCAGTAAGTGAACCATTGTATAGGAACTGAGAACAGTCATGCAGGTGAATAAAGTTTATAGTCAAACACCTTTTTTCACTGGATTCCTCTCTCCAAACTATATCATAGCCTGTCTACTAAAGCTTCTGTTCTGTCTATCTAGAGCAGGGGTGTCAAACTCGCAAGGTCACGTGATGTGTTGCGACGCATCGCGACTTTTTTTCCATTGCCGGCAATGGGGCGGGCGCAGTTTCGCTATGATGCATCCGGCCCATGGGCTGGCAGTTTGATACCCCTGATCTAGAGCCATGCTAGGGAAATAAGGCACAAAGGGGTTTTGTAGATACTAGCATTACACTGCTTTTGTTGGGCCAAACAATTACAGCTTAACCTGAGATTAAGCCAAAGTGCCTTTTAAATTGGTTATTGCCCTTGTCTGTAATCTTGTCATGTTGATGGTATAAACAGCATGTGTAAGATTGCGGGAAGTACAACTGGAACATTGGAGCTTTCTGTCTTAGTTCCCCCCCACACACACATATTGTTTTCACCCACTGTAGTTTTAGTAAATGAGTGTGCTAAGTGTAAATAGAGAAGATGTGGAGTCTTAGGGATGTATGACAGAACCAGTTGTGGAGGGAAGTTTATTGTAAAATGGGTTTTAACTATGGGTTTAACAGACTATTGAGAATAGTCAGAATTAACCTAACAGTGTGGACACAGTTACCATTTTTCTCATTTCAGGTTTTTTCTTCCACCTTCTATGTAATATCTTTATCTGTAATATGTAATATCTGGTGTAATAATCTTTTGAGTTCCAACTCCCAGTTCTCTTTTCTTCCCCAGCAACTCCCAATTAGTCTGAACCTTCTTCTTTTCTGAACATAACAATACAGACCTGCATTCTCCTACTAGCCTTCTTTTTGCAAGCCAAAGTAGGATTAAATCTCAGCCGGGTAATGCTTATGCCTAAATTTCAAGTTTGTGCATTCTTTTTTTTAAAAAAAAACCTCTTAGGGGAAAATTGAAAAACAGGAGTTCCTCCAGAAACAGCTATCACTATGCAACCCTATATATTTGAATCATATTCTGGCTTTAGGGAATGGCATTTTGCCAAGAACGGCTGTCTTCTGATGCGAGTTGCTTTGCTTTTGCTTTTGCTTTTGCAGAATACATTACTTGTCCTAGTAGGACTACATTTTGGTGACTCTTGCTCTTTGCATTACAATTGTTATTAGTTCTTTGGATTTTCAAGTTTATAATACTTTTTCCTTTTAAGGTGCATAAACTGTATAGCTTCTCCCAAATATAACTTCTCAAGCGCTCTTTACGTAAGGCCAAACAATTATTAACTAGATTTTGTACCTGTTAGCAGGGCTGCATTTAATTCTTGGCAGAAAGCAAGAGACTGCTACTGTGATAGTAAGGGGCGTGCAGACTAGTGCAGCATAACAGTGTGCACTGAGAGTAATCTTCTTAGTAGCAGGGTTGTAAATAACTCTTCTTGGCATGCATACACTTGAACACGCACATATACCCGTAGAGGTGTGTCTCCCTCACACTACATGCCCACACCCTTTCCCTCCCATTCCCTGGGGCTGCCTGTCACCTGACCCACCGACACTTTCAGTTCTTTTGTGTCCTGGCCTAGAAGAAAGTTTTGCTTTGAACATGCCTCAGTTCACTGTAACCAAAGTGGAAGATGAAGATGAAGAGGGGAAACCAGAAGAGGATGGACAGGCAAGAAGCAGTTCAGGGCAGATCTGGGATCCTAGTGAAATTGCCAGGCAAGGTAAGCAAGTTAAATTGGATAGTTTCTTCCCATTTATCACGGTTTGCTCTCCTCCCCCAACTTTTTACTTGAGGTCTGGTAATGTTTAATCCGTTTCATTAGCCCCATTTGCTAGTAAGAACCATGTGCTCAGTTACCCACCTTCTAACAGGGCGAAAGCCCTCTTGTCTCCTTCTCTTTCCCCTCACTATCATTTCTTCCCAGTGGCACCTTCTGATAGGGTATTTTTTTTTTTTTTTTTAGTCTTTCTGTCTCTCCTCTGGCTTTGTTTAATCCATTAA
The DNA here is from genome assembly GCA_023970755.1 of Azemiops feae. Classification (NCBI taxonomy): domain Eukaryota; kingdom Metazoa; phylum Chordata; class Lepidosauria; order Squamata; family Viperidae; genus Azemiops; species Azemiops feae. The sequence goes on along the minus strand of JALGBA010001321.1, from coordinate 306,006 downwards.
TCGCCTTCTCACTAACATTCCTGAAGCGTGACCTTCAGCCAGGTACTAACTAGCTGTCTTAAGGCAAGAAACTAAAGTCAAACAAAAGTATAATCTGTGATTAGAGCTTAATTAGGACAGGGATGAAGTGTCCTGCTTCTTGTTCTCGGGAGGAAATTATAGCCACACGTATATCCAGGATTCCTGTTCGGTTTCAGCCCTTAGATAGCAAGTGAGTCCAGATCAATGGGAAAAATTATGGATTATGATGCCAGGTTCTCTTGAACATATTATTTTAGGATTAGAGCAACAGAGTAGTGTGTTTTGAGACCACAGACACAGCTCATTGTTTTTCTGGGCTATGATTTTGGGGGATGTAAACCCAGAAGTAGAATTTAAAATAAATAACGATAAATATAAATGTATTACATTTGCTTGCTGCCTGACTTCATGACTCTGGCTCAGAATGTCCTCTTTATGCTTCCATTTTAGCATCATGTGAATCCATTCACAAATACTATAGATAGTTCTGCGTATGGCTCCATCCTAGTGGTGATTAAAACAGATAATACCTATGCCACACTTTTTTTCTTCTTGAATGGGTTGATAGGTATTTTATTCTCTTTATACTCTCTGGGTTGCATTGTTTATCATTATGTTTTTTCCTGGATTTTTTTTTTTTGAAACGTTGAACAGTTGTTTGCTTGTCTTCAGAGTCTTCTCGTGATAATACTTCCTTTTCAAACATACTCTGTTCCATTAATATTTCCCATCACATTCCAGCCATGCTAAGCCAATCTGATAAATTCTTATTATCTTTTTTTCTTTGGATTCCCTCAACATAAGATTTACTTTTTAAAGTTTTCCCCCTAATTCTATAAGCCCAGGTCTTTCTTAATCTTAATTACATTTTGTATTTGGATGAAGTTGCTTTGGCTTTTTCATTCTCTTTGCTTGCGTGTGTGTATCTTCGAGAGTCTGTTTCATGTGATTTGGCCTGAATTGTTTATTGTTACATTACTATGCTGTTACTCAGCATGACCTTGAGTTTGCTAAATTATTTTTTTCCCCATTAGGCCACTGTTTTCTATGCCATCTTAAAGCTTCCTTGGTGTTGGCACTAACCAACATTCTCTTACATTCCGCCTGGGAAAGCAGTGAAAAGGAATTGACAATTTAAGTGGAACAAAATGGTTAAAAATGACAATTTATTTACTATAGTTGTGGCCTTTGGTCCATCAAATTATTAGTATTGTTATGAACAGTGCTTTGTTTCATTCTTCCCAATACCCAGCTATAGATTTCATTATTATTCCCATTTTGCAGATAGGAAACAGCAGGTAGAAAATGTAGACTTGCATAATAACTTTCAGTAATATTTCCCCTAAGCCCCCATAGAATTCTGAGCTCTGTTAAAGCAGGATTCCTAATCAGAGATATGGAAGATGCAAGTCTGAGAGTATATAATCTGACAGGGTAAAACCATTCAAGTTCAATAAGCTTTACTTCCACTTTACTCTAATGCAGACATGTCAAACACAAGGCCCGGGGGCCGGATGCGGCCCGCGACGTGGTTTCATGTGGCCCGCGAAGCCATCCTGGAAACAGTGAGGGAATGGCCCCCGCTGCCTTGGCCCCGGCCCAGGCTGCCCGGGAGCCAATGTACAATTTTGTGGTGGCCATCTATGCTGAAAGGCATTCAGTCTTAGCTCCACAAGGCCGTCTGGAAACAGCAAGGGACCGGCCCCTGCCGCATTGGCCCCGACCCCTGGGCGCGCGCTGGGGAGGTGTCACCCTTTGTGAGGAATGAAGAAATGCACCATCGCCTGGAAGTTGCCAGCAAATGGCCCTCGCCTACTTCACATATCCGGCTTGATGGGCTCCGGGGGAGGGGTTTCAGCAGGCTCTTCCAGTGGACCATGCCTTGGCACTTGCCCTAGTCCCACCCCCTTCTGCCAGAGACCCTCAGATCTGTCCCACTCCTGCCCAGGCCCCCACAGGCACCCTTGACGCAAATGATGTAGAGCTGGCCATGCCCACCCAGTAGGCCACACCCACTTCAACAACGCCCACCCAGTAGGCCGCACCCACCCTGGCCACACCTACCCGGCCCCCCAAGGACAACCACAATGCTGATGTGGCCCTCAATGAAATTGAGTTTGACACCCCTGCTCTAATGTGACCTAGAGAGCATCACTGGCTTAGAGAAAGCATATATATTCTTGGTTTTCCTTCATATTTGGAAAGAACACAATCTAATAACCCCAAACAAATTAATTTGCAAGTTTTCTTTATGAAAGGGTAGATAAGAAGGAACTTGGAATAGGTTTTGCAGCACTTATCAGAAAGAATGGAAGTTGAGTTTACCCCATGGTGTTTCTTCTATATGAACAATTACTTACATGGAGGACGAGGGGGGACATGATAGCAGTGTTCCAATATCTCAGGGGCTGCCACAAAGAAGAGGGAGTGAAGCTATTTTCCAAAGTGCCTGAAGGCAGGACAAGAAGCAATGGATGGAAACTAATCAAGGAGAGAAGCAACCTAGAACTAAGGAGAAACTTCCTGACAGTTAGAACAATTAACCAGTGGAACAACCTGCCTCCAGAAGCGGTGAATGCTCCAACACTGGAAGTTTTTAAGAAGAGACTGGACAGCCATTTGTCTGAAATGGTATAGGGTTTCCTGCCTGAGCAGGGGGTTGGACTAGATGGCCTCCAAGGTCCCTTCCAACTTTTATTATTATTATTATTATTATTATTATTATTATTATTATTATTATTATTATTATTATTGTTATTATTATTATTATTTATTATTATTATTATTATTATTATTATTATTATTATTATTATTACACATATCAGAAAGGTAAACAGAACTTAAAACTAAACAGAAGGGTTTGTTCTATTGCACAATATTCTAAGCTGCAGCTGTTAACCTAAATAAAACTTAATATGTCCTATCAGCTCGTCAGTCACCCAAAATAGTATTTCTGTCTTTGGTTTGGCCTCCTGCATACATCCCTCTTTTCCCTCAGAAGATTCCTACACAGCCCGAAAGTTCTTTCTTAGCTATGTATCTGGCTATAAAAGTCTGGATGCTGTCTGGTAAAAAGTTGCTCTCTTTGCAGTATGTCCATTCTTTATGCCTCCATTCTTCCACAGGTAACAAAGAAGGGGAAAGCACAAAGAAAAAAGCTTTTTAACAATAAGTGTTAAGAAAGTAACTAGTGGGTTTCTATGCCTGCAGAGGCCAGAATTACTGCCTTAACTGCCTTTACACCACTCAGTCTAAGATACTGTATTCAGAAGAGAAACCTATTAAGGTTAAATCTCTTAGGCTGAGTAATCTGTTTATGCCCTAAGTATAATAATCCTGAATCAAGTCATTTCTATGATCTCCAGAAATGCAATCTTCTGTATAGATTTCATTTTCCTGCTGGTGATGAGGAAACACACATACCTACACACCATGCCCCAGAAACTTATTCTAAGTTAGATTTAATGTGTAACCAGGCACCTTCCTTGTTGGAAGTGCCCCAAATCCGTTTAATCTCTACTTATCCTCCTCGACACTTTGAATTGCTTTGCCAAGGCAATGAGCAGAAATAATTATGTGCAGACTCAACAGTCATCCAGTGGCTTTGCTGCTGGGGACCAAACTATGCTAGCTGGTCAAGGAAGATTGCCAGTGCTAGAGTGTTTGACAGCCATGAAGATGCGCTCGTGAATGGATATGAAGTATTTTGGTTTGATATTTCATCAACTAGTCCCTCCTTTTTCAAATGATTTATTGACACTTCTGGCCTTCCCGCCTGCTCTCATAGGAGCCTTGAGATTTTGTATGCACTTGGTTAATGTTGGCTTGCTGGAATCATGGCCTTCAGTCTATACAATCTGAGCATTGTTCTTATCGGAAACCAACCCACAAGCTCTGAGAACAAACCTTTACCCTCATCCTACACCCAAGCTACAGATATTCGCCACTATTGCAAATTGTTCTTATCGCTGCCAATTTATTTAATTAATTGGTTAATTAATTAATCAATCAAATTTATTTGCAGCCTGGTGCAGTCTCAGCAGCTGTATAGAATTTACTCGTGAATGTGTTTTCACTTTGAAAAAAAAACAACAGCCCAAATTATTTCGTCTTTCCCTGCCATTAAAAAAAATTGGGTACAGTAAAACCTCATTTTAACAGATAGTTTGGGGAAAGGTGTTCATTAAATCCGTAAGTCTGAATTTATCATTTTCATCAATTAACTGACATAAATGGTGTGATTAATGTGCAACAAACACTTGGTTTAATGCACATTAGTTCCTTAAATGGTGATGAATTCTGGATTAACATATGTTCTATCAAAGGTCTATTAAACTAATATTTTACTGAAATTATTTTGGTTGTTCTCATTTTATTTTTATTATATTCAGCTGACACCCTTTACGTATACCAGGCTCACAAGACATATTTTAATATTCAATAAAATGAAAATGTGATTAAAAATAATAAACAATTTTGAGCCTCAAAAGAACAAAACCAGCATTTGTGAAGTCAAAATCGCAGCAACAGTAAGGTAACATTAAAAGAAGATTTTGACCATATTCCTAAAAGCTACCAATGGCAGACTTCCTTTGAAGAAAATTATAGAATAGAATAGAATAGAATAGAATAGAATAGAATAGAATAGAATAGAATAGAATAGAATAGAATAGAATAGAATAGAATAGAATAGAATAGAATAGAAATAGAATAGAATAGAATAGAATAGAATAGAATAGAATAGAATAGAATAGAATAGAATAGAATAGAATAGAATAGAATAGAATAGAGATGGAAGGGACCTTGGAGGTCTTCTAGTGCAGCCCCCTGCTCAAGCAGGAGAACCTATACAGTTTCCAAGATACCACTCCCAAGTTCCAAGATTTGCTATTCTTAAAGCATTTCAGATTGTTTAAGTAATTGTCTTGTGTTGCTGTTTGCAAAACACTTTTAAGTATATGAACAGACTGTTGTATAAATGTCTTAAATTCGCTTGCCAGTTTATTCCAGCTACTTGATACAGCATATAATATAGAAATCTTTAATCTGATTGATAGTACACTATACCATTCCTGATCTCCTTCCTTGCATTATTTTTAATGTGATTTTTTTAAACAGCCTTGTTAAAGACATCCAGTTTTGATTTGACTTTAGGAGATTTGTACATAATTGGCTCTGTTTTAATGATGGACATTTAGATAATGATGGACATTTAGCCCTTCATTATATCTGAATGCATTTAAGGCAAAACAAATCTTACGTTATCCTAGAGCCTGATAAGTCACTAGAGAAAGAAATAGCATAGCAGGCCATCATTTTCCTGTTTCCATAAACAGGAAAATTAAAAACAAAAAACAGGAAGCTGATCTTGAATCATGCTCATATCAGCTGCATTGATTAAATGAGAGGGCAAGAAGAGAGGTAATTTTCGGTTTCATGGGCAACATAGACAAAATTCAAGGACAAAATGATTAGGCAATCATTTATATTTGTTATTGTTTATGTTTGCATAATCCTGGGTTTATTTCAATTTGAACATGTACTGCTAAGCAATTAGAATTTTACATTACCAGTCTAATAATCTTGCAAGAGTTCAAAATCCCTCTTCTATCCCTCATATATTCCTTTCCTATGCATGTAATAGTCCTGCTCCATCAGGAAGTGACAGAGTACAGGAAAGATGGTCAACCTGTGATCATCCAGACCTAATTGAAATGCATTTTTCATTAGCCGTATTCAGGATGGCCTGTTGTGAAGGATGTTGAAGTTCAGCAATATTTGGAAGGCCATTGAGGAAAACAGTTATGTTCTTTGAGATCTAATTACTTATGTTTAGGCTAACAGAAGAATGAGGTATGATTCCTTCCTTTCTATAACTCTCTCTGGCTTATTCCGGAATAAGCCAGAGAGGTTATAGAAAGGAAGGAATCGTACTTCATTCTTCCATTAGCCTATTATTTTTTTCACTCTCAGGTGCCCCCCATCCTATCTGTTATCACCCTGGCCCCTTGGATTACAATGTGACACCTATTGTGGGTGGGTGGAAAAAGAGAACGGTAGTTCTGTACAGTGGCTTCTAGTCTTGATTCTTTGTTCAGTGATTTGCCGCTGTTGGTTTAAAATCACAGAGTAGGGTTCCCTGATGAGTTACTTCATGCTTTTCGTTAGGTTGATTACAGTTGTTGAGGGAAAGGGAAAAGTACCTTTTAAAGAAATCCTGGGAAGTTTGGGGACAAAACAGTTCATTTTATTCTTCCATTCTCTTTATTTTGCTATTCATTTTTCCCCTCCATTTTTCCCTTCTGCTTGATTTTTCAGATGTGAGTCAAATTTCCATCACAGGGGAACAATGTCACCTCTTAGGTACAGTATCGCAGAGGACTTTTATGTGTGTTTGGTTGCATGTGTGTTTGTGGTAAATGTATGTTATCCTGTTATTAACAGATCTGTTTATGTGGGGATGAGGGCACACATCTCTGTTGGCTGAAGCTGTAAAGGTGGGCAGAGGGAAGTTGAGTGTGTGTATGTGTGTGTATATTTGTGTCTGAGAGAAAGAGAGATAATATTGTGCAGTGCAGTCTTCATCAATAGAACTCATAAATTTTCCAGTAATGGGATGCTTGCTCTTTAATAGATGTGTTTATAAATATCTGTTTTCTTGGTTGATTATATTCTTTAGAGGAGCAGTGTAACTTTTTAGTTGCTTGATTATATTCTCATGAAAAGACAGTGGTCATACTGATAGAAGTAATATAACCCTAACCCTAAAGAAAGCAAGATGATGAATACCTTTTCTAGATTATCTCCTGCTTTAGCATCTGTAAAAATACAGACATGCTTCTTCCTGGTCAATTTATTTTTGTAGCATTTGGATTCAGGTTGACTTTGTTTCAACACAAAATAGCTCTTAACTCTCCAAATTCATTTACTTAGTCAATTATAAAACCTCAATTAAATATAAAACCATTATTAAAAACAATAAGGATCAATACAGTGTTGACAATGCCATTCCTTCTGCAAGGAAGGAAGAACTTAAACCAGGGGGAAATTACAGATAGTCTGTGACTTACAACAGTTCATTTAGTGACCGTTCAAAGTTACAACAGCACTGAAAAAAGTGACTTATGACCATTTTTCACACTTATGACCATTGCGGCATATTCATAGTCACTTGATCAAAATTCAGACGCTTAGCAACTGCTTCATATTTATGATGGTTGCAGTGTTGGGGGTCATGTGATCAGCTTTTGCAAGCTTCTGATAAGCGAAACCAATGGGGAAGCCAGAGTCACTTAACAACAGTGTTACTAATTTAACAACTGCAAAGGTTCCCCTAACAACTGTGGCAAGAAAGGTTGTAAAATGGGGCAAAACTCACTTAACAAACGTTTCACTTGGCAGCATAAATTTTGGGCTCAATTGTGATCGTACCTTGAAGACTACCTGCATTCTACTGTTCTATGGATTACCATGGGTAATGACTATGAACTCAGTTTTGTTTTTTTAAATCAGGATGGCTATCAGAGATTTGGGGTTGTTGAAACAGGATCAACATGCTTTTGAAAGATCAAGGAGTCCTGCATCTTCAGTCTGGGAAAACTGACTGGGTAAACAGTAGCAGATGATTATCTCTATCAGTGTTTGTAGTATTCCAGAGATACAGAGTCAACAAAACCATATCAGCAAAATACCCTGGAACTGTTTGTTCCAGTATGCTGGGAATGTTACCTTAGGATAACAATTCAGTGAAAGCTCATTCCTACTTCATTTAATAGATTCTACATACTCTGAAAGCAGAATTCAGAACACAGAATTCTATACCATCCCTTCATTCCCCTAAAATGGCGTGAGTCATCCATTTTCCCTTTCCCATATTTAGCTGGCCAACTAACAGGCTATTTATGAGCCTTTTATGAGTGGAATAGATAGATAGATAGATAGATAGATAGATAGATAGATAGATAGATAGATAGATAGATAGATAGATAGATAGATAGATAGATAGATAGATAGATAGATAGATAGATAGATAGATGATAGCCTTTATTGTCATTTTTTAATGTGGGCACAATGGCAAGTTGCTTGCTCTCAAAGTTTACACATACATAACACATTTAAACATACTATATACAACATATGTATAGACCTACACCCTTACATATAAGTAACATATAAATATTAATCACTGTCCATCTTGAATACATAATGAAAGGAGGAAGCTTGAGAGTTCACAAGGTCGATGCTGTATGGAACAAAACTGTGACTGAATCTGGATGTTCTGCTTCGGATACCACGGAGCCTCCTCCCAGAAGGTAACAAGGAAAACAGGTTGTGAAGAAGACGTGTAACGTCCCAGACAATCTTGCAGACCCTGCTCAAGCAATACTTATGTGCTATGTCCTGGATGGAAGGGAGGGAACTGCCAATAATATTTTCAGCCATCCTCACCACTCTCTGCACCGCCTTCGTGTCTGAAGCAGTGATGCTTTTAAACCAGACTGATGCTGTATGACAGGATGCTCTTGATCGTTCCTCTGTAGAAAGTGGTAAGGATAGGGGAAGGAAGATGTGCTTTTCTCATGCGATGCAGAAAATGCAGGCGTTGCTGTGCCCGCTTCACCAGGGTCTCGCTGTTGAGTGACCAAGCCAGCCCACTCCTTAGCTGCACACCCAGGAATTTGATGCTGGTAACCATCTCCACAGGTGAATCATTAATGCACAGAGAAATGTGGCTATGTCTGCCTTTTCTGAAATCGACAATGATCTCTTTGGTTTTTCCAGTATTTAAAACTAGGAGAGAGAAACATTAGCATTTTGACTTTATTACAGGTAGTCCTCGACTTACAATAGTTCACTCAATGACCATTCAAAGTTACAACGACACAGAAAATAATGACTTATGACCGTTTTTCACAATTAACGACTGTTGTAGCGTCTCCATGGTCACATGATTGAAATTCAGGCACTTGGCCACTGACTCATATTCCGTATCTGAAATCTATTGAGGAAGTCCCAGCAATAAATTGAGAACCAGTATATATCTATAATTTGTAATTTGCTTCTGTTTGGAAGATCACCAGCCATAGTCAGCATCTTCTTACTGATCTGCCTGTTCTGAGGCAAGAGATATGAATAAGAGATTTTTCTCTCAAATGATGTTTGTGTAACATGTGTTGGTGTATACAAGGAGTCCAGAAACCGACATAAGCTAATGTTTGGGAAATGGGTAGAAAGTTTCAACCTTCTGTTTGGATGAGTGGATTGGGAGAATGAAAGACAATTATTAGTTTAACATATAAGAAGAGGCTGGGACTTTTGAGAATTTCCTTTTGAAAAAGGTACCAATGATTCTTTTGAAAAATATTATGCGATAAGTAATTTTAGAGTATCTTACTTGAAATGCTTTATTTCCAAAGATAGTCTGTTTCTCTTGCTTTCATCATCATGGATTAAAGTTTATAAAAACGTAGAAAGTATGTAAAATTGTAAAAAGCACTATACATGGACTTTAAAGAAACAGCATTTACTTTATTGATTTGGTTTTTAAGTGCCTCTTCCTCCCTCAAATCTTAAATTTTCACCTGAGAAGAATGTTCATAATTAAGACTTTTAGATGAGAATTTGGCACAAGAATCTGTATCCTTGAAAATTATATATGAATCACTTTCAAGAATCTATCATCTTAATAAACGAATCAGCTACAGCTGTGAAGCCTGTTATCAGTGTCTTTGTGGATGAATTTAAAATTAAAGAATGAGGTCACAGAACCTTGCAGATAAGATTTTAGAACTTGGCTGCCTGTCTTTCAGTCCATTCCTCCATGAAGCTCCAGAGAAGAAGAGCTGGTGATGTTAGGCAGTCCTCCAAGATTAAAAAACAAGTATGCACTGGTCAGCAACATTGGTTAAACAGATTCTTGGCATTGTATAATGGAGTACATGCACACTCACAGTCTGAGATGTGGTAGGTTAGCTCCTCTTGCTGTCTCAAGTGTGGTCCCTGCTGCAAAAACCTCCCACAGTCTTGTAGGGTGAAGGGGTTTGTCATTGCCACCATCCCTGTTACAAAAATAAAATAAAATAAATCTTTGTCTTCCTTTATTCCAAAGAAGACGAGCGTTCCTGCTGTTTCAGAGCTAACAAAAGGGCCAGGATGTGCTATAAGCTAAATTTCCGGTTAGAATGAGATTACTGATTTCGGAAAAGAATGCAAATTATTTATAATGGAGATTAATATTTGAGGAACCCGTTTACCATCAAAAGGACAATGGGGAAAGAAAGAAAGAAAAAGAAAGAAAAGAAAGAAAAAAGAAATTCAGATTATTGTTAGCAGCAAAGGGCTTTTAACAGCTCACCTGAGAAGGGTTACCTTGCTCCTGATTGGTTGCACAGAATTTAAATTTCCAAGACTTTGGTGGTCTGTTCCCTTTGTTTAGATCAGGGGTGTCAAACTCGCAACGTCACGTGACCTGTCGCAACGTATCGCAACTTTTTTTCCCATTGCTGGCAATGGGGTGGGCGCGGTTTCGCTATGATGCATCTGGCCCGTGGGCCGGCAGTTTGACATCCCTGGTCTAGATTGACAAATTTAGTTTATGTTTTCTCCCCCTTATTTCTTCTTTCTGAGTGTTCTCTGCCCGTTTTTATGACACATCTCTACCCTAAGAATAATAGAAATTGGTTCCTGGAAGATATTTCTTTTTATCAGCTGAGCAGGCAAGTGCTTAACGGTCCTGCAGCAAAGATTTATTCTGATTGCTCCTGTAGAGATAGAACTCCATGGTCCAGAGCTGGAGAAACAGATTTGGGCTAGTCTTTCTCTTAAGCCATGCTTTCTCTTCCAAATTGCAGATCCTGGACACAAGAAGGATTCCCATACATTTCTTAACAATATCAACTATGAAGAAGGAGATGAATTCTTTGACAAGAATTTGGCACTCTTTGAGGTGAGATCACTGCTCGTTGCCGTTGGTTCACTTTTGTTTCCCACTTCCACCATATACAGGCAGTCCTTGACTTACAACCACAGTTGAGCCCCAAATTTCTGTTGCTAAGTGAGATATTTGTTAAGTGAATTTTGTCCCATTTTACAACCTTTCTTGCCACAGTTGTTAAGTGAATCACTGCAGTTGCTAAGTTAGTAACACGGTTCTAACAGTTCTAACAGTGAATCTGGCTTTCCCATTGACTTGGCTTGTCAGAACGTTACAAAAGGTGATCACATAACCCTGGGACACTGCGACCATCATAAATATGAACCAGTTGCCATGATCAAGTGACCATGGGGATGCTGCAATGGTCGTAAGTGTGAAAAGCAGTCATCAGTCACTTTTTTCAGTGCCGTTGTAATTTTGGTCACTGAATGAACTGTTGTAAATAATAATAATAATAACAATAACAACAACAATAATATAATAATAATAATAATAATAATAATAATAAAGTTGGAAGGGACCTTGGAGGTCATCGAGTCCAACCCCCTGCTCAGGCAGGAAACCCTACACCATTTCGGACAAATGGCTGTCCAGTCTCTTCTTAAAAACTTCCAGTGTTGGAGCATTCACCGCTTCTGGAGGCAGGTTGTTCCACTGGTTAATGGGAATACCTATACTTTCAATACCAATCTATATCTGTATTCTTTCCTCCTTGTACCCTGTAATATAATTTATGGATAAAAGCTTTCATCTTAATTCATTAAGTTTCTGGGCTTTTACAAGTCTGTAGAAAAAGTGCAGTTACTCTTAATTCTCCATGTTGAAAATTTTCGACCTGTCTTTTTAAAAGGATAGTAATTTTAAAAACAGTTTGGAAAGGGAGGGCAATCTTGTTGTTTGAGTTTTCTGAAAGTCTGAGGAAGATACAATGAAGATGCAAAACAGGAAAGATTTGTGAACACGTAAGCCTGTAGAACAGTGATGGCGAACCTTTTAGAGACTGAGTGCCCAAACTGCAACCCAAAACCCACTTATGCATCGTCGAGTGCCGGGTGGGCGTGGCCCATTGGGTGAGCGTGGCCCATTGGGTGGGCGTGGCTGCGGTGGTAACGGCAGACTGGGTGGGACTAAAAAGTTCAATGAATCAATTCCAACTTTGCAAGATCTTTTTTTTTTCCGCAAGAAGTTGAAATTGACTGATTGAACCTTTTCTTTTTTTTTTGCACACGGCGGCGGAGGCCTAAAGCAAAAAGGTTTTATAAAACCCAGCTGAAGGCCTAGGACTGGGGTGACGGCGCACGTGCCGACAGAGAGGGCTCTGAGTGCCGCCTCTGGCACCCGTGCCATAGGTTCGCCACCACTGCTGTAGAATAACTAGCTTGTTCATAGTCCACTCTTGTTTCTTTTAGCTTCCATCCTTCATCGCTACTTTCAATCCTTCACTGATTTTTTTTCTTCATCCATCTCAAAGGGACTTTTCATTGAAACTCGCTCTCATGTCTATTGTCTTCTGTCCCACTTCGCAGGAGGAGATGGACACCCGACCCAAAGTGTCTTCTCTGCTCAATCGAATGGCCAACTACACCAACTTGATGCAGGGAGCCCGTGAACACGAGGAGGCAGAGAATGTCCCTCCAGGCAAGAAAAAAATCACCAAGGTAAGAAATGGCATCAAGAAGGTTTATGGGAGGCATCTTGAAATGAGGAAAAGAAAATGTGTTTAAGATCAGAATTGATAGAATTAATATTTTCCTCCACGATTATTTCCCAAAGGTCTTTTTTCGGGAGGCAACTGGACTTTCTTGTTTTTCTTTGAAGATATTTTGTTTCTCATCCAAGAAGATTCTTCAGCTCTGACTGGATGGTGGGGCATTCTTTTAGTGAGGGTTAGCGAGGTGATCCTGAGGACATAGATAAGCCTCCAGGAGCTTGAACGATTTGCTAAAAGAAGGCAAATGACCAGCTGTCTGCAAGAAGTATAAATCCTTCCATTCCCCACCATCCAGTTGGAGCTGAAGAAGCTTCTTGGATGAAAAGCGAAACGTCTTCAAAGAAAAACATGGAAGTCCAGTTGCCTTTTGAAAAAGCATCTTTGGGACAACCATAGAATGGAATGGGAATGGAATGGAATGGAATGGAATGGAATGGAATGGAATGGAATGGAATGGAATGGAATGGAATGGAATGGAATAGAATAGAATAGAATAGAATAGAATAGAATAGAATAGAATAGAATAGAATAGAATAGAATAGAATAGAATAGAATAGAATAAGAGAAGTCTACTGTCCTAAACATTTGACTTTCTCAAAATATGCTCTGGGCTGCTTAGAGAAGTATTCGTTTTTATATGCTCTGGAAGAAACATTTCTAAATCCTTGACTTTTACATGTAATTTTTGAGACTTAAATAAGTAGGATTAGATTAATAAGTTGGCAGAGATACATTTTTTTCATATTGTTTTATATGCCTCACACATATGAGCTTTATTGACCTTTCCAGACTTTCTGAGAATTTCAGCTTCCTCAGAAGCTTCACTTTGGTAGATCTTAAACCATTACCTCAAAACTGATTATGCCCAGTTGACTTACTGACTTACCTTCATTCCATTGAGTCAGCATCTAGGAAAACACTGTCACCTGTCATGAACTCAGAGAACAGATTAACCTGGATATTACAGTGAATGACTCTTGAGAAGTGGTCAGGATCAAAGAATAGAGAAATTACAAGTTTTCATTCTATAGGTAGTATAGGTAACGATCACACCTGAGCCCAAAATTTCTGTTGCTAAGCGAGACATTTGTTAAGTGAATTGTGCTCCATTTTATGACCTTTCCTGCCACAGGGGTTAAGTGAATCACTGCAGTTGTTAAATTAGTAACACAGTTGTTAAGGGAATCTGGCTTCCCTATTAACTTTGCTTGTCAGAAGGTCGCAAAAGGTGATCACACGTGACCCCGGGACACTGCAACCGTCATAAATATGAACCAGTTGCCAAGTGTCTGAATTTTGATCACGTGACCGTAGGGATGCTGTAATGGTTGTGTGAAAAATGGGTCATAAGTCACTATTTTCAGTGCCGTTGTAACTTTGAAGGATCACTAAATGAACTGTTGTGAGTTGAGGACTGCCTGTATAGAGATGTTGGGAAACTTGGTCTTAACACTCTGCCTGTCCTTCTACTAGATTCCACAGATGGGCACATTCATGGGAGTCTACCTGCCTTGCTTGCAGAACATCTTTGGAGTGATTCTTTTCTTGCGTCTTACTTGGGTTGTGGGTACAGCTGGTGTGCTGCAAGCCTTTATCATTGTCCTTATTTGCTGTTGCTGTGTAAGTTACCCTGTCATATCAAATTTGTATCACACTATGTTACTGCAGTCTTGGGTATAGAGGAAGGCTGGGGGTGGGTGGGTGGGGTGGGGGGGGGAGAAGAAGGAAACCTCTGATCTTGAGGAAGGAGAAATTACACTCACTCATTTTAGTATCCCATGGCTGAAATGCCAGTACAAAAATAATACTCTTTGTAGATGTAGTCAGTTGTTGTGTTGAAGTCATTGGTGATCTTTATTTCCATATCTATCCTTTGGTTAACCTGTCCCTACATTTTTGAAAATGCCCGTCTTCCCACCTGATTAAAATCATTTTGCTCACTTCCGCCTTGGCGTTTTGTCCTCATTACCCATAATAATAAAGAAAACTAAGGAGAATTATTATCAAAATATAAAACTGAATGGGGGGAGGGGGGAATCAAATCTAGGTTTGTCAAAATAATAGCCAAATGTTATAAGCTCTGTTAGTGACTCTTAACACATTACAAGCTAAGAACTTGCATCTGCCTGTATTTATCTCCTAAATACTTATGCTGTCTATTTCTCACCTCCTCCTTAGACATTGCTAACAGCCATCTCCATGAGCGCCATTGCCACCAATGGAGTTGTGCCTGGTAAGTACTAACTTTTTAAAAATCACCATCTCCCACATGTACAGTACCAGCCTTCAAATCCGATCATGTTCAGATGTCTTCCTGAGTGCTCCCCTCTCAGAAATCTGATTAGTTGATATGGAGAATGTCCCCCCTGGTGGGCCACAAAGCATGGAATTCTTTCTCTAACCATGGTTATAGCAATAGCACTTAGACTTAAATACCACCCCATAGTGCTTTACAGCAGGGGTCCCCAACCCCCAGTCCGTAGACCAGTACCGGCCCGCGGCATGCCAGCAACCGGCCCGCACAACTAAGCAAAGCCCCATCCATGGGATGCAGGCAATACACAAAACCACGCACCCTCCGGTCCACGGATAAACCTCTCTCCATGGAACCGGTCCCTGGTGCCCAAAAAGGTTGGGGACCTCTGCTTTACAGCATTCTCTGAATGGTTTACTGTGTCAGCATATTGCCTCCAAATATCTGGCTCCCCATTTTACCGACCTCGGAGGGATGGAAGGCTAAGTCAACCTTGAGCAGGTCAGGATCGAACTGTAGACTGTGACCAGAGTTAGCCTACAATACTGCACCACCAGGGCTCTCCAGGGTTATTTGTCCTTTGGGGGCTGATTTTGTTCTGCTGTTGGTTTTACTATACATGAGTTTGTTTTTGAAAGCCACAGGCAGGTCCTTCTGAAAAGGTGAGGGGGTTGGAATGAGTAAGAAAGCAGGGATAATAAGATTTCCCCTCTGCAGCTTCTGTCTGTTGGCCATGAGCTTCTTTGTCGTCTCTTTGCAGCTGGAGGGTCATACTTCATGATTTCACGAGCCCTGGGCCCTGAGTTTGGAGGAGCTGTAGGACTCTGCTTCTATCTCGGCACTACCTTTGCTGCTTCAATGTACATCTTGGGGGCTATTGAAATCTTCCTGGTAGGTATTCAGTGCCCCACAGGAGAACCCATATAGGAGATATAAGACGGTGTTGTAGTTATGAGGTGTAAATCCTGTCACTCGGCTACAGCTCCTCTGAGAAGCAGGAGACTGCGGATCGGAGTGTCTCTTGCTACCATTGTGCCAACCCCGCATCTTTTTTTATTTTCACTCCTCTGACTAGGCCGAAGGTGACGTGTGACTCATTCTTGCCTCCTCTCAGATGTACATTGCCCCCAAGGCAGCCATCTTCCACAGCGATGATCCCCTGAAGGAGCCGGCAGCCATGCTGAACAACATGCGGGTTTATGGCTCGGCCTTCCTGCTGCTTATGGTGCTGGTGGTATTTGTGGGAGTGCGTTACGTGAACAAGTTTGCCTCTCTTTTCCTTGCCTGCGTCATCGTCTCCATTCTGGCTATTTACACTGGTGTCATCAAGTCCTCCTTTGCACCTCCTGATTTTCCGTAGGTTATTAGCATACTAACCAAATTCCCTTTGAAATCCCCACCATCCTGCCCCTAAAGGTGTTGGGAAATATAGAATGGCCAGCAGAAGAACTGTGCTCTCCTTAGAACTCTCTGAATTTGGTTGTTTCCTTGTTACCCGAACTAGGTAACATCTAGTCTAGCACTGATGATATTACCTAGTTTGGGTAATGAAATGTCTGCAAGAAAACAACCCAGCTCAGAGAGCACCAAGGACCTCTCATTTCAACCCCGAGCTACAAATATTCTTCTTTACTGAGAATTTCCTTCCCAACCCTAGAATTTCTAGTTTGTGTGTACAAACAGAACAACAACTCACCATTCCCACGGATAGTAGCATGTACTAATTTTCAAACTTGTCACCTTTTGAAATCCAATTTGCTCCTCTTTATTTCTCTCCCCATTCAGTGTGTGCATGCTGGGGAATCGTTCCCTCTCCCAGCACCATATTCAGACATGTGCCAAGACCAAGGAGTATGGTAACCTCACCATACCCACGTTCCTGTGGACACGCTTTTGCAACCATAGCAGGCTCCTCAATGCCTCTTGCGATGAGTATTTCCAACACAACAATGTCACTGTTATCCAAGGAATTCCAGGACTAGCCAGCGGTGTTATTGCTGGTGAGAAAGGGTTTACTTTTGTTCTTTGTCTAGCAAAAGTGCTCTTTGTTTTTTTCTCTGTTGCTCTTCAAGTCATTTCTTATTGTAGCAGTGACTGTGAAGTTTCTTTGGGACACTTCTCAGCCTAATTGTTAAGAAGATTGTGGGATGGGGGACACTATTTCACTGTCCAGAGCTCTTCAAACAAATGATGGGGTGATGGTGGTGGTAGTGGTGATGATGATGATGATGATGGTGGTGTCATAATTGCAGAGAATCTTTGGAGCAGCTACCTGACGAAAGGTGAAATACTTGAGAAGCCATCTTTGCACTCGGTTGATGGGGGAGGCGCTCTGAATCAGCAGTATGTCCTGTCTGATATCACCACTTCTTTTACCCTTCTTGTGGGCATATTTTTCCCTTCTGTCACTGGTAAGTGCCTGTGTTGCTCTTGAGCTCTCCATTCAATGTGGCTTCAAAACCAAGCCATAATATCAACTCTTTATTTAAATGGTATTGTTTTCATAGGAATCATGGCTGGGTCAAATCGTTCAGGGGACTTAAAGGATGCCCAGAAATCTATTCCCATCGGTACCATCCTGGCTATTCTCACCACCTCCTTTGTGTGTATCCTTTGCAAGCAGCTGGAGGCACCTCCAGACAACCCGCCTCCTTACATTCCATTCCTTCTAAAATCAGTTTAATAGGAAATCAAGATTGACAAGGACTACTTTGCATAGTTTTATAATCATTTTGACACAAACCTGGACATGTTTCCCTATTTGTGAAACTGGAGCTTGTAGAGAACTAGCAAACAATTTCTGTTGCTCTTTTAGGCCAGTATCTGGGTAGAGCAGAGTTTCCTAACTTTACAACTTTAAAATATCTGGACTTCAACTGGTAGAATTCCCGAGCCAGCATGCTGGCTGGGGAATTAGGTCAAGCCCAAACATCTTAAAGTTGCTAAGGCTGAGAAACACTGATATAGAGAGAGCTGTCAAAACATCATCTTCCTCTTGGATAACTTTCCTCATTCTTGATCAAAGAGAATGCCTTGTTTTGTTCTGGAATTTGGACCCCTTTAATAATGCCAGTGTGCTGCTTTAACAAATCCCAGATGTTTGGGGGCACATTGAACCCAGAATCCTCTCTAGTGAGGATGACGGCTTTGTTGCCTTGAAATTATGTTTCCTCATCCACCGATACAAAGCTACTGGCAAGGAAATATATCAAAGCTGTTTACAATTTCAGCCCTGGAGTTCATCTTGCCCTGATACCAGGACCGTGCCTTTGTTTGGCAGATTCCTGGCTGGAACATGTTAGGATTAATAAGCAAGGGAAGAGAACTGATTTGATACAGTTAGCTTATGTGAAGACTAGCTGTTCATTTTTACTACATTGTTTGCACAAAATTACCTTTGACTCTTGCCACATTAGATCTTAGCAATGTAGTGCTGTTTGGGGCATGTGTGGAAGGCGTTGTACTCAGGGACAAGTAAGTAATAATACCTTGGCTTTCTTTAATTTTATAATTTTCCAATAGTAGACACTGCTTGTATATTTTTCTAGGTGTAGGTTGTATTGGCTATAAAGAGCCATGGTGGCGCAAAGAGCTGTGGTAGCGCAGTGCTTAGAATGCAGTATTGCAGATTAACTCTGCATTTCCTCTGCCAGGAGTTCGATCCTGACCGGCTTAAGGTTGACTCACCCTTCCATCCTTCCGAGGTCGGTCAAATGAGGACCCAGATTGTTGGGGGCAATAGGCTGACCCTGTAAATCGCTTAGAGAGAGCTGTAAAGCACTGTGAAGCATTATATAAGTCTAAGTGCTATTGCTATTGTTATAAAGTTCCTTTGTGGTCAACATCTGGAATGTTAGATACATGCTTCTTTTTTTAAGCTGGATATTTGTGATTAAAGTTAATTTGGAGTATCGGTTAAGGCATCAGGGTAGAGACCGGGAGTTAGATCTACCTTAGGCACAAAACCAGCTGGGTGACCTTGGGCTAGTCACACACTCAACCTTAGGAAGCAGACAAAGTCAAATCACGTATGAAAAATATTGCCAGGAAAACTCCAGAGATCAGGTAGTCGCCAGTACTCGAAGGCAGGTGCGTGTGCATACACACAAATTGTGATTAGCATTTTATTTTGCTTCTGTTCCATGGCTTGGATCTAGTTAGAGTGCAATTATATATCTGTTTTACTAGGAATTAGTCGCTTTGAAGTTGCTTTAAATACTATTTGATAAATAGCAACAATGAAGAAGGATCCTCATCCTTCTATCCTCCTTATGAACTTTCCAGATACGTTAGGATAATCTCTGTGTGAGAGAAGTTACTAGACTAGATGGGCTTTTTGGACCTGATCCGGCAGATCTCTTCTTACTGTACATGTAGGAGAGTGCACTGTGAATTGTATTATTTCCACTGGAATCCGAAGATTTTTGCAATCAGTTTGTATGGAGCCATCAATATAGTAGAATATATAATTTCTTTTTCTAGCTTGCTTCAGATGCACTTCTGAAGCCTTAAGGATTCAATTTAACAATGCTCGTTGTTGTGTCTATCCAATAGATTTGGCGACACAATAAAGGGGAACCTGGTGGTGGGGACACTCTCCTGGCCGTCCCCTTGGGTCATTGTCATTGGTTCGTTCTTCTCCACGTGTGGAGCTGGCCTGCAGAGCCTCACAGGTGCACCCCGACTACTGCAGGCTATAGCAAAGGACAACATTATACCCTTCCTGCGGGTGAGCGGACGTATTCTGCTTTCAGATAGGGAATGTCTAAGGGTTAAATCATATTCTCTCTGGCTTCTCTCACACATGCATTCATTTTAGGTTTTTGGCCATGGTAAAGCTAATGGGGAGCCCACCTGGGCTTTGCTTCTGACAGCGGGCATAGCAGAACTTGGGATCTTGATTGCCTCCTTGGACATGGTAGCCCCGATCCTCTCCATGTAAGTGCCATCTTTCTCGTGGGTTGGGGGTCCCAAGGAAACTCACGTTGCTGACACCACCAGATGCTTTTCTAGGTTCTTCCTGATGTGTTACCTCTTTGTCAACCTAGCCTGCGCCTTACAAACCTTACTACGCAGCCCCAATTGGAGACCACGCTTCCGGTACTACCATTGGTAAGAACGCTCTTCTACCTAATTGTTGAATAGGGAGGGGGTGCAAATAGATGCAGAAGATGAATAAGGTGGGGGAATTTAGACACCTAACTCCTACCGTGTTTCCCCGAAAATAAGACCGGGTCTTATATTAATTTTTGCTCCAAAAGACGCATTAGGGCTTATTTTCCGGTTAGGGCTTATATTTGGGGAAATACGGTACTAAATGCATCTGTCTGCCTGACAATCTTAACGGGCTTATTTTTGGGGTGGGGCTTATATTACAAGTGTCCTGAAAAATCATGCTATTTTCTGGTTGGGTCTTATTTTGGGGGAAACATGGTATAGGCCAGTAGTCTACAGATTATATGTAAGAGGGCAATGAGGGTCCATAAAATCTGAGTTGCTAATATTCTCTTTGGTTGAATTCTAGCTTCCATGGTCTTTAGGAAACTATGTTGTGTGTATCCCTTCTCCTTCCAATTTCTCTCCCCATAGGATACTCTCC
This sequence comes from Azemiops feae, assembly GCA_023970755.1. Classification (NCBI taxonomy): domain Eukaryota; kingdom Metazoa; phylum Chordata; class Lepidosauria; order Squamata; family Viperidae; genus Azemiops; species Azemiops feae. Next base: position 285,488 of record JALGBA010001321.1, on the reverse strand, counting down.
TTCATGGGCATGAGTATCTGTGTGGCGCTCATGTTCATCTCTTCCTGGTATTATGCAATTGTTGCAATGGTGATAGCTGGCATGATCTACAAATACATTGAATATCATGGGTGAGTGTCCCTGAACTGTTTTAGATTCGTTCTGTGTGGCTTCTGCTCAGTGAGGATTTCTTGCAGTTAGATTTACTCCCTCCCAAACCCTGATCCTAATCCTGCCCTAACTTAAATGATAAGCACCTGGATTCTGCAGGATCGCCTGAATACGTTTTTGCTCGTGTCTGCAACAATTCTGGAAAGGATAGTCTTTTTGTGACATGCTTGTGTGACCAAACTGTGCTTCCCTTGCAGGGCTGAGAAAGAATGGGGAGATGGCATCCGTGGCTTGTCTTTGAGTGCAGCCCGTTTTGCTTTGCTGCGCCTTGAGGAAGGGCCACCCCACACCAAAAACTGGAGGTAGGGAACTCACTGACTGCTTTTGGGCTCTTGGTGCCTCAACATGGGACAGTGCTGCATAGAAAATGCACATTCAAATTCAGAATAGAGCTGGAAGGAACCTTGGAGGTCTTCTAGCCCAAGTCCCTGCTCAAGCAGGAGACTCCATTTCAAACGTCTCTTCTTAAAAACCTCCAGTGATGAAGCACCCACAACTTTTCAAGGCAAGCTGTTCCACTGGTTAATTGTTCTCACTGTTAGGGAGTTTCTCCTTAATTCCAGATTGCTTCTCTCCTTGATTAGTTTCCATCCATTGCTTCTTGTCCTGCCTTTTGGTGCTTTGGAAAATAAGGTGACCCCACCCCCCTCTTCTTTGTGGCAGCCCCTCAAATACTGGAATACTGCTATCATGTCACCCCTAGTCCTTCTTTTCTCTAGACTGGCCATGCCCAAATCCTGCAATTGTTCTTCATATGTTTTACCCTCCAGGCCTTTATAATCATCTTAGTTGCTGTTCTCTGAGCTTTTTCCAAAGTCTCAACGTCTTTTTTGTAAATGTGTTGACCAAAACTGGATGCAGTATTCCAGGTGTGGTCTTACTAAGGTTTTATAAAATGGAATACTTATACATGCAGATTGACATGCATTATTCGCTGCAATATAAATTCTTACGTCTCTGTGCTTTGGGGCCAAAGTCTAAATTCATCTGCTCCTTCATCTCTTACATACGCGTGTTGGGCTTCCATTTCTCCCTAGGCCACAACTGTTGGTGTTGCTAAAATTGGATGAGGATCTTCATGTGAAGCATCCACATCTGCTCACCTTTGCTTCTCAGCTGAAAGCTGGCAAAGGACTCACTATTGTAGGCTCGGTCATGGTGGGCAACTTCCTGGAGAGTTACAGTGAAGCACTGGCTGCTGAACAGGTGAGATTTCATGGAAGTGCATTTCAACTGAGTGGGTGCCACCGATTAAGATAGGAGGCTACAAAAAGGGCAGCTGTCAGTATGAAGCAAAGCTTTTGGATAATTAGAGACAAGACAAATAGGGAAATAATTGATATTTAATCTTTCTGTTTGTTCAGTGATGTGTCTTCTCCAGCTAGCATGTGTTTCCCAAAAGTTCAGGAATGAAGGTGCCTTTTTCATTCGGGCTACCTGAAATCTTTTAACTGGATATATAGTGAGGATTGAATCCTTTGCATACAAAACAGATGCTTTGAACTGAGTTATGAATCACTTCCTATAAGAACTTGCTGTGCAAAGTCCTAAAACTGATTTTGGGGGAACAGGTTCCTATACGTGACCAACACAAACCAAATACTAATTTAATTAAGGTAGATATACATTTTATATTAAAAGGTGTACATAAGCGAACTAGCTTTTGCTGCTGCTCTCTTATCTTAGTATGGTTTTCCCATAAGGAAATCTGGTTTCAAAGATGGTTGGGAAAAAAAGTTTTAGAGCGCTATGATAGGTAAGGCAGTCACCCGTTGTGTTTTTTGTTAAGCTGGGTTTTCCAAGCTGGCCAGAATAATCTGAAATGGGATTTTTAGCATGAAGCATAAACTAGAATGTTGTGTTTTGTCAACCTGGGATTTATGTGTTGGATACTGCCATCATAAGGTCAACAGGAATTTATCTGCTTCCACCGTGAAGCTGTTGCTTTGTCTTGTGATTGTATCTGGCCCAAACCCAAATATGAAAATAAGAGATTGCTTATGTCAGGACAAGCAATCTCTGAGATATATTGATTCAGTTTATATTATAGTATTAGTGGCATCTAATAGTCTACAGGTAATCCTTAACTTATAACCACAATTGAGCCCAAGATTTCTGTTTCTAAGCGAGACAGTTGTTAAGTGAATTTTGCCCCATTTTACAAACTTTCTTGCCATAGTTGTTAAGTGAATCACTGCAGATGCTAAGTTAGTAGCACGGTTGTTAAGTGAATGTAGATTTCCCCATTGACTTTGCTTAACAGAAAGTCGCAAAAGGTGATCGCATGACCCTGCACACTGCAACCATCATAATATAAACCAGTTACCAAGCATCCAAATTTTGATCACGTGACCATGGCGATGCTGCAACGGTCGTTAAGTGTGAAAAACGGTCATCAGTCACTTTTTTCAGTGTGGTTGTAACTGAATGGTCACTAAACAAACTGCTGTAAGTCAAGGGTTACCTGTACATTGCAGATTTTTGCTCTTCTTCAGAATGAAATCATCAGATAATCCATTTCCAGAAATGAGCATCTGTTTCCTTAAGGGTCCTGCTGCAAACTGTCTAATGCAGGGGCCCCCAGTCTTTTGGGCATCGGGGACCAGTTCTATGGAGAGAGGTTTTTCCATGGACCGGGGTGTGTGTGTGGTTTCGCATGCTGTCTGCATCCCGCGGATGGGTCTTCGCTTGTTTGCGCAGCCCAGTTTCTGGCAAGCCGCAGACCGGTGCCGGTCTATGGACCGGGGGTTGGGGACCCCTGTTGTAATGAATGATCCTATCCACACAGTATGTTCAAGTCTGAAGGACCATCTTTAGATGCAAATCGTCACAGCTCTATATTACACTGAAGTTTCCTCTGTTTGCAGTGCCGAGTAGCTTTTTGCAGCATGACCTTTAAGCAGCTTTATGTTATTTCAGACCATCAAACATCTGATGGAGGCAGAACGTGTGAAAGGCTTCTGCCAGATTGTGGTGGCTGCCAAGGTGCGAGAGGGCATCTCCCACCTCATTCAGTCTTGCGGACTGGGTGGTATGAAGCACAACACCGTGGTGATGGGCTGGCCGAATGCCTGGCGTCAGAGTGAGGATGCCCGTGCTTGGAAGACTTTTATTGGTACGGTTTCCCTACGGGGCAAGATACTTGGGGCAAGAGGTCACGAGACTCAACTGAACCTTATTGCATGAGTTCCTCTTCCTGTTCTCCAGGCACTGTCCGTGTGACTACAGCTGCCCGCCTGGCCTTGCTCGTGGCAAAGAATGTGGCTTTTTTCCCTAGCAACGCAGAGCCTTTTTCCGAGGGCAACATTGATGTCTGGTGGATTGTGCATGATGGAGGGATGTTGATGCTCCTCCCCTTCCTTCTCAAGCAGCACAAGGTGATGATGGGCAGGCATTGCTGAGATACAGAGTAGACATTAAAGTGGTAGGCGGAGTTACCGATTCCCCTTCTCCTTGCTTCAAAGGTGTGGCGTAAATGCAAAATCCGCATCTTTACAGTAGCCCAACTGGAGGACAATAGCATACAAATGAAGAAGGATCTGGCCACCTTCCTGTATCACCTACGTATTGAGGCAGAGGTGGAAGTGGTAGAAATGGTGAGTGACACAATACTGTGGGGATTAGAAACATATCTTAGCCGTAGCAATAGCACTTAGACTTATATACTGCTTCACAGTGCTTTACAGGCTTCTCTAAGCGGTTTACAGACTCAGCATATTGCCCCCAACAGTCTGGGTCCTCATTTTACTGACCTTGGAAGGATGGAAGGCTGAGTCAACCTTGAGCAGGTCAGGATCGAATGTCAAAATGCTGGCAGTCAGCAGAATTAGCCTGCAATACTGCATTCTAACCACTGTGCCACTACGGCTCCATCTAATGCAGGGGTGTCAAACTGCCGGCCCGCGGGCTGGACGCGTCACGTGGAAGCCACGCCCACCCCATTGCCGGCAATGGCAAAATCCCGATACGTCGCGCGACGTCACATGACGTTGCGAGTTTGACATGTCTGATCTAATGGATAGAGACATATCTAATGGGGAAAAAAGAGATTAGAGACATATCTAATTGATATAAACATATCCAATAAGGAAAAAGGGATTGAAGGTATACAGGTAGTCCTTGATTTACAACCATAATTGTGCCCAAAATTTCTGTTGCTAAGTGAGACATTCCTTAAGGGAGTTTTGCCCCATTTTATGACCTTTCTTGTCACTATTGTTAAGGGAATCACTGCAGTTGTTAAGGTAGTAACATGGTTGTTAAGTGAATCTGGCTTTCCCATTGACTTTGCTTGTCAGAAGGTTGCAAAAAGTGATCACATGACCCCGGGACACTGCAACCATCATAAATATGAGTCAGTTGCCAAGCATCCAAATTTTGATCACATGACCAAAGGACTGCTGCAATGGTCGTTAAGTGTGAAAAAGGGTCATAAGTCACGTTTTCAGTTCCATCATAAATTGTTATGGTCACTAACTGAATTGTTGTAAGTCAAGTACTACCTGTACCTAACGGACAGAAACATATTTAATTGGGAAAAAGGGATTAGAAACACATCTAATGGATAGAGATATATCCAATGAGGAAAAAGGGATTAGGGATATATCTAATGTACAGAGATATATTTAATGGGACAGAAGGGATTAGAGACATATCTAATAGAAGCCACACTCATACTCATTCTTGTTTTTTTAGCATTGCCCATTACCTATCCTCAAGGTACAAATTGACTTCTTTCACCACGGGAATGAGGATAATAATAATAATAATAATAATAATAATAATAATAATAATAATAATAATAATGTTGGAAGGGACCTTGGAGGCCATCTAGTCCAACCCCCTGCTCAGGCAGGAAACCATATACCATTTCAGACAAATGGCTGTCCAGTCTCTTCTTAAAAACTTCCAGTGTTGGAGCATTCACCGCTTCTGGAGGCAGGTTGTTCCACTGGTTAATTGTTTCTAACTGTCAGGAAGTTTCTCCTTAGTTCTAGGTTGCTTCTCTCCTTGATAGTTTCCATCCGTTGCTTCTTGTCCTGCCCTCAGGCGCTTTGGAGAATAGCTTGACTCCCTCTTCTTTGTGGCAACCCCTGAGATATTGGAACACTGCTATCATGTCCCCCCTCGTCCTTCTCTTCATTAAACTAGACATACCCAATTCCAGCAGCCTCCAGTCCCCTAATCATCTTTGTTGCTCTTCTCTGTACTCTTTCTAGAGTCTCAACGTCTTTTTTACATCGTGGTGACCAAAACTGGATGCAGTATTACAAGTGTGGCCTTACCAAGGCATTGTAAAGTGGTATTAATACTTCACGTGATCTTGATTCTATCCCTCTGTTAATGCAGCCTAGCACTGTGTTGCTAATGCAGCCTAGCACTGTGTTGGATCAAAAACAGATGTTTAAAAAAATATGTTCCCTTTCAAGGAAATAAGCTGGCTAATCTTATTTTACACAGAATGCCTGTAGACATGCATATTCCTAGAGAAGTCCCTCTATGCAGATGTGCCATTGGTTGAAATCTGCAAAAGTTTATGAGTGAAGGAAGAATGCTGGACATAACCAGGGGTTGGGAGGGTTTCCAGTATCAGCTGTCCCTTCTTTTCTCTTGCAGCACGACAGTGACATCTCTGCCTATACATATGAGCGCACTTTGATGATGGAGCAACGTTCCCAGATGTTGCGCCAAATGCGTCTCTCTAAAACAGAACGAGAACGTGAGGTGAACCGGGCTGAAACAAAGGTGGGAGAAAATAGGTTGAAAAGAGCAACCGATTTCGGTTTCCTTTTCACTAAAGCATCAGTGATGCCACCCTTATAGGCCCAGCTTGTGAAAGACAGGAACTCAATGTTGCGGCTGACCAGCATTGGCTCAGATGATGATGAAGAGACGGAGACCTACCAGGAGAAGGTGCACATGACCTGGACCAAGGACAAATATATGGCTTCTCATGGACACAAACTCAAGACCCTGGAGGGTTTCCAAGATCTGCTCAATATGCGTCCGTAAGATGTCAATTCCTGGATTATTTCTAATATATACTTCTGCTGTCATTAAACTCTTCCTAATTAGTTGTCCACCATTCTGCTTCCGAACTCTTCTTGGAAAGTGATACACAACCTAGCCTAACCCTAACCCTAACTCTGATCTTACCACTATTCTGTGTTTTATTCTAAATGATTTGTTTTGCTTTTTCCACCATAGATCCCATTATTTCCCACAAGTAATGCTCTCCATCTTCAGCATCTACCCGAGTTCTTCCTTTATTTATTTCGAATGGCCTTAGTTCATAACATCATTAGTGCATAAGATTCACAAAATCAGCATACAAGATGTGTATCAAAATATAAAACACCAGTACAGTGAATTATTTAAAAAAACACACAATACAAATGATAACTAGAATTATGAATAAAATTAAATTATGTACGAGCAGTTACTAGAGTGACTAAGCCCAGGGCTGGATATCTAGATCATTTAGCCATTGGACAACAGAGCCCTCAAAATGATGTAGTTCTTGCAGGAACCCAGGGAACCTTCTGAGGGGGCATTCCGTTGCAATATGATGTAAAGTTTGCAGGACATTCCCCGGGTCACAGTATTATCAACCAACCCCCATTTGTATTTCCAATATTGGCACCTGCCATGGTTGGTCTGTATTCGGTTGAACGTTGTCCAACCGTTTTTCCTTGGAAGATCAAAACTGGAGGGGCATTGTACTGGATCAGACATCAAGTTAAACAGATCTGGGTTAGAAGCTGCCCATTAGAAATTCTTGCTAGTACTTTTAGTTTGCTTTTCTGCAATGACCATGTCCTTCCCTGTTCTTTTAGGAAGGATCTGTGCTTGGGTCTCTAACCCATGAATACCTTATTTTCTCACAAGCCAATCCTAGGCTGCAGATTAGATATCCTGGTAAAGCTTGCTGTGTGGATACATTTTGTATGGGCCCTGGTCTTGCTAATACTCTTTTTCCTACCCCCAACTTAGGGATCAGTCTAACGTGCGACGTATGCACACGGCTGTCAAGCTCAATGAAGTTATTGTCAACAAGTCCCACGAGGCCAAGCTTGTGCTGCTTAACATGCCTGGGCCACCACGAAACCCCGAAGGTGATGAAAATTGTATCCTTTTCTGCTGGGCACAGGAAGGAGTGGAGATGGCTCTGTTGTGTTGTTCCTTTGACTCTTTTCCACCCGCAGATATGGAATTCCTGGAGGTCCTCACCGAGGGGCTGGAGCGTGTGCTGCTTGTACGGGGCGGAGGCAGCGAGGTCATCACCATCTATTCCTAGAGGATGGGAGGTCTTCCTCCTGACGAACTGAGTTCAAATTGATACTTGCTTCCTACCTGTTCCCATGTGCCACTTGGATCTCCCAAGGAGACCAGCTATTACCGCCACATTTATTTGCTTTCATTTCTCGTGGCAATTCAGGGTCTTCAAATTGGGTGTTTCCCTCCCCAGTGTTTGGAGGATGGATAGTTGGCAGCTTCTTCAGCTTCCATCGAGTTAGAGCTACACGCTAGAACCTTCACAAGCTTGCTGCGAGAGGGAAATTAGAGATAGGTAGGAAATTGCTCTGTCAGCCTCTCAAGAAATGTAGGAGCCGTGTCGCGAGTAGTAACTGCAGGGCATTAAGAGGAGCAAAAAGATCAGGAAAGGAGTGACAGGATCCGTCAGCTGGAACAGCAGGTTTGGCCCAGCTGGAGAAGCTGTTACTTGTTATTATCATGTTAAGAGGAACAAGAAGGGAAAGGAGATACTGTTGGGTGACTTAGAACAAGAGAAATCCATCCTTCGTTGTGCTATTTTCTCCTGGTCAGCACCAAAGTCTCTCTGCTTTCCTTCCCACTGAAATCAAGGCCACAATAAGGACTTAGAAAGTTGGAAGTCACTTTTCAGTGTGCTTAACCCTGATCCCTTGTGGTATTCTGAGAATCGGATACACTGTTTGCCAACAAGGGGAGAGAATGGCTGATCCCCAAATTAGGGTGGAAGCGGCATATTGATGGGGAAACATCTTTTCCATCTGGCCTTTGCACTTCTACTGAGCCAAGGAAAGTAGCAGCTGCCTTTTTCTCTTTTTATAGATATTCTGTAGAACCAATTGCTAGGCAGCATGCAGCTGACATACTTTGTTCTTACACGCTGATGGGGACAGGATTTCTATCCTGAAGAACAGGGTTTTCCGATTTTCTAAATTACCCTCTTTGCTTTTGAAGAGGTCCACCTCTTCCTCCAAGCTTGGATAAGACAAAAATTAATGTCACATCTTCTGTGCCAAGCAAGATTGCTCTCTTCGATGTCAGTGATAAAGATATGCAGCTTACTTTTATAATTTTTCCTTACCTCTACAGAAGCAAACTTAGGGAAAGGTGCTTTGTCTATTTTGTCCTATCTAATTTCAATGATGGATGTCTCCTCCTCCTGGTACCTCTTGCTCAAGAATAGAATACAGGGACCACTCCCTCGGGGTAGCCTTAAAAGACACATCTCAAGCCTCTCATTTTATTTTTTAAAAGAGAATTTCACAGACATCTCTTATTTTGGCTGAGACTTTTTTTAATTTATTCAGGGTGCAACCTTGTTTACATCGCATCAGATTTGGGAGTGTGATTTTTTTTTTTTTTGCTTCTTGAATTATGTAAAGAATAAACATTTTATATACGATTTTTATTTTAGTAGTTGTGCATAATTGGCTCCACTTGCTCATGTATTCATTATGTAACATTCATCCACTTTACAGCCTTGATATCATTTATAAAAAGCAGTTAAAATAGTGGCATACGTTTACATTTTACACATTTTGAAAAGAAAACCTACATTCAACGGTCTAGTTCATACAAACATGACTCTGAGACTAATGTGAACAGGCTATTGTAGAACAAGTTTATCATTCCCCCCCCCCCCAGTAAATTTGTATCGGTGGCTTAAGAATTAGGTAATGTACATGCCTAATTCATGGATTACTGCCTTGTCGTGGCGAAGGGGCTTGTGTAATTCAATGAAGCTATGAGCTATGCCGTGCAGGGCCACCAAAGATGGACAGGTCATAGCAGAGAGTTCTGACAAAATGTGATCCACTGGAGAAGGAAATGGCAACCCACTCCAGTATCTTTGCCATGAAAACCCCATGGACAGTACCAAAAGGTGGCTGGATGGAGTCACTGAAGCAGTAGGCGTGAGCTTAAATGGACTCCAGAAGATGGTAGAGGACAGGAAGGCCTGGAGGAACGTTGTCCATGGGGTTGGACACAACTTCGCAACTAACAACAACAATGTACATGAATATTTGAGTAGCTATTTGTTCTCCATTGTAAAGGTAAAAGAGACTGGATTTTACTCCACTAGTCGTTGCTCACTATAGGGGTGGTGCTCATCTCCATTTCAAGGCCATTGAGCCAGAAAATGTCCAAAGACATTTTCACAGTCATGTGGCCACTGGAGTGGTACCTATTTATTTACTTACATTTGCATGCTTCCAAACTGCTAAGTTGGCAGAATTGGGACAGGAGCTCCGGTGGCGCTTGGCTTTCCAGCCCAACATCTTAACTGTTGAGCCACTGTGCTGCCCTTCATGTTCTCCATGAAGCTTTCAAAAATTTTCATTGATGGTTCATACATAATTGATAAACAATTAGAATCCTATAAAATGTTCCAACTCCATATTTCCCACAAGAGATCATCAAGCAGATGCCTATACGCTTTAGTTGGCTTTAGGATAATAAAATCATTTTTTTTATCAAGAATTAGAATTACCTATGAATTAATTTTACATTCAAGTCAGACTATGCATGCATTTAGCCCAGAACTCTTAGCTTTGATCTGGGCCACCTTTCTGCATAATTTTTCTGGGCCACCTGTTTCTGCATAATTTTCAAATAAGTGAAGTGCTCAGTATATAACCTGGGTCATCTTGCAACGTTGGGTACTTCTAGTATTATATACATATTATAGGAAAATGGATTTTCTGATGGTAGAACTTCAGTGAAGCACTAAACACATTTAAAAGTTAACATTTTTATTTTGCTTTTTAACAGAGGGGAAATTTACTAAGGCAAATCTTTTGCTTCAACTCCTCCAAAGCACATCAGTCCTTCTTGTTCTGGGTAACATTCTGTAAATGCTTCCTACTGTTCCACAATGCAGCAACATGCACTTAAAATCCAGCATGTTTTGGAGTCGACAGAAGGAAGAATAATTCACAATAGCAAGGCAGACATCTAGAGCAGCAGTTGATTTCTGGAAATGGGGTCAGGTCATAAGATTAGACCCCCGCCTGTATACTCCATACGCTAGGCAGAAGACAGAAAATACTGTGAGTCACAAACCACAAGTCAGCAATTTGAAAACTAGGCTACCCTTAAAACAGGATCAACAGAGGCTAAGAGTTTAAACAGAGACTAAGCAAGAGAATGTTAAAAACGTGGATTAGATCTGGGTTCTTGTAAATCATCTAATACTGCCCTTTTGTGAAGTTAAGAGCGCAAAGACGGACTTGAGAGCTTTGATCCAAGAAGTCTGTCGCTGTACACCACCTTCCCCTTTCCTCAGCGATATGATAGTGAGGAGATGATCCAAGGGAGGAGAGTTCATACTGTTCACACTTACCTCAGGTGGTTCAATAAAAGCCAGCCAGTCAGAAGCGTGAGTTGGCAGCAGCCCCATTGACTGGCACTTGTAAACAGCCAAGGCCAATCCTAACAGGTTGCCAATTAAATACACCAGTCCCTGAAGAAACTTCTGACTTGAGCTTTCAAGTAGCTTGAAGGCTGTGGGGATAATACAAAAGAAGTTAAGGTACCACTGTGGACTATGAAACACTACATAGCACACTAGCTGATAGCGCTGGGTAGAAAAGCCTGTTCGGGGATATGGTTGTCAACTGAATAATCTTTCCAGAATGAGATTTGGGAATCTGTTATTAAAATGCTAATATAAATCATCCATAATTTATCAAGGAGTAGGAAATATAAAGTCAATCTTACTAAGTGAATTTTTACCATTGGAGATTAAGCTGCTTTGCAAACACTTTGTCCTAATGACAACTCTGAAGCCAAGCACAAATCTAGATATGGATCTTAATCAGAGGGATTGTTCTGCACCTAGCAATCCTCTTTTCCTTATAAGCCTCTAGAATAGATGTCCCAAATCCATCTAGCAAATGTTCCTCATTCACGTTATTGTTCCTGGACTACCTCGGTTTAGCATAACCTATAGTGTAGCATTTACTTATTTGTACTATGTGTAAACTGTTCCAGTATTCCCATTTTAAAAAAAGAGAAAGCACTTGCGTGTATCCTATTTTTGAAATTGTTCAAACTGTACTTTGGAACACAACTAAGATAATTAGTTTTTTCTTCGAATTGGAATAACAGCCCCACAAAATAGAAAATGGAGAAAAGGTGGGATAATAGAAGGCTTTGGATGGTGATACAGAGAGACTTACTAGCAGAGATGGACATTAGTGCTTGGATGGGCCTCCAGGCCATCATACAGACCATCATGGTGGGGAAGATAGAGATTGTATTCCCTGCCATGTACATGATGAACAGGTTCATAGGGATTTGCTTCAAGGGACCGAGAGCAATATCCCAGCAGCGCTAAAACATTTAAGGAAGAAAAATAGAATTCAATAAGCAAAGTCTATATAGTCTAGTTCTACATTTCGAACAGCTATAGCATTTCTACTACCCAACTCATCAATTTTCTCTCCAGGACATTACCTTTTCAACCAGGATGCGATCTGTCTCCTGAACGCTTGTGTCAGGCACCTGCTTATCTGAATAGCCTATAGGGTAGAGAGTGTCTCCTTGGCTGCTGCCACGGTCACTTCGGCCTCTGGCAAAGAAAAGAAATTCCTCATCCAAATGTGCATGCCCAACATTTGTGGATTGCTTATGTGAGGAGACACATACAGGGCTTTTCCTAGGCACTTACCTACCACCACTGCCTGGACCGCTCAATTCAATGGCCCACTTGAAACGTCGTCCACGATTGGTCACCAATCCCCCTCCGGTGCTCATGGTTGCCTGTAAAAGAGATAATGCACACTCTAAATAAGATCCTCAATTAAATATTAAAGAAGTGAGCAGCCTGACCCGCTTGGTCACACATCTCACAATCCTGAAGAAACTGCAAGCTTCCTCTTGCATCATTGCCTCCATTCCTTTCAACAGGTATTATAATGTCTCTAGCCAGGTTAACATTGCAATGGAAGCTGGGAACCAAACCTAGGAAGCTTTTGGTTTCATGATTATCACAGATCATCTAAGCAGCTGACAGTTCACATAAAACTCTTGGGTATAGCAGTGTCACCAACATTTTCTCTTAACTACCCTCCCCTCCCCGTACAATATTTTATTGATTCATTATTTATATCCCACCTTTATTTTTTTATATATAAACTCAAGGTGATGAAAATATCTAATATCCCTTCTCCCTCCTATCTTCCCCATTTGGGGCTCAGAGAGAGAGTGATTGGCCCAAGATTACCTACTTCATTTGGAACTTTAATTCCACACACACACCCTGCAACATGGCAACTCTTTTGACACTTCCTATATCCATTCTAGCATCTTCCTATTACTCTATGATATCCAGTTCTTGCTCTTCCTCACCTACTTTACAATAGAATAGAATAATAACTTTGTCACTTTGAATGCACACTAATTGACATACATTAAAATGAAATTTCGTTGCATACAGTTCTCAAAGGATCATGACCTCCGATATACACTACATAAATATGACAAAAATAAATAAATAAATACAGAATTATGCATATACCCACATATATTATATGACACAGTGAAACAACTGTCTAGTTTGGGTTATGTATACATGTGCATGGAGAGAAAAATGAATCTCGAGTTTACCAGATGGATGGCACAGGGAACAAGGCTATTACAGAATTGGGTAGTCCTGGTAGAAATACTTTGAAACTTCCTCCCAGAGGGGAGCAACAGAAACAGACTGTAAAGTGGGTGTGTGGGGTCTCTAACAATGCTTTGAGCTCTAACCACATAGCGCTTATAATCAGCACCTGAATGCCAAGAAGTCAGCTTCCTATGATTTTCTTGGCTGTCCTTATCATTCTCTGTATGGACTTTCTATCTTATTCATTATTGCCCTGATTCATTTCCCTGCTCATCTTTCTTAACCCATTTGAGCTATAGTATAGTATTTATCATGGAGATACATTCAAGTGCATGGTTGATGGTATATAGCTGCTACATCATTAAACATGCACTTGAATCTATCTCCATGATACAATCAGCAAAATATACTGTGGGCTGTAGGTCTATATTAAAAAAAAAATTGTCCTGTGTCTATTTTTTAGGAAAAGCATTTGCTTATCATTTATCAGAAACATTTAGTGTTTTTGAAGTACACTGAAAATGTACTTCTTGCAGTCTTGGACATAGGATATTTATCTCTAAATCTGAAGCAGGGTGATTTTTGTCTACTAAAGCATGTACATATTGGAGATTAATACATGCAAAAATGATAAATTTCCAAACATAAGTAAAGCATAAAACGGCATTTATGTAACCATGTCTACATTGAAACTCATAAAACGAAGTGTTTCCAAGTTTATCTGGGAGAGTCATAAAAGGGAATTGTTCGTTGCAAATGGTGAAACAACTTCTGCACAGAAATGGGAGATTCTGAATACTGGTGTCTCTAATTTCCTCTCTCATATAAGATGGTGCTTCCTCTGCTACCATGCAGTAGCCTGAAGAGAGGAAGACAAAAAAAGAACAACAGAATAACAGAGTTGGAAGGGGCCTTGGAGATTTTCTAGTCCAACTCCCTGCTCAGGCAGGAAATGTGGCCTATACCATTTCAGACAAGTGGCTGTCCAATCTCTTCTTAAAAACTTCCAGTGTTGGAGCACCCACAACTTCTGGAGGCAAGCCATTCTGCTCCTTCCCAATGTGGGGTGAAGTTGACCCCCAAAAGAGCAGATTATTGTCCCACAACTTTAATAAAAACTCCTTTTTTTACGATCCTGTAGTCCCTGCAACTATAATGCCTGGCCATAAATTCCTTTTCTCCAACCTCTATGAGGTCTCGGGGACTACAGCGGCCAGGATCCCTAGCCATTATCAGTAGTTGTCCTTGCTGGGAAGCCTGGGAGTTGTAGTCCCTGAAGAGGAGGAAGGCTGTGTGAGAGAGGTGGCAGCTTCAGCCTTTTGAGAGGTTAAGTAAGTAACGCGAAGTCCAGGAGGGAAATTTTTCCCTCGCTTCTAAGTCACAACAAAACTCCAACCCTAACAAGGCCGGGAAGCCTGGGAATTGTAGTCCACCCGCAAAGCCCCAGGGGAAAAAAGCGCCTCGTTTACACTCACGGTTCGAAAAGCTGCAGCAGCTGTCTCCGGTTTTTTCGTCACGGCTCTGCGCCACACGGTCCACGTATGATGACGTCACGAGCACGCTACGTCCCTCACTTTCCTCCTATGGAAAAGAATAGTCAAGGCCGTTTCTGAATTCTTAGTCTTCTTTGCTCCAATTTCTCCCGCTGAAGAGTTTCGTCAGAGAGGATTAAAGCTAGAGAGACACCCCTTCCCTCTCTCAGTTTATTTCCGGTGAAGCGCCACGGTTCTCCCGGAAGGCCGGTCTGTACCTCACTTCGACTCGTCTCTCTGATTCGGAGGCTTCCTGCGCATGCGCTCGGAGTCGCTTAAACCATGAGAGTCTTAATCGGTGAGTGGTGGTCGCTCTCGCTTTAAGAGCCGAGGAGCTCCCCTTTGCAATGGGGAGGAACGGCTGTTTTCTTTGCTGCGGGGTTGCTCTAGTTTTTTTGTGTGGTTTTTTTTTGCAATTGCAATTAGGGTGCAGGATTATCGCCACCTTGAACTGCGGTCAACACGCGAGATACGTGCAAAGGGTGAACGGGAGATTCCTCTTAGAGGAATGCGGGTCCCGTCCGAGGAGTTGAAGGGTTTGGTCTCTCCTTCATTTTCCTCAAGCGTGCACTATTAAGGCATTGGATAAGGACTCGGGGAGGGTTCAGGTTGACCTTCAGTTTGGGACAGGTGCTTTTCTCAACCTGCTTCCTTGCTAGGGATGCTGCCTTCAGGAAGGGTGGGATATGCATCTATCATAGAGAAAAGGGTTTTTTTTTTAATCCTTTTCTTTGCAGAACAGTTCTCCCGTCAATAACGTTCTTTTCATTTAATTTTGTGCCTTCCAGTCAGTGTTGATTGCTGGCAACCACCTGGATGAATCTCTGCAGCTTTCTTGGCAGTTTTTTTTGTTTTCTGGAAGTGGCTTGCCCTTGCCTCCTCTGCGAGAAAAATGACTAGTCCAAGGTCACCTAGCTGGCTTTGTACCTAAGGCAGATCTAGGATTTCTGATGTCCTGGTTTCTAGCCTGATGCCTTAACCAACACACCAAACTGGCTCACTGATAATGCATTGCCTGACTTTTCCCTTCCTTCCTCTGAGAATCCCAAGCTGTTAAAAATTCTCATTTTCTGCAAGAATCTCCCTCTATCTTGCTGGTTAGTCCAATAAACAGAATCACACTGGCTGAGGCATGTGCAGGTGTGACAAAAAAACAACAACAACCTATGGCTAGCTCCCTGACTTCAGATGTTCCTGGTAGTTGGCTACAATCACCTAATCATTTTAATCTTAGGAATGTCTATTTAGGTTCTCGGTCATCTACGTCATGGTTGTCCCAAAGTTGCTTTCAAAAAGGCAGCTGGACTTTCTTGATTTTTCTTGGAAGACGTTTCACTTCTTATCCAAGACCCTCGTTCAGTTCTAATTAACTGGTGGCAAATGGAAAGAAATTGTATAAATCCTCTCCATTCCCCACCAGTTAGTCAGAACCGAAGAAGCTTCTTGGATGAGAAGTGAAATATCTTCAAGAAAAACCAAAGACCTTTTTGAAAGCACGTTTGGGACAATCTTAGCAAAGCCTATGTAGGTATACGCCAACCAAAGAGGGTCAGCTGTTGGGTACTAGAAGATGGTCTTTTTCTATAGTGGCTCCTGCTCTATGGAATGTCCTCCCTTTGGAGATTAGAATGGCTCCAAACCTGTTAATCTTTCGTAAGGCCCTAAAAACTATGTTCTTGGGAGGCTGAATGTGTTAAGAACCTAGTTTCCAGGCTGCGTGGCTAACTGACCAAGTTTCTTGGCTGCTATCTATATTTAATTTGGATTTTTTCCTATTTTTTATTGTTTTGTTTTATAACATTTTAGTATTTTACTTGTAATATATTTTTTGAATTGTAAACTGACTGAGATGGGTGGCTATAGCAATTGAATAATAATTAAAAAAAAAAAACTTCTTCCCCCAATAGAACATTTCCATTCCTTTTTTTGTGGATGACCCAAACAATTTCCCCCAACGTTTTGTTTGCTTTGTTGGTTTTTTAAGGAAGGGAGTTGCTTGCTTTAAGGAAAGAAAGCTGTTTGGATTTATTGAATGGGATATTCAGATTTTAGGAAACAGACAATCTCCTTGAGAACTCTGAAGATGAGGATCATAAGCTTTAATGAACTAAAGTTAAACTAAACTTAAGCCAATTTGGTCTAGTGATGAAGGCATATGGCTAGAAACCAGAAGACTATGAGTTCCAGTCCCACCTTAGGTATGAAAGCCATTTGGGGGACTTTGGGCCAGTCCCCCTCTCTTAGCCCAACCCACCTCAAAAGGTTGTCGCTGTGGAGAAAATCAGAGGAGGAAAGAGCATTAGGTATGTTCACTGTCTTGAGTTATTTATAGAAATAATGAATTAAAAAAATCTAAAATAAAGTTAATATAGTCACGTTGATTTGCAGTTGGGAAACTTAGATCGAGTGTTAAGCAAAAGAAACTTAAAGGGTGCATCTTTTTCCAGCACAATCTTATGTGTTCCCAAGTAAGCCAAAATAAGCTCCTGGAGTAAAAGCAGGATATGAGTTTAACAAAGAAATAATTTCTCAACAGGATTGTGGTTGTTTTAACTGTCTCATTAACTATTCCATCATCTCTTTTTGAATGTAATTTAGGTGGTGGGACTGGATTTATTGGCCGAAACTTAAGCCGGGTGCTAAGGAGCCAAGGCCATGAAGTCACCCTTATTTCTCGTCAGCCTGGAAAGAACCGATTAACTTGGGTAAGAGACAAGGGCTTAAAACAAGCTGGAACTTAGAAGGATATGTTTAAATGCATTCCAGATTGGACGGTTGCAATTTAATTTCTTGTGAAGTGACAGTGGAAGAAAGATTGTATAGGTGAAGAGAAGAGATGGAGGACGAAGTTACAGAAAAATCTGAAGAATCTATAGGGCAGCTTATGGGAGAAGTTAGATGAATTAAGGACAAAGTGGAAATTTTAGAAAGTAAAGCAAATAATGAACAAAGAGATGGAGAAGGACTTAGACAATCTGGCATTACTGGAGTGGAGAGAAAATAAATTTTATTTGAGATTTAGAGCTGTTCCAGAGAAGACCCCAGAGAAAAGATTCTTCTAGCCTTAGTAAACTTTTTTTTGAATGGGATGAGGATGATATGGAGGTAGAAATGGACAAAGTATATTGAATCAATAGACGATTGGCAACATCAAAAATGTACCAAGGAGGACTAGAGGCCTGCCATTTCTTTGCTTGCTGACAAAAGCTTCTCCCATTGAACGCTAAGATGCAGTGACAAAGCAGAACAGCTTGTTTAGGTGCTCATTTGCTGTAGATGAGGACAGCAAAATTAATGGTGGGGAATGCATGAGCCATTTGTAGTGGAAATGAATACAGGTAGTTACAACAGATTGTTTAGTGACCATTCGAAGTTACAGCGGCACTGGAAAAAGTGTCTTATGACCATTTTTCACACTTAGGTCTGTTGGAGTATCCCAATGGTCACGTGATCAAAATTCAGATGGCAACTGACTCGTATTTATGATGGTTGCCATGTCCCAGAGTTATGTGATCCCCTTTTGTGACCTGACAAGCAAAATCGAAGGGGAAACCAGATTCACTTAACAACCATGTTACTGACTTAACAACTGCAGTGATTCACTTAACAACTATGGCAAGAAAGGTCATAAAATGGGGCCAAAGTCACTTAACAGCTGTCTCACTTAGCAACAGAAATTTTGCGCTCAATTTATGCTCATAAGTTGAGGACTATCTGTAGTTAAGAATATAACCTAAAATATCGTAGGATGAGAATTGATTTAGTCTATAGAAGGCAGAAATCAGAAGGACTCTAAGAATACCTTTTCAATCTAATAATAATTATTAAAAAGTTTAAGCTTTTATGAACTATAGTGGAGCTCGCTTCAACCGATGCAATGGAACAACTAGATTGGTGTAGAATTTAAATTGGGGTGCAAGGAGAAAGGAAGGAAGGATAGAAATCAATCTGTAAAATGGATTACAGATTGCCTTTATTACAGATTGCAGATTGCCTTTATCAATTAACATTTGCCAATGGAGAGTTCCTTTAAATAATGTGAGACTATCCATTAATGACACCTGGAAATCAACCACAAAAAATTGCTTGTATATTTTGGACATTTTGAGTAACGTTTTCTGTCTAGTTTCTTTCTATTTCTGTTCTGAGTATTTGGGATAAGGTAGAAAACTGTACACTTTTCAACCATGGAGAGTTAGCTAAAATGATTATGATACAACCTTAGAAAGAGAAATTACATTTCATTTGTAGCAAACGTTTGTTGACATGTGAGAACAACCTTGAGGGATGGGAAAAGATATTGCCTAGAAAACCACCAGATAAGAAAGGCAGGAGCCACTTAGGAAAGACCCATCTTAATGGATCAAACAGTTAAAAGTGTCGGCTAGAGATTTGTACCTTCAGACTTGCAAGATTCTATTAATAAACTCCCTTTTTATGATCTTGTAATCCCTTAATTCGGGGGTAGAATCGGGTGACTGGAGGGAGCTGAGCGTTTGTTCGTAGCAGATATTTTTTCTTTGTGCCCTTGGAAAGAAATATCTGCATTACCGGGGCTTGAACTCTCAACCTTCTGAGTGGGAGGCAAGCGTCTTCACCACTAAGCCACAGCGCTGCTTATTTGCAAGATTCTATTAATGTAGCCTTATAATAAAGTATAATTAGGTCATATAATTGTGTTTCCTATCTGGTTTATCTGGGAAGGCTGTCAAAATGCATTTGTTTGTCAGATTTAAATTAGGTTTAGGGTTTCTTTTTGCAAATGAGCAAGATGGAAGACTTTTGTCATATTTGGAAAGTTCTGCTTATAATATTTTTCTAGATTTTCTCTTATTCCTTCAGCCATAATTGATTTGATGTTTCCGTGTATTGCTAATACTATTGCATACGCAGCAGCTTTTTCTTCTGTTAATTACTGTGATATAGTAAAATACGTTTGAAAGAGAGAAAAAATAACCTGAGAAAAACCCTGAGTTTGTGTTTTCGTTTCTAGGATGAACTCTCCCGTGTAGGCCTCCCTTCCTGTGAAGGAGTGGTCAACGTGGCTGGAGTAAATGTCCTCAATCCTTTACAGAGGTAAGTCTCAATAATTTTGGACAGGATCAGTTGCAGGACATTAATGTGGTTTACTCAGATTCTCCGACTGTTTCCTCAGTTTTGCTTAGAAGTAGGGATGTTAAGCAAAATTGGCAAGTGCCTTTGCAACAAGAAGTCTTGCTTCCAGAATAGTTCTGTTCTATTCTATTTTATTCCATTCTGTTCTATTCCGTTTTCCATTCCGCTCCATTCCATTTCCAGAATAGTTCCGTTCTATTCCATTCCGCTCCATTCCACTTCACCCCACCCCACTCAACCCCATCCCTATCCCTATCCTAATTTTTTAATATATATTCTATATTCTATTTGTCTAGAACTGGAGCCACAATAGTTTTCCAGACGTCTCCATTCAGAATGAGAGAATAGGGCAGTGATGGCGAACCTTTTAGAGACTGAGTGCCCAAACTGCAACCCCAAACCCACTTATGCATCGTCCAGTGCCGGGTGGGCGTGGCCCATTGGGTGGGCGTGGCTGCGGTGGTAACGGCAGACTGGGTGGGACTAAAAAGTTCAATCAATTCCAACTTTGCAAGATCTTTTTTTTCCCCGTGAGAAGTTGAAATTGACTGATTGAACCTTTTTTTTTTTTTTTGCACACGGCGGCGGAGGCCTAAAGTGGAAAGGTTTTATAAAACCCAGCTGAAGGCCTTGGACTGGGGCGACGGCACGCGTGCCCACAGAGAGGGCTCTGAGTGCCGCCTCTGGCACCCGTGCCATAGGTTCGCCACCACTGGAATAGGGAGTTGGGAATTTCTGAGCCCAGAGAAGAACTTTTGATTTAATTAAAAAGTTAAAAACGTTTACCCTGATTTCCTTTCATATTTTTTAATAATGTCCCCTTCCTTCATCTTAATTGTTAAAATTCAGTGACCACACGAGGAAGGACTTTGCATGGCTACAGTCAAGATTTGAGGTGCTGTGATAAGCCTTGAGGCTTCAGGATGTGCATCCCCTTGGTAGGGCATAGGCAGGTTTGTGTATTGAAGGTTTCTAAAAGAACTTAGTTCGGCAGGGAAGATTGGATCATGGAGAAGAACTTAAAAACATAGTAAGGAAAATATGCAGAGCCTGGCTTCTAGAATTCTTTTCAACTCCTTTACCAGCTGTGGTTTTAGGAGACATCTATATTCTTTGTCATGCATTGTGTCTGCTCATTTCTGCTTTCCTCTCTTGCTGTATTTGCATGCCTATCGTCTGTTCGGACCACAGGACCAGGAGAAAAGGGAAGTTGGTAAAATGGAGCAATCAACAATATTCTAAGCTATTGCCCAGCTGCCTCTCCCTTAAGGATGTACTAGAGCAGGACTCTCCAAACTTGGCAACTTTAAGACTTGTGGACTTCAACTCCCAGAATTCCTCAGCCAGCCATGCTGGCTGGGGAATTCTGGGAGTTGAAGTTCACAAGTCTTAAAGTTGCCATGTTTGGAGACATCTGCACTAGACATGTTTGTGGGAAGATTATTATTATTATTTTTAATCTGCCGATCCTGACGTAATCCAGCCATTTTCAAATTTCTTTTTCGATTGCCAACTTCTCCCACCCCACCACACTTGGTCCTGATCTGTTCTGCTTCCCTGCCTACAGAAATACACACCGGACCGAAAGTCCCACTTCATAATTTCTTTCCAATATTTAATTTAGTTGAAATGAAAAAAAAAAATGGATCCTGTATATATATGGCAAAGAAGATTCAGCTCGCAAGCTGAACGTCATTGCCTTTGTAACCCTTATGACCTGTTAGAGGATTCGTAATAGGATTAAAGTCCTCTGTAATCAGTCAAGGTATCTCTATCCAACCTTGATGGAAAGGCCTTTCTTTCTTCCTGCAATTCTATGCAGAGAGCTCAAACTCTTGATTTTTAGAAGACGCAAGTTCTTTGATGCCACGCAAGGCAATCAGAGGGGTTTTGCTAGAAACACATTTTTCTGGATGGAACCCTCAGTAGACTTAAGGTTGTGAAAATAGGCTTCCAATGAAGATGGCCGACTGAATATGCACTCAGGGAGGGATCCCTGAAGTGTTTTTCCCTGGGCTGTAGCTCTTCAACTACTAACTGAAGGGACTGGCATTCCTTCAGTTTTTATGACCCACCCAGATCAGGGAGAGTCTAAGAAATTACCCTTCAAAAGCCTCCGAAACAGCTGAGGTCTGCAAGCAACTTCAGGAGCTGTGCTTCAAAGCTGCTGCATGCCAAATGCTAGTGGAGGGGGGAGGGCTGCAATCTGTTCGTCATTGAAAATAGACAATGTTACTGGAAGGACAAAACTTATCTTTGAAAGACTGATGTCTTTGGGGGCTTCTGCAGGTGGAATGATGCCTTCCGTCAGGAGGTCATTTCCAGCCGCGTAGAGACCACAAAGTCCTTGGCGAAAGCCATCAGAGATGCTGAACACCCACCTCAGGCCTGGGTCCTTGTCACCGGCATAGGTATTAACCACAGTGCTGTCATGTAACTTTGCTGTCGCTTTGACTGTAAGTAAGTAGTGAGTGTAAGTACAGGTAGTCCTCAACTTACGACCACAATTGAGCCCAAAATTTCCGTTGCTGAGGGAGACATTTGTTGAGTGAGTTTTGCCCCACTTTACCACCTTTCTTGCCACAGGTTGTTAAATGAAGCACTGCAGTTGGTTAAGTTAGTAACACGGTTGTTAAGTGAATCTGGCTTCCCCATGGATTCTGCTTGTCAGAAGGTCACAAAAGGTGAACACATGACCCAGAGACACTGCAACCGTCATAAATATGAGTCAGTTGCCAAGTGTCTGAATCTTGATCATGGGACCACAGGGATGCCACAACAGTTGTAAGTGTGAAAACGTTCATAAGTCACTTTTTCCAGTGCCGTTGTAACTTCAAACGGTCATTAAATGAACTGTTATAAGTCGAGGATTACCTGTAATAGGAAAAGGGCTTGGGGAACTGAATGTAGTCCCTCAGCTTTGATGGAAACTTCTTTTAAAACAATTTGTGTTAAGAATTTTCAACCATTGACCAGCAATTTTGCTTATATAGCAACAGCTAAAATTATGTGTCTACATCAAGAGCCTTAAAACCATTGATCTTATGGCTGGGTTCTGTTGAATATTCATAAACATTCTGACCAGTCAGTGTGAAGATTGTAGTGAAAGAATGTTGACAAGCAGCCTTAATATATTAGGGCAGTGTTTGTCAAACTCGTCAACATTAAAGAGGTGTGGACTTCAACTCCCAGAATTCTTCATCCAGCATGGCTGGCTGGGGAATCCTGTTGAAGTCCACACATCTTGAAGTTGACAAGGTTGAAAATCACTGTATTAGGGTCTGCTTGAAATGGATACATTTTTTCCTTTGGGGTTTAGGGCTAATTGGGGATTGATTGCAAAAGATGGCATCGGAGAGTGAAGCGTGCCAGTGAGGTAGAAAAGTCAAAACTTGGCTAAACTCGTTTGAAGTAGATGGTGGTTCAGTGAATACAGCCATTACAGTTTAAGTCATGATTTGGGCTGTAGGGCAGGGGTCCCCAACCCCCGGGCCATAGCCCACTACTGGGCCATGGCCTGTTCAAAACTGGGCCATGTGAGAAATCGGGAAATGCGTGTGCGTGACGCTCCACTTGCACAAATTGCTGTGCTTGCGCTAGCGTGCAAATTTCCATTCACGTGAATGGAGCTTTGCACGTGAGCACAATTGCCCTCTACACACACGAGTGGAGCTTCGTGCGCAAGCGCCTGCTGCTCATGCAAATGGAGCTTCATGCGGGAATGCAAGCACCCTCTGCTCGTGTGTGAAGCTCCATCCAAATAGAGCTATGTGCACATGCGTGCTCCTGCCACCCGCAGGTTCTCCTCCCCCCTCCTCCCCACATGCCGGGCTGGGGGACCGCTGCTGTAGGGTGTTCAAGAACCAATCAACAGTGGTTTGTTCAATAAAAATGTGATTAAGCAAACAAGCTTTCAGTATGTGAGGTGGGTCAAAGGAATTTATAGCCAAGTAAATAGTACAGGAGCACTTGGGAGTGGGGAGGTGGCCTAGAGGTGGAGCTCTCGCCTCATAATCAGGAGGTTGTGATTAGGTAGTGTCACATATTTCTCTTTCTGGCCTCAATGAGTAATTATCTGCTGTGAACTCTGTGTAGGTGTCAGGAAGGGCATCTGGCCAGTAAACGCTTGAGTTGCCCTGGCACCACCCATAGGCAAGGGATTACAGGGTCGTTAAAAAAAAATAGAATAGGGGTATATATGGCCCTACAGATGTTCATGAACTCCAGGTCCGATATTCTGTATTAAGGACGCTCCACGCTGTTATGAATTGTAGAACACCAATATCTGGAGGGTTAAAGGTTTCCAATCCTGCGTTTAAAAAAGAATAGGTATGAAACTAGCTGAATAGTGATTAAGTCAAGATATGTTTTGGAAACCTCAAAAAGAGCTAGTTTCTGTATTCTTGAACTAAGTGAGTAATAATCTCTGCAGCTTTTTTGGGGGGGGGAAGTATTTCTCAAAATATTTTGGTAGATATATTCCAAAGTTCAATTCTAAAAGACGGGTGGTCGTCTTAAAGAGCTATAAAATATTTGCATGGAGTACAGTTCCATAATAAATCACTGTATAATATCTCCTCCAGGATATTACCGGCCCAGCCACACCACCAAATATACTGAAGAAAGTCCAGGGGGAGACTTTGATTTCTTCTCGCGCTTGGTGACTTCTTGGGAAGAAGCAGCTAAAATTCCTAGTGAAGCTACTCGCCAAGTGGTAGTGAGATCTGGTAAGACAGGATGCGCAATGTGGGAACATTTATTTGTAGACTACAAATTCCAAACTTCTGCTTTGAAGACACTTTTTGTATACTACATGGTCTACAAAATTCAATTCTCATTCAGTGAACACCTCATTCTTGTGGCTTTAGGTTGCAAATAGCAATAGCACTTAGACTTATATACCACTTCATAGTGCTTTACAGCCTTGTCTAAGCGGTTTACAGAATCAGCATATTGCCCCCAACAATCTGGGTCCTCATTTTACCGACCTCGGAAGGATGGAAGGCCGAGTGAACCTTGAGCCGGTTAGAATCGAACTGCTGGCAGCCGGCAGTCAACAGAAGTAGCCTGCAGTACTGCATTCTAACCACTTGCGCCATCACGGCTCATGTTGTTGTCTTTGTTTCCCCTGATGAGGAACAATACCAAGCACACCTCTTTCTTCTTATCGCAAAAATAACTGGAATAACGTGTGGCTGGAGTCACATACATGTTAAGCCACAATGTAGCTTGCTTGGTGCGCACCATATCACTAAACTCCAGTTTTCCAGCTTGGTGTGTTTATAGAGACCCGTTCCATTGGGGCGTCTTCAGAGAACCATCTCGTAGGCCAGTGTGTAAGGGAAGCCTATGTGAAGTACACTTTGTAACTATGTAATTATACCTCTATTTGCTTTAAGGTGCTGTGCTGGGCAAAGATGGCGGTGCCATTAGCCAGATGATATGGCCTTTCCGCCTTGGACTGGGAGGCCCCATTGCTTCTGGACACCAGCATTTCCCATGGATCCACGTAGCAGACCTGGCAGGAATTGTGACCCATTCCCTGCAGAAAGAGGGCCTTAGGGGCATCTTAAATGGTGTCTCGCCGTCTGCAGTTGACACCACAAACGAGGACTTTGCCCGAGCAATGGGGTCGGTGCTCAAGCGTCCTGCCTTCTTGCCTCTGCCGGGTTTCGTAGTGAAAGCCGTTTTTGGCTCTGAGCGAAGCACCATGCTGCTTGAAGGGCAGCGGGTGGTCCCCAAGAGGACTCTCGAGAGCGGCTACATGTTTGCATTCCCCGATCTTTCCTCTGCTCTCCAGGATATCTTAGATTGACCTGAGAGGTGTGAGGAGGCTGCACGTCACCGTATTTTCGTTTTGTCTAATACTTGCTGGGTAGGCGCACGCTCAGTCTTTGTCAGTAGGTTGGTTTTGTAATTCCCTAGGTTGTTTGAGCACTGGAGTTTCCAAGTCAGGAAGTTGCTCTGTTCAAAAAGATTGGCTTCTTTCAAAAGAATAAAATCTTATGTTGTGGTGAAAACCGTGCTGTGAGAAGAGGAGTAGTTTACGGTGATTCCTCTCGTGGATGATAGGTCTTTCATCTTTTCTTCTAGAGGTTCTCCTATACCAACTTAACTATTATTTGGACGGGCAGCAAAATGTTATAGTATCTGTGAAACAATGCACTGGTCTTTGAACGGAGAATACCAGTTGCGGGTTCCCATGTTGGGTGAACTTTGGAAGGTATTTATTTATTTATTTTGGGGGGTGCAGTGGCCTAGAGGTTAAGATGCTGGGCTTGTTGACCAAAAGGAGACAAGGAAAGAGAAAACAAGGAGGCAGTGGTCCCAAAGGTGCTTTTTTCTAAAGACAACTGGACTTTGTTTTTCCTTGAAGATGTTTCGCTTCTCATCCAAGAAGCTTCTTCAGTTCTGACCGATGGTGGAGGATGGAAGGATTTATATTCCCTGCAGCCATCTGATTGTTAGAACTCATTCTGAGAGTTGTTGAGACCACTTGGAGGTTTATCTGTGCTCTCAGGGTCACCTGAATAGTGCAAATGGGTGTGGAACCTTCTTGGAACTCCTGAAAGGACTGTGTTGTAAACAGGAGATAGGTGGTGTCGTATCTTTTGAAGACAGCAAAGTCTGGACCTAGAAGACTGCTGGTTTGAAAGAGGCGTCAAAGAGGCCATTTACATTAAGATTGTATAGCATTCTGTCAACAGAGGGAGAGGATACGACACTAGCTATCTCCTGTTTACAACAGTCCTTTCAGCAGTTCCAAGAAGGTTCAACACCCATTTGCACTATTCAGGTGACCTTGAGGGCACAAACAAACCTCCCAGTGGCCTCAATGACTCTCAGAAAGAGTGTTAATGACCAGATGACTGCAAGGAATATAAATCCTTCCATCCTCCATCATTCAGTCAGAACTGAAGAATCTTCTTGGATGAGATGCGAAACATCTTCAAGGAAAAGTCGCCGTCTGAAAAAAGCACCTTTGGGACAACCGGGACCTGGATGACTGACAATCTCCACAGACAAGGATGCAGTGGCTTGCCAGAGGGGGAACTGGCAGGAGATCCTCCATCGCATGAACGTCATTGGCTCAGTAGCCACAGGTCTGCTCTTGACTTAGAATCTCTTCCGCCCCAGTCTTTGACTTAGCCCAACATGTGATGCCATTGTGTTGCAGTTTACTTGCTTTTCGCTTTGTGGGATTTTTCAGTAAATCATGGTTAAGCAAATCAATTCTCCTGACTTCTGTCTTGTAAACGTCCTTGTGTGCTCAACATCTCCCGGATGCACTTGTCTGGTTTATTATGTTAGGTTTTTTTTTCTTCAAATGTTTTATTAACCAGTGAAGTCTGTTTTGAGTTGGGATTATGTTTTGGTCGCTTTCTGGACATGTCCATGTAGTTATCTCAGTAGCATTAAAGAGGCAGAATATATTTATTTACTTAAATGCTTTCTGGGGTGATTTTGGACAGCCTCTGCCTGCGGCTAAAAGGAAGCTTCTGAGCTTCCAGATACAGATCAATAGCAATAGCACTTAGACTTATATACCGCTTCGCAGTACTTTACAGCCCTCTCTAGGTGGTTTACAGGGCCAGCACGTTGCCCCCAACAATCTGGGTCCTCATTTTACCGACCTTGGAAGGATGGAAGGCTGAGTTAGCCTTGAGCCGGTGAGAGTCGAACTGTCAAACTGCTGGCAATTGGCAGGCAGCAGTACTGCAATACTGCATTCTAACCACTGAGCCACCACAGTAATCCAACTGCTGCCACCTTTAGTTTTTTAAAAATGTAATTATTCGTAATGGCGCTGCTAAATAAGAAAGTTTTGGAAAGCGTTCTTCCTTGCATTCACTCGGAGGGGGGCAGATACGCAGTCACAGCTTCCGAACAGCTTGCCTTCAGAAGTCGTGAGCGCTCCCATCACTGGAGGTTTTCAAGGACAGACTGGACAGCCACTTGTCAGAAATGGCATAGGGCCTTCTGCTTGAGCAGGGGGTTGGACTAGATGTCCTCCAAGGTCCCTTCCAATTCTGTTATTCACAGCAGAGCAGAAATCCCAGAGGTGTTAAAAATGCCAAGAGGCATTGCAAGTTTCCTGTCCAATCCTAATTGCCCCCCTCCCGCCCAGCTTTCTAATAAATATTTTCACGTGCCTGAAATGAAGTATAACTGAAAGATCAAAATGGATAATTGATTATGTGCTATGAAATCGGTGTTGGCGCTTAGCAAACATATAAAGATAATCCTCGACATACAACAGTTCATTTAGTGACCATTCAAAGTTACAGTGGGACTGAAAAAAAGAGACTTAATGACCATTTTTCATACTAACGACCCTTGCAGTGTCCCCATGGTCACGTGATCGGAATTCAGATGCTTGGCAACTGGTTCACATTAACGATGGTTGCAGTGTCAGGATCAGGGCCAGGATCATGCGATCCCCTTTTGCGACCTTCCGACAAGCAAAGTCAATGGGGAAGCCAGATTCACTGAACAGCCCTGTTACTAATTGAACAACTGCAGTGATTCACTTAACAACTGTGGCAAGAAAGGTCGTAAAATGGGGCAAAACACACTTAACAAATGTCTCGCTTAGCAGCAGAAATTTTGGAGCTCAATTTGTGGTCGTAAGGTAAGGACTACCTGCAGACAGATTTTTCTCCCTGATGGTTTGTCCCTAACATGGTTTCTTCACGGCTTCCAAGAGTGGGCTACCGCCTCTGTAACTGAATGCATCCACATGGCTGCTGGTTGCCTTCTTCTCCTTTCCTTCTGCCTTAACCAGCATCTTCACTTACTGGCTCTGAAGTAGGATAATCATTGGAGGAACAGTATTCAGGCCTCCAGAGGCCAGAGAAATGTTCCTAATAGAAGCTTTGTTAGCAATCACCCTGATCCTCTAGCCCAGGGGTAGGCAACCGTGGCTCTTTTATGACTCGTGGACTTCAACTCCCAGAATTCCTGAGCCAGCCATGCTGAGGGAAAAGGGAGAGGTTTCCAAGCTGAGCCATGCTGGCTCAGGAATTCTGGGAGTTGAAGTCCACGAGTCATAAAAGAGCCAAGGTTGCCTACCCCTGCTCTAAGCCCTAAGGAAGTTGTCTTGAGCAGGGGTGATTGATTTGAATGTGCGATGATCTTTCAGGCCGTCTCCTTCACTTTGGGTTGTTGGGGACCCAGAACAATTAGAAGTAAATAGGGCAGCAGTCGCAAGCCAGGCCCTCCTTTGCTTTACGCTTAGTTCCATTTTGGTGGGAGGGAGGCTTAGAAATGGCTGCAGGCCCATGGGGAAGAAGAACCAAAGCGAGAACGGGGAAAAGGTATAGCAAAACTGGAGTTGTAGCAGGGAGCAATCCAAAGGCTAAGGCAGCCTGTAGAGACCAATGGAAGGAGTAGCGCGGTCAGCAGGAAACTGGGATGGGATGGCGGGAAAGAGCTCCAAGCATGTCCCTCCCTCCCTTTCTCCCTCTTCTTTTTTCTTTTCCTTTCCTTCCTTTCCTTCTTTCTTTCTCTTTCCTTCCTCTCGTTCCCTCCCTCTCCCTCCTCCTTCCTTCCCTCTCCCTCCCTCTCTCCTTTCCTTCCTTCCTCTCTCCCTCCTTTCCCTCTCCCTCCCTCCCTCTCTCCCTCCCTCCCTCCCTCCCTCCCTTCCTTCCTTCCTTCCTTCCTTCCTTCCTTCCCGCTACCCATCTCAAAGCAGTGACTCCAGGCAGCGTCTGATACTAGAATTATATTTTGTTTGCAAAGGGTAGCCGAGCAGTTTAAATCGAGGTGCACAAATTGAGTTGCCCAAGGCCACCTCCAGACCGCAAAGGTTTTCCCTACAACTGCTCCCTCATTGTATTTCTCAGCACAGCAGGAAGAAGTGCTGAAATAAAGGAGAATCTCCTATGAGCATCATTTAACTCGCTGAACTGAAAAAAAGTCCTTCAGCAGAGCTGGGAGAGTGCTGTTCTCCCCTAAAACTGGTACAGCAGAGGAATATTTTTCTCTTCTTAACAGCCCTTTGCCTTTGTGTAAAGGAATGAGAAAGAACTCGAGGTATGTTGGCTATCTTGTTCTACTTGTTTTCCTTACACTCGTTAACCTTTGTCTCCATCTTTTCCCTTTCTTAACCAATAGGGTAATATTCCATCAGGCATTTAAGAAAATGGATAAGATTTGCCTCAATACATTGTACAATTGTAAAGTGGAAAGAATCACCACTGAATACAGGAAGATTTCTAAACATACATATATGCTTGAATTGTTCAATTTCAAAGCACTGAATTTTTATTTTTCTGTACGATTCTGTCCCATAATTAGAGACAAAAACTAACTTTGAAGAATCAACCTAAAAAAAAAGGATGTACGGCTACTCCTCGCCTTATGACCGTAACTGAGCCCAAAATTTCTGTTGCTAAATGAGACATTTGTTAAGTGAGTTTTGCCCCATTTTACAACCTTTCTTGCCACAGTTGTTAAGTGGATCGCTGCAGTTCTTAAGTTAGTAACATGGCTGTTATGTGAATCTGGCTTCCCCATTGACTTATCAGAAGGTCGTAAAAGAGGATCACATGACCCCGGGACACTGCAACCGTCATAAATATTAACCAGTTGCCAAGCTTTTGAATTTTGATCACATGACCATGGGGATGCAGCAACGGTCATTAATGTGAAAAATGGTCATAAGTTGCTTTTTTCAATGTCGTAACTTTGACCGGTCACTAAATGAACTGTCGTAAGTCAAGGGCTAATTGCAGTTAGAAGGAATAACAAAAGAGTTACAAAATCACACACGGTGATCACATGATCCCAGGACACTGCAACTCTCATAAATACATGCCACTTGCCAAGCGTCTGAATTTTGATCATGTGACCACAGGGATGCCGAAATGGTCGTAAGTGTACAAAAACAGTCATAAATCACTTTTTTCAATGCCATCATAATTTCAAACAGTCACTAAATGAATGGTTGTAAGTCAAGGACTACCTGTATGATGCTGAATGGGAAAGAAGTTCAGAGACGCTTGGCAGGGTTACTGATTTCTCATGTCTTCCAATTTTGTAACCCGAAATTTCCCCAGATTGCTTTAGGACGTAGGGTAAAAGCATGCATTTTGGGAAAAGAACGATGAACACATCAAAAGAGTCCTCCTTTTGCAGCCTTCTGAAATGCCAGTGGTTTTTCTTTTTTTTTTTTGGTTTTTTTTAAATCACGGTTGCTAATTTTTGGAATGCAATTCCTACTTTTGATCTTCAAGTACTTGAGTATTTCAATTTGAGTATTTGAGCATTCCAGTATCAGATACATAGATAGATAGATAGATAGATAGATAGATAGATAGATAGATAGATAGATAGATAGATAGATAGATAGATAGATAGATAGATAACCTTAATTGTCATTTTTTACCGTGGGCACGCACACATTAAAAATGAAATTTAGTTGCTTTCTCTCAAAGTGTACACATACATAACACACATTTAAACATACTATATACAACATGTATAGACCTACACCCTTACATACACGTAACATATAAATATTAATCACTGTCCGTCTTGAATACATAACGGAAGGAGGAAGCTTTAGAGTTCACAAGGTTAACACTGTATGGAACAAAACTGACTGAATCTGGATGTTCTGCTTTGGATACCACGGAGCCCCCTCCCAGAAGGTAACAAGGAAAACAGGTCGTGAAGAGGATGTGTGGTGTCCCAGAAAATCTTGCGGACCCTGCTCAAGCAGCACTTATATGCTATGTCCTGGATGGAAGGGAGGGAACTGCCAATGATCTTTTTAGCCATCCTCACCACTCTCTGCATTGCCTTCCTGTCTGAAGCAGTGATGCTTCCAAAGCAGACTGTGATGCTGTATGACAGGATGCTCTCGAACGTCCCTAAGAAGAGGGGGACAACTTATTTTCCAAAGCACCAGAGGGCAGGACAAGAAACAACGCATGGAAACTAATCAAGGAGAGAAGCAACCCGCAATTAAGGAGAAACTTCTTAACAGTGAGGATAATTAACCAGTGGAACAGCTTGCCTTCAGAAATTGTGGGTGCTTCATCACTGGAGGTTTTTAAGAAAAGACTGGGCAGCCACCTGTCTGAAATGGTATAGGGTCTCCTGCTTGAGCATGGGGTTGGACTAGAAGACCTCCGAGGTCCCTTCCAGCTCTATTCTGATTAGATTAGAAGTACGATTGCTCATGTGCCAAAAATAGGAAAAAAAATCTCTACTGGTGGGTGGATTTCATAAACTGGAGGAGGTTTGCAGAAGTACAGAAGGGGGAGCAGATGTCTAGGGGGGGAGCCCCACGAATGTCCCAGAGCAAAATCAAGGTGCCCGGTGGCAGTGAAGAATGGAAAGAAGAGAGGCAAATTAAATGCAACATCTGGATTATGGCATGGCTGATTGAAACCAGAAGTGGGGCATTTTGTACCTAACCCTTTCCTGCGGGAGCCAACATCCTTTCTAATTCTTGGGGATTTTTTTTGCTTTTTTAGGGGGTTTCTCAGGATGTCTTACGGCAATGCAGTGACATAAAAAAAAGGCAAGGGGGCTGAAATGTTCGACTTTCTTGCTTGTGTTAGCCTGTGCAGTATAATTATTTTAGCTGTTTGCAAGTAAAAGCTTCTCATTACGTCCTGAACTAGTTTCACCCCAGGGCACTGCGGCAAACGTTTGCAGACAGGAAACTGAGGCTAGACTAAGCCGGTTCTTGCCTTGGGGTATTGGCAACAGCCTGAGGATTGGGGAGACTGGATCCTGGGGACTGGTGTGAGGCCACTCTGCCCACGACCAAGCACCCTTTGGCAGGTCTGAGGTCCTTTTTGAAACTTCTGGTTTTTTTTTTTTAATGTAGTCATTCATTGGCAGAGACAAGAAAACAAGAATTACTTAACGGGGCAATCTAGCATGCACATAATATAATCGCACATTCGAGTCGGGGCACTTGGGCGGGTGTCCTAATCCTATGCACACACAACATACTTTTGCGCATTCCACCTATAGACTTTGTTTACCCAGTTTTTAGCTAGTTACTCGATTCATCCTTTTCCCAGAGTCTCAGATTTCATTGAAACAAGCGATCTGAAGTGACGAATGCGATAACTTACATGCGGAAACACACACACACACACACACTCGAAAGCCTTTAAAATCAAGGTTTGCACGATGGGCATCTGCACCAGCTAATCTGGTTCAGGACATTGTGTGATTGCATAAACTCAGCCAGAAAAAAACGTGCATCTTTGCAAAGGGGGGGGGGGTGGAGGAAAGGAGAAAGAGAAAAGGGGGGGGAGAGGATGGATGATGGATGGACAGATATAAATGCATGATAGATGATAGACAGACATAATAGATGATGGGTGGGTAGACAGGCATAATAGATGACAGGTGAGTAGAATAGAATAGAATAGAATCAGAGTTGGAAGGGACCTTAGAGGTCTTCTAGCCCAGGCAGGAAACTCTGTACCATGTCAGACAAATGGTTGTCCAATCTCATCTTAAAAACTTCCAGTTTTAGAGCATTCACAACTTCTGGAGGCAAATCATTCCACTGATTAATTTTTCTGTCAGGAAATTTTTTCTTAGTTCTAGGTTGCTTCTCTCCTTGATTAGTAGATATATATATATATATAGAGAGAGAGAGAGAGAGAGAAAGAAGAGAGGCAGACAGACAGAAAATTTGGGCAATCAAATAATTTCTGAATGAGTTATAATAACATTTTGCCAGATGCAAAAGGGGGAGGGAAGGGGAGAGAGGAAGAGAGAGAGAGAGAAGCGGAACTCTGTTCATGTTCGGAAACCGCTTTCTTCCTTGCCAGGGCAGGAAGTTACCGCCGCACAGGAAGCGGGCCAGGGAACAGCTACCTTCTCCCCCCCCCCCCCCGAGATGCGCCGCCCAGCTGGGAAACTCCGGCTCTGCACAAACAGTCAGGCGCTTCCGCTTGGCTCTAAAATGGAAGCTGAACCTTGAGCGCAAAGGCTGAGTTTTGGGGGAGTTCCTCGCGGGAGGCGTCCGGGCAGAGGAAAGAGCGTCCCCCCTTCTCCCTCCCCCCTCCGAAAGCCAGCGCGGAAGAAGCAGCAGCAGCGATGGGAACGGATGGAGTGGGGGTCCTCAGCGGTGTGGGGGCTCCCTCGGCGGCTCCAGCGGGTAAGGCGCCCGGCGGAGCCCGCAGAGCGCACGGTCTGGGAGCGCGTCTCTTTCGGGGACTTCAATTCTCCCCCCTTTCGTCGTAAATGGGGAAAGGGCGGTCGTATTGGGCTGGAGGGAGGGGGGCATGGGCAAGATCGCGAGCGGAGGAGCTCCCCTCTCCAACCGCCCACTGGCTCGTGGAGGGGGGGGGGATCTCGGTGGTCGCCGGGTTGGCGATCCCGAGGACGAAAGAACTGGATGACTCGGGGGTAAGTTTGGGGCACAAGGGGGTCTCTTCGGTCAGATCGGTGGGGAAGGGAAGGAAATTCCCCCTCCCTTGCCCGCAAAAAGTGGAGGTGGGCACATCGTTAGCCAAGACTTGTTTGCTAAGAGATTGTTGGTTGTGAAGGATCCTCTGGTTGTAGTTTGCTCTCTTTGTTGTTTTCTTTTTGAAGCTTTGCTTTTGGGACGCTGGTCCCCCTCTCTGGTGAGAGAGTCCTGCTTTGGACTGACGACTTTTGTTCTGGGATATTTATGTTCTGTCCTTCGGTGAAAACAAACAGAGAGTCAACTTTTTTTTCCTCCTTTCACTTTTCCACACTGGAGAAGCAGTATGAAAATAGTGAGAAATCCCCTTGACATGGAAGTGGCCTGTTTGTATTTCCTGGCCTTTTAGGCTCCAGTTGCCAGGAGTTCCTCCGTCCCACAGTCTGGATAGGTTACCAATCCAGTGGGATGAACAGCAGCTCTCCTCCATGGATCCTTCTGCCACCATGAATTGGACCAGAAGACCTCCAAGGTCCCTTCCAACTCTATTCTCTGAATTGAAAGTGGCCTTTGGTGTTTACATTTGCTTTCCTTTTACATCTGCTGATCTTTTAACCTTTTACATCCCCTGCTGAACTGAGATATGGAGCCTGTCTTCTCCTTGATCTCCCTAAGGAAAGGCAGGATAATAAATCTGACAAATACCATATTTTTAAGCTTAAAAAACTAGTCCATGAGAGAGGTTGGCATGAGTGAAAACAATTGGTTCAAAGTCTCTGGCAGGGGCTTTAAATCTGATTCTGTGCTTTAAGGATTACTTCATGGTGGCCCTGTCAATACTTTTATTCCTGTATCCTTTCCCGTGCTTTGCTATTACTAACACAGGTAGTCCTCGACTTACAACCACAATTGTGCCTAAAATTTCTATTGTTAAGTGAGACATTTGCTATGTGAGTTTTGCCCCATTTTACCACCTTTCCTGCCACAGTTGTTAAGTGAATCACTTCAGCTAATAAGTTAGTAACACCATTAAGTGAATCTGGTCTCCCCACAAAAAGGTGATCACATGACCGTGGGACACAACAATGGTCATAAATATGAACCAGTGGCCAAGCGTCTGAATTTTGATCACGTGATCATGGGGATGCAGCAAAGGTCGTAACTGTGAAAAACGGTCATAAGTCACTTTTTCCAGTGCCGTTCTAACTTTGAACGGACACTAAATGAACTGTTGTAAGTTGAGTACTGCCTGTATGGCATAATTATTGTATTTGTCTTTGAAGTCAAGCCTTTTTTCCCTCCCTCTTCCTGGAGGGTGAGATCAGCATTATGTAGGCTCTGGGGAATAGAAACTTATTTCTTGAAGCTTAACATTTAGATCATGGGTATCCAACCTCTTTGCTTGTCTTGGGCTGCATATAAAATATCTAATATAGTTAATGGATATAAATAATATAATAAGGTTAAAATTATTGTGGGGCCGCATTGCAAGCTCTCAGGGGCCACACGCAGCCCACGGGCTGCATGTTGGACACACCTGATTTGGATAAAGTCAAGTGCTTAGATTATGCATGTGGGAAAGATCTGTAATTTGACTTCTACAGATTTTTTTTCTCATTTGTATCTCCTACACCAGGGGTGTCAAACTCGCCACGTCACATGACGGGTCGCGATGTATCACGACTCCCCCCCCCCCCATTGCTGGAGCTGGGGTGGGCGTGGTTTTGGCATGACGCATCTGGCCTGCGGACCTGCAGTTTGACACCCCTGTCCTACACCATTTCATACAAATAAGGGTTGCAGGTCAGCACCGTTGCAGACTTTTTATAATTTTTATAATAAATGCAGCTTTATTTCACATGAGTACCTTATCACTGCATAAGCTGGAGTTTGTAAATAGTCTGAATCCAGTTGCAGTTTGGAAATGGAGAGAGAGAGAAAAATCAATGCATTCTTATGGGAGGGGGCGCCCGGTCAGCTGTTCGGAATATTGCCACCTCCTCCTTTCTAAGTCCCCCTTCCTTTCTTTTTTCAGTCATGTGAACTTGAATAACAATAGCACTTAGATTTTTATATACCGCTTCATTGTGCTTTATAGCCCTTTCTAAGGGGTTTACAGAGTCAGCATATTGCCCCCCAACAATCTGGGTACTCATTTTACGGACCTCGGAAGGATGGAAGGCTGAGTCAACCTTGAGCCGGTGAGAATCGAACATTATTAAGAGTGTTTTGCAAAGTCAGCCGGATGTTTGGACTGGATTTAGCATTTTTATCATCCTACTGAGTCCTTCCCAAGGTTGCAGGATAGGCAAATGTTGATAGTTCATGGTTACTCAGGGACTGGAAAGCTTTAAGCGATGGCATCCTGCGTGCTTTTGCTCCCCTGTTTTCACTTTGCTTTCATCTCTCAACCACAGCCCTTTCAATCAGGCTGATTTCTCTTCCCTGCAGCTTTTTAGCTACATAGCAACCCAGGTTTTCAGTGGCTGGCAGACACAAGCTCCCGTCATGCCGAACAACAGGATCCTGGATGAATTTGCGGTGTCCGAGGAGGCCCAGGATATGTTGATGCAACACCGTCCCCAAATTGAACGCCTCTTTCGGGTGGAGCTGAATGTCGTGGGGGTGCTGGGATCAGACCCCAAAGGAGCAAGGAAGATCTGGTTGCAGTTGCAAGGAAGCCAAGAGAATCTTCATAGTGCAAAGGTCAGGCAAACTCTTTGATCCTCAATCCAAATTAATTCCCATAAAGCAAGTTATCATGGTCTTCTCTTGTTTGCCATTCGGAAACAAATTTTCCTGGCCACCTGGAGGTATATAGGTACCGTATTTCCTTGAAAATAACACCCGGTCTTTTTTTGTTTTTTTGCCTTCCAAAAGAGGCATCGGGTCTTATTTTTTTGGGGGGGGGGTGTCTTTTCTACGGTCTCACCTAGCATGAGTCGCCCTCGGCCTCCATTTTACAGCCGAGAACTGTAGCTCGGTTCTCGGATGGCACAGCCCTTTCTGAAAGGCCTCTGATGGTGAAATGGAGGCTGGGGGCGATGCATGCGAGGTGAGACCATGGAAAAGACACCACCTCGAAAATAAGACCTGATGCCTCTTTTGGAGGCAAAAAAAAAAGACTGGATCTTATTTTCGGGGAAACACGGTACTTATATACCTCCAGGTGGTCAGGAAAATTTGCTTCCGAATGGCAGAAAATGACTTGGCCTCAGCCTTGAAGTCACTATGAATTGAGGCTGAGTCGAAGGAGATTCCACCTTAAGGCTTCTACCTTACATAACAGAGCAGAACAGCAACAGAACAATCATCACAAGATCTCAAAAACAGTTGGAACAAGGGTAATAGCTGATGACTTTTGGATTCTTGGCAATTGTATGAACAGGCCTAGAAAGGTGCCAGGAGTTGAGATTATTCTCTTTGGCTTTTCTGAAGTTGTTCCTCTGTTGAAAACGTTGAGGGTTCAACAGCCGCACCCTCTATACCTCTCTCTAATTTATCCTCCGTCCTTTTAGAGGGGCAGGTTAAAGATGCTATGTTCTATCCTCATCACGGTAAACTGTTTTCTCTAGAATCAGATCTTGAAGCACCATCCCATGCCGGAATGGAGAAGAAGCCTTACTCATTGTGGCAATAATACTGGTTGATATCTATGGAGATTCTCAATCATCCAAGTCATGGTTGTCCCAAAGGTGCTTTTTAAAAGGCAAGTGGGCTTTCTTGTTTTGTTTTGTTTTTTCTTGAAAACGTTTCACTTCTCATCCAAGAAGCTTCTTCAGTTCTGACTGAATGGTGTGGAATGGAAGGATTTATATTCTTTGCAGTCATCTGGTCGTTAGCACTCTGAGAGTTGTTGAGGCCACTTGGGGTTTAAGTGTCACCTCAGGGTTATCTGAATCAGAGTGAAAATGGGTGAGGAATCTTCTTGGGTCTGCTGAAAGGACTGTATTGTAGACAGGAGATATAGGTGGTGTAGACTGTTGAGAGAGGGCTGTTCAGTTTTAATGTAGATGGCCTCTTTGACCCCTCTTTCAAACCAGTGGTCCTCTTTCTCCAGAATGTGAACTTTGCTATCTTCAAAAGAGTGACCTTTGACTTTCAGATAAAATGACTGCTGAATCTTGTTCTGATGGCTTTGTTCTCCTGTGTAGAACAGTGAGACATGCAGATCTGTATATTGGAGAAACAAAACAACCACTTCACAAACGCATGGCACAGCACAAGAGATCAGACCCATTCAGTCAGAACTGAAGAAGCTTCTTGGATTAGAAGCGAAACATTTTCATGGGGAAAAAAAAAACCCAAGAAAGTCCAGTTTCCTTTTGAAAAGTACCTTTGGGACAATACTGATTGGTGTGTTTTTCTCCAAATTTGGGATGAAATGTTTAATGTGAAAGGCCAAGGTGGATTAATTCTCTAGCTTAATTAACAGGGCATCTTATACTGGCCTACTTAGAAATAAATCTCATTTAATTCCAAGAGACTTCGTCCTTGGTCAAGCAGGTGAGAATCGTACCCTCAAAATTTAGCATAGTTTCTAATCTGCTTCACCAAAGGTGTCTGTCTTCAGATTGAACAATTTTCATTTTACTTTTTTACTGCAGGAAATGTCTATGGAGATTCTCAGTCATCCAGGACATAGTTATCCCAAAGATGCTTTTTCACGAGGCAACTGGACCTTCTTGTTTTTCTTTGAAGACGTTTCGCTTCTCATCCAAGAAGCTTCTTCAGCTCTGACTGGATGGTGGGGAATGGAAGAAAAAACATCCTGTAGCCAAGAAGGCTCCACACATTTGCACTACTCAGGAGACCCTGAGGACATAGGTAAACCTCCAAATGGCCTCAGTGACTCTCTAAAATAATGCAAATGACCAGATGTCTGCAAGGAGTATAAATCCTTCCATTCCCCACCATCCAGTCAGAGATGAAGAAGCTTCTTGGATGAGAAGCGAAACGTCTTCAAAGAAAAACAAGAAAGTCCAGTTGCCTTGTTGTTGGAGAAAAAGCATCTTTAGGACACTGCAGGAAAAGGTGCAAGAACTGTTAGTGAGCATTTTGTGGAAAGAAATAGAGGAATTTCCAATGTTCTAAATTTGATTTGCTGTATTTCCTTAGTTACATCATTTGCCTTATCTTTGCTGTATAAACATAGGCAGTTCCTTATTTACATAATGCTGTACTTTGTAATTCTGTGCAGTCCAGTGTGGACAAAAATTGGCTTATGCAAGGATTCTTAAGATCCCTGCACAGGTCAGCGGCCACTTTTATCTTTCAATGTTTTTTTTTTTTAGTTGCCCAAAATATTTTAAGTGAATATGGCTTATTTGAAGTAGCTGAAACAATACTTATTAATAGATTCAAAGCTTGGCTTGGAAACTATTATTGTTCTTATTGTTGTTGTTATTGTTGTTGTTGTTGTTGTTGTTATTATTTTACTTCATTGCACAGTCAGCCAGATGTTCAGACTGTATTTGGCATTTTTGTCTACTTATCGAATCCTTTCCAAGGACCTGGGATAGGCATATGTGACTGTTTGATGCTGTTATAGATTCTTCTTTTTCCTACTTCCTTCTTCCTCTTCTTCCTCCTCCTCCTTCCTCTTCCTCCTCTTCCTTTTCCTCCTCCTCCTCCTCTTCCCTTCTCCTTCTCTCCTCCTTTCTTCTTCCAGCTATCTTGCCATGGGGATATTCTAGGCGACCCACAATCATAAAAAATGAAGAAATAAAAAGGAAGTTTAAATAAAGCAAAAGTAAAATAGAACAATAAAACAACCAAGGGAAAAGAACCAAAGAAAATACATCAATATGATTAATTAAAAAAAAAATTGGATGAGTGGGGAGCAGAGAACGGTGTGGGGGGAGGAGGTAGCATCTGCTACAAATCTAGCACCCACCTCCAGAGTTGTTATTATATAATATATAATTACATATATTATAAATGTGCCTATATTAGAACAATTAACCAGTGGAACAATCTGCCTCCAGGGGCGGTGAATGCTCCAACACTGGAAGTTTTTAAGAAGAGACTGGACAGCCATTTGTCCGAAATGGTATAGGGTTTCCTGCCTGAGCAGGGGGTTGGACTTGATGACCTCCGAGGTCCCTTCCAACTTTTTTATTATTATTATTAATTATTATTATTATTATTATTATTATTATTATTATTATTATTATTATTATTATTATTATTATTATTATTATTATTATTATTATTATTATAATAATATAGCATAAATATAATGGTTTATTTAACTGCATGATTCAAAGCGGAAGAAAAATAGTGGTGCTGTGAGCTATTACTATGCCAATTTTTAGCAAACCCAAGAAATAATACAATTACATAGGTTATACATGTGCTTATGAACCCAAACTACAGAATTGGCCCATAGCAACTCATATTGTGCCATCTCTCTCTTTCTCTCTCTCTCTCTCTCTCTCTCTCTCTCTCTCCGTCCATCCGTCCGTCCATCCATCCATCCATCCATCCATCCATCCATCCATCCATCCATCCATCCATCCATCCATCTATCTAGAGAGAAAATGACCATATTGCATCTTCCTATGTTTTTCAGGAATACATCAAAGGTCTTTGTGCCCCAGAGCTTCAGGACGAAGTACAGTATCCGAAAGACATGCAGTGCATCTTCTTAGGTGCCCATGGATTATTTCTGGACTGCCTCATTCGGGGGACCTCTGCGAATCTCACCTTTCTCCACCCGGGCACCCTGTTGATCTCAGGGTTGGCAGAAGCTTTTGTCATGGCTCAGAGCCGGATCCAGGAATTTGTGGGGAAACACCAGAAGAACCCTAAGCTGCCAGAAGAACAGGAAGCTCAGGTCAAACGGTCCTTCCGGGAATTGGTGGAGAATTATGATGACAAACATGCCATGGATCTTTTGATCTTGCCCACCTCGGTCAAAGAGGAATTGCTTAGTTTGGTCAAGGAGATTCAGAAAGAAGACACAGAGGAGGGGCAAAGAAATGGCTATAGGATACCGTCTGGTTTTGGGAGAGATTGTTCATTGGGGTGGGAAGCCAACGTTGCGAATAGTGGCGGATCTGGGTCTCCAGATAGGCCTCAACCTGTCTTTGGCATACATGCAGAGCTCAGTCGAGTCCAGGGACAGAGTAGAACTAGAGACTCCGGCCCTGACTGGCCTGTGGAATTTACCAGGGCACAAGAATCTTTTCACAAAGCTGAAGATTTGATGCAACTACCGTACTCAGATAGGCCTTGGGATGCTGGGACAGACTTGCCTATTGTGAATGCAAAATCTCAAGACCAAAAGCATCTTCATGTCCCATGGGATGACTTTTCAAGAAGTTCTGATGAGGCCAAATTGCACACTAAGCCACAGGAACATCTGTCTGACTTGAATGGTCCTCGGCATTGGCTGGAGGCAATGACCACTAAGAATTCTGGGCTTCCCAAGAGTTCCCCTAAACCGATTCCAGCTATCTCTGAGACTCAGATTCTACCTGGATACAAAGGCCTCGCAGAAAGCTTGCAGGATTATCAAGCAGAAGAGAGGAATCCCCTTTGGGCAACAGAATCATGCTCTGTTAGTTTGCCTGAGGAAACCACTGAGGAGGAGGCAACATCTGACATTTTGCTGTCATCGTGGTCTGAAAAAGAGTTCAAAATGAGGCTAAACTTCTTTAAAACTATGGGCTATGAGGAGTGTGTGGTCAAAAAGATATTATTGGAGGGTGGAGTTCAGGAAGCCCCTTCAACCATCTTGGATAGAGTCCAGATGATGGAGGCATGCTTGTCTCAAAAAGAAGACATCTCCCCATCCCAACGACGAGGTCTCGCTGCTTTGTCTCTGGAAGACACTTATGATGAAAACAGTTATGTCAAGGAACTGATCAAAACAGCAGTGGTCAACTGCGGCCATTGCCCCAGCAAGATCCCCACAGAAATACAAACAGGAGCCCCATTGGCAAGTCTCCTGAGGCAGCTAAATGAGAAAGGGAAATGCCAAGATGAAGGCGAGAGTACGATAGGGGGGTCATCAACAAAGCCAGAACATGGAGGTCAGCTTGGCATCCAGAGGGCAACCATTTTGAATCATGGGGAATCTTCTCACCAAAGGACTCATCCAGAGGAAAGGTGGAATGGTGCACTTTCGAATCACAAGGGTGTCCATGTTTCAACAAGTAATCCTGGAGTTCCCAGTTTGTTGCCTATTACTTCTCCTATTGCTAGTTTTTTGTCCTCCCTATCGGATTCTGAGGGGACCCAGTCAACAGAAAGCACCAACATGGACGCTCTTCAGCAGGGTTCTGTTTCTACGGTAACTGGAGCTCAGCGCTTTGAGGAGGCTCTCCAGACTGAGTTCAAACTCAAGTTGGCCAACACACCTGGGAAGAAGAATTTGCGGATGGTCATTATTGATGGTAGCAACGTGGCCATGATGTGAGTTGGGTTTGGGGAAGAAAATCTGGGTACAATCTAATTTTTATTACCACAGCCTCCATCCACTTTTCCATTCCATTCTTCTGTAAGATGTGATTACAGAGGTACATTGCTGGCCACTAATACTGTCTAGTGCTCTGCATTAAATCACAAAATCATATTCGGTTTTCAGAATACAGCTAGTACTTGACTTAAAACAGATCATTTAGTGACTGTTCAAAGCTACAACTGTCACACTTATGACCGTTGCAATATCCTCATGGTCACATGATCAAAATTCAGACTCTTGGCAACTGGTTCATAGTTATGCCGGTTGCTGTGTCCTGGGGTGTGTGTGTCATGTGACCACGTTTTGCAACTTTCTGACAAGCAAAGTCAAAGGAGATGCCAGATTCACTTAACAACCGTCTTACTAACTTAACGACTGCAGTGATTCACTTAACCACTGTGGCAAAAAGGTCATAAAATGGGGCAAAACTCAATTAACAACTGTCTCGCTTAGCAACAGAAATTTGGGGCTCAATTGTGGTTGTAAGTCAAGGACTAGCTGTATTTTTCAAGCAGGCCAACAAGCAACTTTGAAATGCCCCCAAGGCAGAAAGTTTTAGTATCCATAGTATGAAAATCTCTTAAAAGATCTTAATCTTTTAAGAGATTTTCATACTATGGATACTAAAAATGCCATTGTCCTAGGTCAGGTTCTCCTGCTTGAGAGGGGGCTGGACTAGAAGACCTCCAAGGTCCTTTCCAGATTCTACTCTACTCTACTCTACTCTACTCTACTCTACTCTACTCTACTCTACTCTACTCTACTCTACTCTACTCTACTCTCAACCTTGGCAACTTTAAGACATATGGACTTCAACTCAGAATTCCACAGCCAGTTTTTATTTTATTTTATTTTGATTTAGTTAATTCACATTATTATTCAGCTTTCTAAAACTGCCCAATTTCTGAACAACTCTGGGATGCGTACAAATTGAAACTCAGAATGATAGAAAGACATTAAACAGTAGACACGGATGATGTTTATACTGAGGGAATAGATATAAGAGCCTATCACAAAGGGAGCCCCCAGCCCATCCAAGCCTAGGGAAAGATCCAGGTCTTCAAAACTGTGGTACTGTGGCAGAGAAGACATACTTCTTAAATCCCATCAGTTGCCATATAATCGTGGGGCTGCATTCTGGATCAGCCGAACCTTTCAGTAAAGTTTTGTGCAGTGGTTCTTTCTAGCATGGAAATGGCTGGTTCCCACATTCCTTGTCTCAGCATTTTCACCTAGCTTTGATGCTCCCAACCCTGGTCTCCATTCAAGACAAGGCTAACTCTTTTCATCAAACGTAGAAAGGAGAAGGAGACACACATAATGAGATCTCCATGGAGACTCCAGTGAAACAAGCAGTAGGATTTCTGCATCCCATTTCTCCTTACTGGCCAAGTTTTCTCCTGCTCCCTTGGACTGAAGT
The DNA here is from genome assembly GCA_023970755.1 of Azemiops feae. NCBI lineage: Eukaryota > Metazoa > Chordata > Lepidosauria > Squamata > Viperidae > Azemiops > Azemiops feae. Next base: position 241,532 of record JALGBA010001321.1, on the reverse strand, counting down.
TAGAAGTAGATTTGCCCTAATTCTGATCCGAGTTAATCATGCATGTTCCTTTGAATTCATGTAATTTTAATGTATTTTCAAGGTATGATATCAAATCATGCTTTATGAAGAGCATTGCGGTTAATCTGGGTAGCTGAGGAGTAAACTGTTGTCACTGCTAATGAGACGAGGTCAATTCACTTGCCAAAAAAAAGAAAGAAAATTGGGATGAATGTGTGCACCAGATTATATCCTTTTTATATATGTTATAGCCTATAGCTTGAGACTTAGTATGAGACTTGGTATATCTCTAGCTTAGTTTGAAGATGTAAACAGAACCAATAATAATCTAATCACCATCCACAATCCTATCCTATCCTATCCTATCCTATCCTTCCTCTCCCCTCCCCTGTCTCCTCTCCCCTCCTCTTTTTAAACCTCCCTTAAATTATGTTATGGGTAATCTGAGAAAAGGATAACAGGCATAGACTCATTCCAATTTTGTAGGCCATTCTTTTGTAGGTTTATGCTAATTGCCTCAACTTTTTTCATGGAGTCCTTCCTATTCCCATTGTCTCTTCCCTCCCCTGCGCCATCATTCAGAGGGTGTCCTACGGAGTGACTCAATTGAGTTTTTCATGTTCCTGATCTTTCATTTTCATAGACCTAAGTGCCACCTTTTCTCTTCTCAGGCATGGTCTGAACCAGTTCTTCTCCTGCCGAGGGATCGCCCTAGCCGTGCAATATTTCTGGGACCGAGGCCACCGCGAAGTGAACGTCTTAGTGCCTGCTTATCGAATGGAAGAAGATTCTAATGTGAGAGGTGGGAAGTTCTTGCTTTTTTTTTTCTTTCCCTAAAGCAAACACCCGAGCCACCTTTTGGCTGATTCACTGCAGGAATTTTAATCAGTAATGATATTTGGAAATGGATAAAAATGTGAATGCCGGTTTTTAAATGTTGTATGGAGGACTTCCACCAGCATCATCTAAGCAGAAGCATTCGTACTGCTCTGATAATTGAGGGAAAGGGAAGCTAGATGTTCCTACCCTGGCTTTTCTAGTAAATATTAATATTAAAAATAGTTAGTCGCTGATTTGTTGCAATGTGGAATATTTCTTCCAGTTTATTTCTTTTATTTCAAGCATGTTTATACCTTGAATGAGCTCCTCTCTCCCATGCCCTTTTCTATTTTCTTGTGAGTTTGAGGAGCCAATCAGATGCCTAGATTGAGAGTGTAACTCATCAGCCAATCAGATGTGTAGATTGAGGGTGGAACTCATCAGCCAATCAGATGCATAGATTGAGGGTGTAATTCATCTGCATAGATTGAGGGTGGAACTCATCAGCCAATCAGATGCATAGATTGAAGGTGTAATTCATCTGCATAGATTGAGAGTGTAACTCATCAGCCAATCAGATGCATAGATTGAGGGTAGAACTCATCGGCCAATCAGATGCATAGATTGAGGGTGGAACTCATTGCATAGATTGAGAATGGAACTCATCAGCCAATCAGATGCATAGATTGAGGATGTAACTCATCAGCCAATCAGATGCGTAGATTGAGGGTGTAACTCATCTGCATAGATTGAGGGTGTAACTCGTCAGCCAATCAGATTCACAGACTGAGGGTGGATACAGATTTCAATGTGAGTCTCCCTAATTCTTCAACAATTCTGGTGGCTACTGCTGCAATCCTTTGTGGATTAATTTAAGGAAGACATCTCATTAACTTTTAGTGGAACGTCATTTGTGTTGAGCTGCAACCAATGAGCAAATCTACCATAGTGTATTTTGACCACTGTATTTTTTTGCCTGCTTCCCTACCCCTTCCCTAATCACAGAGAGGCACTTTTTGACTGAGCTGCACAATCTAAGCATCCTGTCCCTTACACCATCAAGAAAAATCGATGGGAGAGGCATTGTCCCATATGATGACAGGTGAGCTCAATTGTTGGATTAGTTACTAAAAGGTGTCAGTGTTTTGTGGAGTTCTTGGTTGTTTGCTTGCAGATGTTTCATTACTCAACTAGGTAATGTCATCAATGCTAGTAAGTGCAGAGAACGTTCCCTGTTTACATCCATTAGCTTACCATGCCAGTGTTGGTGGGAGTGTGCTTTCCTCCTTGGCAGTTTCTTGATTGGGGCATTGTTTTCTGCTTGTTTGTCTGGTGTTAATCCCTGCTTCTTTGGATTTTGGTTGCTGGAAAGGATGTGTTCTGGGTTTTTTATTCCCTTCTTAGCTTTTTATTTTCTCTTTGGAATGGTATGTAAATATGGCTTATCACTATGTGTCTATTGATGGCTGATTTGTTTGAACACCAAGCTTCCAGGAATTCCCTAGCATTTTTGGATTTAGCTTGGTCTAGGATGCTCATATTTCCAGTTGAAACTATGTTTGAGTGTGTCATGTTGTGAGATTCTCTTCTATTAGAGTAAATGTTTTCTGTGCCTGCAGAGGTTGGATGTTGCTTGTTTAATTCAAGGGGTAGAGCCACCAAAGGAACATAGAAATCAATGCACCTCAGAGTGGATATGGAGCAATTCTCTTTGGAATGGAAACAACACCCTCAAATGTCGTCCCACAGTGCATACCTCTGTTCAAAATCATCTTCATAGTTTTTTTTATTGCAAGATAGCTTTCAAAATCATCTTCTTCTTCTTCTTCTAGAGGAGGTGCCCAAGATAGTTTAGGCTTGAGAATCCCTCTTGAGACTATTACTGAAACTGTGGTAGAAATGAACACTCACAATACCAGACCCTTGTTTTTTTTGAAAAGGCTCAAGAGACAGGAATGTCCCCCAGATTAACATTGTTTTTCAGTTGCTAATTTGTGCCTGACTGTGACTCCATGGATCATAGCATGCCAGGACCCCTGTCTTCCACTTTCTCCTGGACAGGTACCAATGAAGGAAAATATTTGTAGCTCGGGGTTGAGCGACATGGTGGCCTAGTGGTGAAGATGTTTGCCTGCCACTTGAAAGGTTGAGAGTTCAATCCTAGGTAGTGGCTGATGTTTCTTTCCTAGGGTGCAAAGAAAAAATATTTGCTGTGAACTCTTGTGTGGTGTCATGAAGGGCATCCGGCCAAGAAATGCTCAGCTCCATCCAGTTACCCTGAATTAAGGAATTACAGGATTGTGAAAAGGGAGTATTTTATTTGTAGCTCAGGGTTGAAATGAGGGGTCCTTGGTGCTCTCTGAGCTTGGTTGTTTTTTTGCAGATGTTTCATTACCCAAACTAGGTAACATCATCAGTACTTGGAAGGAAGGAAGCACTAGAACTTATGATGTCACCTAGTTTGGGTAATGAAACATCTGCAAGAAAACAAGCTCAGAGAGCCCCAGGGACCTAAACTATTTGTGCCACTTTAGAATATTTCAAATTACTTCTTTAGGCATGAAATATTGTTTGTGGCCAAATTTGGGGAAATTGAGATCAACATAGCGAGAGCTTTTTTGGGTTCTTTTTTGAGAATCACCCAGTTATTTCAACATTTGCTGAACAGACTAGTGGATGACAATGAAGTCATTCTTTTACAGGGACTCGTAATGGGCTTTTCCCCAGGGTTTCCCAGTTTCAAGGGAGTGAATGACTTCATTTTTTTTAAGGTTACATGAACCTTAGACACAGAACAGAAGCAGGAAGTGATTCTGCCAACCGATAATTAGACACACAATGCAAATTTAATTTTGAAGTCAAATTCCCTTTCATACTAAGGAACAAAAACCTATTAAGGCCATTAAAACAGACAGCAGAATTTACTGCAGCTAAATATTAAGTTTACTTAGTGGTACCTCGGTACTTAACTGCTTTAAAAGTCATCAAATTTGGTACTCAATGCATTTTGACACGAAAATTTTGTCCTGGTACTCATTGTTTGGTACTCAATGCACAAGTTAGAACTTGTCAGTGTTGGCTGCCTTGTGACTCATTATATTATTCCTTATGGGGAAAAAATTGTTTAGTACTTATCGTTTTTGGTACTCATTGCACCTCCCAGAACCAATTAACGATGAGTACCAAGGTACCACTGTATTTACACTGATTTATGGCCCTCTTGTCTCACAAATAATCATATAAACAGAGGCATAGAATCAAAATCACGCAAAGTATTAGTAGCACTTTATAAAGTCTTAGTAAGACCACACCTGGAATACTGCATTCAATGTTGGTCACCACATTACAAAAAAGGTGTTGAGACTTTGGAAAAAGTGCAAAGAAGAGCATCTAAGATGATTAAAGGTCTGGAGACAAAAACATATGAAGAACTGTTGCAGGAATTGGGCATGGCCAGTCTAGAGAAAAGAAGGACTAGGGGGGACATGATAGCAGTATTCCAGTATTTGAAGGGCTGCCACAAAGAAGAGGGGGTCAACTTATTTTTCAAAGCACCAGAAGGTAGGACAAGAAACAATGGATAGAAACTAATCAAGGAGAGAAGCATCCTGGAATTAAGGAGAAACTTCCTTACCGGGCAATTAACCAGTGGAACAGCTTGTCTTCAGACATTGTAGGAGCTTCATCATTGGAGGTTTTTAAGAAACACTGGACAGTCACCTATCTGAAATGGTATAGGGTCTCCTACTTGAGCATGGGGTTGCACTAGAAGACCTCCAAGGTCTCTTCCAGTTCTATTCTGATTGATAGAAATAGAAATTTGGAATCTTGTGCAGAATTTGAATTCATTGGCTTTGACAGCCCCTTCTTAATTCTAAAGGTCTTTGAAAAGAAGTAGGAAGATAACTTGTATCTGCCTATGGTTGAGTCCCTATCTCGCTAAGCTCTAATGTGATTTAGGTTAGCGCGTACTAACTGTTCAGTTGAACTAGTTGAAAGAACCATAGCTTAATGTAAGTATAAACCATCTTGGATACTCCAGCAGGTGTTGAATGACAACTCTTATCCTGTTGGATACTGAAAGTTATGATTCAACAATATTTGTTGGTCTACTCCCAGCTGCAATGTGTAAATTTGACAGTTGAGATCAGTCAAAGATCTGTAGGCTTTATGATTAAGTAAGGCTGTGTTTCTCAACCTGAGCCGTTTTAAGAACATGAGCTTCAACTCCCAGAATTCCCCAGCAAGCCATTCTAACTGGGGGATTCTAGGAGTTGAAGTCCGCCATCTTAAAGTAGCTCAGGTTGAGAAACACTGAAGTAAGGATTTGATCCTTAGTCTCTTCCAAACTCTTGATCGCTTGGTATAGAAAGAACAGCAAATGGTGTAGCTGTCCCACTGGTTTTTCAGCTGAAACTCAAGAGAAATCTTAAGATTGCTTCTTTATTTTCATTTTCATTCTCCACTGTTCAGTTGTGTCCACCTCTTGGTGACTTCATAGGCAAGTGCTACCCTGTCAAGCACAGCTTCTTTCAGTTGCTGGATGTTCATCTTTGTATCACCATCTTTGACGTTATCAAGCCAGCTTGTTCTTTGCTTGCCCCTTGTTCTTGTCCCACTAACCATTCCTAGCATCACTGACTTCTCCAATGAATTGGCATGCATGACATGCCCAAAGTAAATCAGACCTACTCTTGTGATTCTCTCTCTCTCTCTCTCTCTCCCTCTCTCTCTCTGGTGATACAGTGGTTAAAATGCAGGATTGCAGTCGGACTCTGCCCACTGCCCACCTCTTGGAAATCTTGGAAAGTTTTGTGCACTAAGTTATTGAAAGATAACAGTATATCCATATGTGTGTGTGTGTGCCTGTAAGTATCTTTCTGTGTATACACACAAACATATTCAGGATGCAAATGTATATATGATATATTTCCCTATTAAAATGACAGTTCTTGAGAAAAGTATGAAATTTCAGCTAGAAAAATAGACATTTAATTATCTGTTTTGGGGAAGCAATGTTTTTGCTGGCAGAACGTTACATCATTTTTCTAGATGTTTTATTTTTTTGTATTACTTTGCACTAGCATCCCTCCTATTATCTGATTGATTTGATCTCATGATATGGCCTCTTATGAAGTCCTTGACTTTTATCAACTGGCAATATCCCAAATTTTGGTTAACCATTCAGACATTATTTTAAAAAAAATCTGGTTTCCAGTCTGGCAATGAGGACATTTGCTCTAGCTAGGAAAGCATTGTGGCAGAAAGTGGGGGGGGGGAGGGTATCTATCTATCTGTCCATCCGTCCATCCATCCCATCCATCCATCCATCCATCCATCTGTATCCTGTCTTTATTATGTTTACAAACAACTCAAAGTGGCAGATATATCTGACTTACTTTCCTCCTCCTACTTCCCCCACAACAACAATTCTAAGAGGTGAGTTGAGCTGAGAGAGAGGGCCTGGCCCAAAGTCACCCAGTTGGCTTTTCCTGGCTAAGGCAGGACTTGAACTCACAATCTCTTGCTTTCTAGCCTGTTGTCTTTGTGGTTGCAAAACACCGTGGCTATCTCAGTAACTCATGGATCAATCATGGTAGTCTGGTTCTCTGAAAAGAGATTGTCCTCTGTTGTTGGTATGGTTGTAAAGGAGAGACAATTGTGCTTCCTAGGCAAGACCTTTGCCCTGCCGGATCTTTGGCGATGTGGCAAATATCCATGAGGGATGCGAATCTTTCCTCAAGGGAAGTTTGAGGACCTTGAAACAGAGGAGGTAAAATTATCCTAATTAATTTCTCTGTTGGCTCTTCTTTTACATGTCTTTCATTGGACTGCAGAATGATGCTGAAACTGGCAGAACAGACTAACGGGGTGATTGTCACCAACGACCAGTTCCGGGATCTTGCCAAAGAATCGAAGAGATGGATCAAGCTAATCAAGGAGAGGTGAAGATGGATTCTTTAATTTGGGGGTGCAGTGGGGTGGAGCAAGAGGCAATCTTTTTTGAAGGAACCTTCTAGATCAGAGGTGGGAAACGGTGGCCCCTTTATGACTTGTTGTGGACTTCAACTCCCAGAATTCCAGAGCCAGCCAGTCGACAAGTCATAAAGGGGCCATCATTCCCCACCTCTCTTCTTAGATGGTGCTGGGTTTTTCTTTCTTGAATGAGGTGGGGAGAAATAGGGTGAGGCCCGGACTTCTTCCTGTCAGGGATTTTGATTGCCGATTGATATACAAAAGCTTGAGGGAATCAAGGAAGCTGAAGATTTGTCCTAGAGAGTCAGGTTTCAAGAACAGGCAACCCAGAATGAGACATTTGATACGGTCCCCTGGGACTGTACCATCTGGTGCGCTCTGAGGGAAATTACACATTTCAATGCCTTTCCACATATCACACTAATTAGCATGCCCCTCATTGAAAGCTAAGCAGTCAACAAGGACAATTCCAGGTGTCCTTTATTTCAAAACTTGAAATTTCCAAGCTTGTGAGGGGGAGTTCTTTTGAGAAGTGGTACAGACCAGAAACAGACATTTTTGATCTTCCCTTTCTTTCTCCTGGGAGGCTTTAATTAAGAAAATTACTTATTTCCTACTTTACCACTTATTATGAAGCCTATGCTCTAGCTTAATTAATATAATTAATTACGGAATAGCTTGCCTCCTGGAGTTGTGAGTGCTTCATCATCCTGGAGGTTTTCAGAAATAGACAGGACAATTATTTGACTGGGGTGATATAAGGTCTCCTGCCTTGAACAAGGGGTTGGACTAGAAGACCTCTGAAGTCCCTTCTACCCTATGGATTCTATATACAGGTAGTCCTCGACTTATGACCACAATTGAGCCCAAAATTTCTGTTGCTATGCAAGATAGTTGCTATGCGAGCTTTTCCCCATTTTACAACCATTCTTGCCACAGTCGTTAAGTGAATCACTGCAGTTGTTACGTTAGTAACACGGTTGTTAAGTGAATCTGGTTTCCCCATTGACTTTGCTTGTTAGAAAGTCACAAAAGGTGATCACACGACCCCGGGACACTGCAATTCTCATAAATATGAGTCAGTTGCCAAGTGTCTGAATTCTGATCACGTGACCATGGAGATGCTGCAGCAGTCGTGTGAAAAAAGCAGTCCTAAGACACTTTTTTCAATGCCGTTGTAATTTCAGACAGTCACTAAATGAGTAGTTGTAAATGAAGGATTACTTGTATTTTGTTCTGTTTTACCCAATGCCTAGACGGACATCTATGTCTACACTTATGGATATATCTTATTCCTAAACAGTCCACTCTTCTTTGTTGCTTGGGCTTACACCAAAATCTTTAGCCAACATTTAGCCACCTTCAAGTTGGTTTCTGTTGCTGTCAACTGGAGTTCTAAATTGCTGCTGAATTGCTGGTTTCTCAGTTTGTGCTGGGATAGGAGAAGGAAGGTGCCTCACAGCTGCTGGATGGCTGTAGCTCCTCAGTGTTTCTTCTGGAGTGTGAAACTGCAGGCTTATTATCTGCCTTGGTTTGGTGAAGTCCAAACCTCCTCCTCCTTGACCATTAGTTGCCCGCTAAGCTGACAGCTGCTTCACTCCCTCGCTTGTACACTTCTCCTTTCTCGGCTTTCCCACACAACACAGATCTTTCTCCAAACACACCTACGCGCCCATGCTCTGGCACCCTCTACATTTTCCTCTTATACTTTGAAAACAACTGTGGGAAAATGCTCTTCAGGCAGTCCTAGGAGAGAAAACAGAGGGAAGGAAGAAACTCAGGCTGCGCATTGGAAGGCTTTTCTTCCACACAGTTTCGGAAGATTATTTCTAGAGGATGTTATTCAAATATGGAGCTTCTGCTGTTGAAGTCCCCTCTGAAATGGTGCGATGGAAGAAGAGCTGGTTTATTTATTAATAGCTACGTGAGCAGTGTTTTTCCACAGCAATTATTGGGAAAATTTCTTCCTTCCTTCTTCCCTTCCTCTCTCTCTCTCTTTCTCCCCTCCTTCCTCTTCAGATAATAAAGGAAAAGAAGGACTAGGCCTGACCTCATAGCAGTGTTCCAATATCTCAGGGGTTGCCACAAAGAAGAGGGAGTCAAGCTATTCTCCAAAGCACCTGAAGGCAGGACAAGAAGCAATGGGTGGAAACTAATCAAAGAGAGAACCAACCTAGAACTAAGGCGAAATTACAGTTAGAACAATTAACCAGTGGAACAGCTTGCCACCAGAAGTTGTAAATGCTCCAACACTGGAGGTTTTTAAGAGGAGATTGGACAACCATTTTGTCTGAAATGGTATAGGGTCTCCTGCCTGAGCAGGAAGTTAGACTAGAAGACCTCCAAGGTCCCTTCCAATTCTGTTATTCTGTTAATCTCGGTTTCTGTGTCTGTAAATCTTGCCTACAGATAGGAAATGTTTCTCACTTATATCAGCTGTGCTTGAGGGCTCAGGTGGCTTTCTAGAACTGCAGGAGCCTATTTGGGGACATGATGATGTCATTGGAGGTTCCTGACCACATTTTGGACTGGAACATTTGCCATTAAGTGGTGTGATTGTTAAGCGAGGCAATGTATGGCTGCACCCAGTTTTACAACCTTCTTATGCCATGGTCCTTAAGCGAACCACTGCGGTCACCATCCCATGACTGCAGTGGTGTTGGGATGGCCAGAACATCCAGGACCGGTTGTGAGTGCCACTCATTTAGGGCTGTCATGTGGCCTCTGAATGAGTTGTGGTTAACCTGTATTCAGTCCATATTCATTCACCATCCAGTAATTCTTGATTTTCTTGTTTTGTCCCTCACACTTAAGTAGCTCCTTCTTGCCTCAGTCAACTTGTATGTTTCTCCTGACATGCCCATCATTTTCTTCCCCAAAATAAGCCCTTTGTGTGTGTAAATCTTGTGTGTGTGTTTTTCAGTGGTTTGTGGGTGTTAAGGGTAGGGATGAGAGCAGTTACTCGATTTCTAGGAGAAAAAGAGGCCAAACCAACTCCAAATATTACAGTTAGTCCTTGACTTACAACAGTTCATTTAGTGACCGATCGAAGCTACAACAGCACTGAAAAAATTAAATTATGACTATTTTTCACTTAGCTTTGCAGCATCTCTTTGGTCAAGTGATCAAAATTCAGATGCTTGGCAACTGATTCATATTTACGATGGTTGCAGTGTCCCGGGGTCACATGATCACCTTTCGTGACCTTCTGACCAACCAAGTCAACGGGGAAGTCAGATTCACTTAACAACTGTGTTACTAATGTAACAATTGCAGTGATTCACAATAACTGTGGCAAGAAAGGTCATAAAATGGGGCAGAATTCACATAAAAACTGTCTCACTCACCAATAGAAATTTTGGGCTCAGTTGAGGACTACCTGTACAGCTTTTGTGAGGAGGGGAACGGACCCATAACTGCTCTCAGTGCCCCTCTTAAGTTGGAATATAAAGCAGACAAATTGTGCTGCTGAAATTCAGTGACTGAATTTTAGGGGTTAATCTTGAGGCGCTGTGGAGTCTGTGAAAATTGGTTATCCCTGAATGTGTATTGAGTATTCTCATTGCTCCTAAAATGGCTGCATTCAGGAGATGGTTGAAAGTGCTAGGCTGATACCTCAGCTGAATCCTTGAAAGAAACAGACCGGTGGGTGATTTTATTTAACCCTCTGGCTGGATTTGCAAATTGCAGGACGTCCGAGCTGGTTTACTTCTTTGTGGCTTAGTGCGTTGAGTGGCTTGCAAGCCGTCATTTGTGGCTTGGCACAATCAGTGGATTTGACAGATTTGAATTTGCCAAATAGACTGTAGCTTTGCAGGATGTATGAACCCCTTCTCTGGTTTTCTGTTGTGCAGCTTGTTGCAGTACACCTTTGTGGGAAATATATTTATGGTCCCGGATGACCCCTTAGGACGAAGTGGCCCTACCTTGGCAGATTTCCTGAAGAAAAAAACCAAGTGAGTATTTCTGATGAACTTCTAACAAATATATCCCTTAAACTACTCTAGCCTGATTAGGTTTAGAATTAAAAACCAACGTCTTGTAGATTGATGAGTAGAGTAGAGTAGAGTAGAGTAGAGTAGAGTAGAGTAGAAGCTGGAAGGGACCTTTAAGGTCTTGTAGTCCAGCCCCCCTGCTCAAGCAGGAGAACCTATACCAGTAGCCTCATTCTGGGTCAAGCAATAGCAATAGCACTTAATATACCGCTTCATAGTGCTTTACATCACTCTCTAAGCGGTTTACAGAGTCAGCATATTTCCCCCAACTATCTGGGTCCTCATTTTACTGACCTCAGAAGGATGGAAGGCTTGAATCAACCTTAAGCAGGTCAGGATCGAACTGGCAGTGAGCTGAATTAGCCTGCAATACTGCATTTTCACCACTGTGCCACCACAGCTCCTCAAGGTTAACTCTTGGGGGCTTTATGAGAATGCATGTTTCTTTCAAATTATAATTCAAAGTAAATGTTAACCCATTAGTCCATACATTCTCCCATTTAATATTATACCCATTTTTTTTTTGCCCATTTTACAGTCTTTTACGTATTCATTTGCCAGGTTCATCTTGAGTAATATTTTATATACTTTAGCAATCAAGTGGTCATCTCCAGAACCTAAAGTGATATTGAATTCAGATTTAACTCCTGTTGAAAAAAAAAACTGTCATGGTTCTGATAGATGAGACTAACTAAAGCAGAACTCCCAAGGCTTGAGTTTTCCTCTAACATGTTTATTGGTTACAAAATATCGGCACGGTAAAAAATGAAACCAAGACTAAAGTTCCCTCCAAAAGTAACTGTGTTACAAAGTTAAACTTCCCACCCCACTGTCTATTCAATCAACTACGTTTCCCAATAAAATAGTTTGGCGGGCTTTCTAACGTTTGGTTCAATCCCCCCAGCCAAGGGAACAGAAATGACCTTGGTTCCCATGGGACAGAGAATTGTTTAGGCTAGCATAAAACTTCCCACTCCTCTCCGCAATCTTGTGGCAACCGAAAATGAGCAAGATGGCTTCAGCCAGGTTTGTTGCAGAGTTGACAAATTTTTTTTAATCAAGTTTAAATCTCTCAAAAATTCTATAAGGAAATGCATGTGTCTTGACAACAATGCATAAGTAGTTTCTGTCCAACTTCATAGTCTAGCCTTCAGCCCTGGGGCTTCTTGCTGGTCCTCCACGCAGGGGTTAAGTCTACCATTGGCTGAGGCTAAAGCTAACATTTCCTTTGAGTTGACTCTTGGTAGCCTCATGGTGAGATTTCTATAGTTTCTTTGACAACCACGAGGAAGCGGTTTGCTCATGATGAATTTCAACTTCCTGATCTAGCTTGCAACCTTGGAGTGGCCAGTGAAGTGGCCTTCAGTCGGTCATGAGTCAGCAATTCCTCTTCAGCAGGACATCCCTCTCCCAATCCAAGCATTAACCAGGCTTAGCTCTGCTTAGCAACTGAGAGTCATAGGATCAGCCATAGACTGCTCTTGGTTGCTACCACGAAGGATGTATCTTAACTCTTAACTACATCCTGGTGGTGAGAAGCGGATCTGGAATGACAGGCTGACAAGACATGGGGGGAACTGCCAGATATTTTCCCAATTGTCACCTTTCCCCCTTTTCTAGTTCTACTGAAATTACAGTTCTTAGAATTCCAGGTTTGCAACCAAAGTGAAGGACTCCTGTCCACAGTTATTGTCTGGGATGTTACACATCCTCTTCATGACCCGTTTTCCTTGTTACTTTCTGGGAGGAAACTTTGTGGTATCCATAGCAGAACATCCAATTTTAGTCAGAGTTTTGTTCCATATAGCATCAACCTTCTGAACTCTCAAATTTCCTCTTTCCGCTATATATTCAAAATGGACAGTGATTAACGTGTGTGTGTGTGTGTGTGTGTGTGTGTGTGTGTAGGTATATATGTATGTATGTATATAGCGGGTGTATATGTGTATTATGTGTTATGCATGTGTATGGGTAGATATATATTTTCTTTTGAGAGCAGGCAACATAATTTCATTTTTAATGTGTGGCAGTGTGCTCGCAGTAAAAAAATGACAATAAAAGTTATCTTGTTAAAAGTTGTGGAACCTGTTGGGATAAATAGTGGCAGAGCTCTATCTTGTGGCCAGAAGTGGGAAGTGCATGGCTTTTTAGTTATCACAATCAATAGGTCCTCCTTCCTATCTTATCTCACCTTCCAACTATTGCTCAGTCCAAAACCCCAGGTTCCATTACAGGGGAAAGAAAAGATCCACTTCCCTGGCATTCCTTTGCCTGATTTATTATTTCTGAAAAATACTAATTTAAGATGAGTTTTATGAAAACGTTCTCCTTCATTGCTGTGAAGAAGAATCTGAAAACGTATACTGGGCTGGATCCCAGGAACTGCTTCGCTGACAACTAGCAGCTCAAAAAAAAAAAAAAAAGCCAGCAGCTTGAAAAAATGAGCTGCTGTTCCTGGCACTTGGCTAAATGAGGCGAAGGGGCGGGTGAGTGGTGTTGTTGGACAGGAAGTACATCTGGAGAGACCACCACATGCTTTTGACCCGGTTGAGTTCAAACCTTCAACCTTGTAGACGTTGTAGCTGGGTAGCAACATGGAGCCAGTGCTCAGAATAGCAATAGCACCGTGGGGAGCATCAGAAAAGGCTATCTCGCTGTGGGGCTACCGTAGGCAGCTTACAATAATAAAATGGAAAAAATATATATGAAAAGATGGGTAAACAGAAGTGAAATAATAGAACAATAAACAATGACAAAGGAACACACTGAGAACAAATACATTAATATGATAACCCAAAAGATGGATGGGTGGAGAGCAGAGAGCAAATGAGGTGGGGGGGGAGCAAGTGGAGTCTGCCATCAATCTAACTGCCACCAATTAAAATAATTGGTTTAAAAATAAGCTAATTGATACTTCTGATAAGAGAAACTGATGGGGGGGAAAAAAATCACCCATCCCGTTTCTTGCAAAACCAGGGCGGGATTTGAATTTTTCTGCTTTCCCCCCCCCCCCCCCATTGCAGAACCAAGTATCCTGATTGTCACTCTTTCAGTGGCCAACCCGCCCCTCAGTTCACACCATCACATCCTATATCCCAGACAGAGGTCCTTCACCTCCGGGACAGGAGGCCTCCTGCTGGTTCAGTAGGGGACTACAGGAGAGGTCGGCACAACAGCCCTGTTGAGAAGGAGACGACACTTCGCTCTACAGAAGAGACAGAGTGGCTGAGAGGCAAGCTTTTGGAGATTTTTGAGGGACAAGACAGAAAAGTGGACTTTGTGCTCATCAGAGAACCTTGTTGCCAAGACCTGAACAAGCTTTCAGAGGCTATTCTCAGTTTTACTTTCTGAGCCAGACTCTTCTGTTCTGTCCCCAAAGGGAGTTGATCTAACACAAGTCGCCTTCAGAGATTAAACTTCAAATGATTTGACGTGATCTTTGTGCACCAGTGGCCATTGACAATGGAGAAAATGCTTGGGGAATGAAGACAAAAAGATTGGACCGCGCAAAAGGCTTCGGTCCTAAAGCCTGCACTGTTGTGTTTTTCCTGTTTCCTTAATATCAGACGAATCTCGATGGTTTTCTTTTCAATAATTGGACCTCTCTGCATTCCAGAAATGTGAAGTTGCTTGCAGGAACTTAAACTCCCTACATGCAATATGGCGGACCTAAGCTATGAGAGAGCTAAAGGCCTTGAGATGGAATTACTATAAATTGGTCCTCTGCTACGAAGTTCCTGCAGGATTTCTCACTCTAAAACTTCAATTCCCAGCATCCGTCTTGACTCTGTATTAACCAATCAAAGATTTCTGAGATAAAAGTCATGACTTGTGTAGGTTTTCACTTTAAAAGAGTAAAGATGAGGGGTCCTTGCTCCTGTCTGAACTTGGTTGTTTTCCTGCAGATGTTTCATTACCCAACTTAGGTAACATCATCACTGATGCTAACCCTGAAGGTGTTATTTAGTTGGGTAATGAAACGTCTGCAAGAAAACAAACAAGCTCAGAGAGCACCAAGGACCCTTCATTTTCAACCCGGAGCTACAAATGTTCTCCTTTATTGGTAGAGATGCTTAAACAACCTCCATTTTTAGGCTTGGTGAGAGGACTACCATCGTGTACTCAGCATGTTCCAATTTGATTGGATTCCAGTTTAATATTAAGACGCACTGCAGATTAGGTGTCTGGCTTGATAAAAAGCTGCTTTATACTCTTACAATAGCTTTACTCGAGGTGGCAACCTCCAAATGTACTCAGTGTGTTCAGATGCAGTTACTGATCTTAATTATTCAAAATGCGATGGGAATTGTTTTGCACATCTAGGTCAACCTGTTTGAAGAAAATCTGAGCCTCCAATACCAATTGTATAAATCCTATTTTTATATCTTTAAATATGGTGCCAACATCAATTTTAGGCAGAGATTTTAAATTTCCTTCAAGAAATTCAAGTACATTTGGGGCACTCAGTTCTTATACAGTCTCTTATAAATAATAGGTGATTTTTATAAAAAAAAAACTTTTTAAAATTATACTTTTAGGACAGAGAAAAAAATTGCACTGTTCCAACTATTTTTTGAAAGCTAAAAATAAATCTTGGTGTTTTCTGAAAACAGTATTGTGTGCTTTTAATGCCCTTAAAGTGTCTTAGAATTGGTATGCTGTTGTTGCTAGTGGGCACCAGGTTGGGGAAAACCAAAGTTATGTAATGCAAGTAATCCTCGACTTATGACCACAATTGAGCCCAAAATTTCTGTTGCTAAGCGAGACATTTGTTAAGTGAGTCTTGCCCCATTTTACGACCTTTTCTTGCCACAGCTGTTAAGTGAATCATTGCAGTTGTTAAGTTACTAACATGGTTGTTAAGTAAATCTGGCTCCCCCATTGACTTTGCTTGTCAGAAAGTCGCAAAGATGGTCACACGATCCCGGGACATTGCAACTGTCATAAATATGGGTCAGTTGCCAAGCATCCAAATTTTGATCATGTGACCATGGGGATGCTGCAATGGTGTGAAAAGCTGTCATAAGTCACTTTTTTCAATGCCGTTGTAACTTTGAATGGTCACTAAATGAATAGTTGTAAGTCGAGGACTATCCGTAGCAGAGAAACATAGATGAAGAGAGTTATGTTGCTATTAGCATTGATCGTTTCCAGATTCTTCTATTTCCTAACTCTGATGTTTTGATGACCACTCCTTGAAAAAAAAATATGTAGCACTCTGAATTACCTTTTTTACCTCATGTTGTGTGAAGGACACCCAGATAGGTTCTTCTTGTGTTTGTCAAATTGGAAATGTGGAAGATCACAAAACCCCTCATGACCACCCAAGCGTTTTTCGTGTCCACAATTCATAAGCAAGCTGATCACAGGATTCTGCGCTTTTTAGATTCTATGACCAAAGGTTTAGGACTTGCCGTGGCCAACTTGCTGTAGGATAACTCACTGCGGAAGAAAGGTTACACTAGTATTGAAGAAATGGTGGAATAGAATCATTAAAGAAAGGATGCAAAATGAAACGTGAATGATAAAAATTGAAACAATTGTTAAAATTATTTTAAATAATCGAATTGTTGAATTGTCCCGCAGCAAGTTGGCTGTGGTGAGTTGGCCGCGTGGAGTTGTCCCATTCCATAGGAACAAACCCAAAGAGCTATCGGCAAACATCTAAGATAGTTTCTCTTGATACAAAGCGATTGGGTTTCCCCCCCCCCCCAAGCTGGAGTGTTCTCCCATTCAGATGGTTCCACCATGAGACAGCTGTCTCCTGTGCTACTTTTGATGTAATGACCATTTCATGTCAGGAGGGCACAAAAGGTGATCACATGACCACGAGACACTGCACCTGCCATGAGTCAGTTGCCAAGTGTATGAATTTTGATCCCGTGACCATGGGGATGCTACAACGGTCGTAAGTGCTGTTGTAACTTTGAATGATCGCTAAATGAACTGTTGTAAATTGAGAATCGTTCTGTGTGTGACCTCAGGGATGCTGCAATGGCTGCAACCACACAAGGACCTGTTGTAAATCCCCCTTGTACAGCACCTTCACAACTTCAGTCACCAAGCAAGTGGTCACTCAGTGAAGATTACCTGCAACTTGCCATTGAAAGACACAAGAAGAGGAAGTACATAAATATATGCATTTATTTACTTCTTCCTAGCCTTGTTAAAAGCTTCCGTCCTGAAGTCCGACTTCAAACCTCAGCCGGTGGCAAAGGTATGTTTGTAGGGGGTGAAGGATTGCGGGTGATTTTCAGTGACCGGCAATACAAGATGGGGGTCTTACCCAACCCCAGACAGTAATGCCACCAGTAAAGCTTTTGCCTGGGCTGCAGGATCACCCGGAGAGGTTCTTCTTCCTCCGCTGCTTCTTCCCATTGTTCTTGCTCGGTCTGAAGTCCCAGCCCTCCATAAACTGCAGGGAGGGCAAACTGGTGCTGGAGAAGGGAGACTGTAAGGGACTCTGGACTCACCGATTTGTCGACGTGAGCTTTTAGCCCAAGTTCCAACTGAGAATAGCCAACCTTGCGGGATATTGCATAGCTGCTGGGCATGGGCAGGTCGGTTGCGTTGGAGAGGAGTTTGAGGCACTGCCACTGACCGAAGGCAGCTCCGTAGATGAGGGACAGTCCACCTGGGAGGAATGAGATCACGTCTGGGTGGATCGCAAAGGACTCCTTGTGTCCTGCGGTGGTGGCAAAACAGGTGCCGCAAAGCCGTTGCTCCTCGTCCATCCTGAAGCAAGCCAGATGTTCAGCATCCGCGCCGTAATAGTATAGCCCATTGAGAAGGGTGGGTTCCAAGTGGATCTCCTTAATCAAGGCCCCAGTGGCCAGATCAGCCACACAGAGGACCACCCCTCGCGACAGGAAGAAGATGAAAAAATATCCCTCGCAGAATGCATACTGGTCTGCTCCACGGCAGCTGGGGTGTAACGGGAAGACATCTGAGGGCGGCTCAGAGTTCAGGTCTGCCACTTGGCAGAAGGAGTCCCCGTGGAGGAGATAGATGGTCGAACTGCTAGGGTCTCCCACATAGTGGTCCTTTCCACGGCAGGCAGGGTGGAGGGGCTGTATTTTGATATCTTGTCCTGAGCAGAAGTCAAGTGTTTGAAGGAAATAACCCAAATCTGAGCGGACCACGAAAGCGCCGTGGCGAGTGACAAAGACCTCTGAGCCTGGGGAAGCTGTCTGGGGAACGATGGAAGCCATGGAGGAGACTGTGGATTAGCAATGATAGTTTAATGAAAAACCCTGCTTTAGACATTTGTACGGTATTCCTGATACTGTTACACTCTAACTCCTTGCAGCCCTCATAACAGGCCATGCTAAGTTGAGGCTCAGACAGCCATCACTCAGTACAATTGTAGAGGCACACACAGAAACCATAATTGACTAAGCCATAGCTCCCCGGGCCCAAACACTAAAGCACAAAACCTTGTTTGGAAATCAAAGTGCTGACTGACAGGTGAATTCTAGGAGTTGAAGACCACACATCTAAAAAATGCCACAATTATACATTATCCTCAATTTGATCAATAATCAATAAACTAAATATTTAATTACCAGTGTTTTATTTGGTGTATGAACATTCTGCATATACATACACACATATGGAAGTTTATGTGTATTTATATGTCTGTATGTGTATCTATATAGTTATGTGTGTATCTGTAGATGTTTGTATACACACACATATATACATACAGTCTGTCTGTCTGTCTGTCTGTCAATCAATCAATCAATCAATCAATCATATATCTATTTCTAAAGGAGGCTTGTAATCCAGACAGCAACTGACAGGAAGCTACTTAAAAGCTACTTAAATTAATTCTCACAAAGGTTTATGATGTTTTTCTTTCCAAATCAAGAAAAACAAGTTCTCAGCATGGGCCCATTCCAAACTCATGGCTCTCCTCCATTCCCTTTTCAGGCAGGGAATTAATTTTGTTTTTTCTCTCCCTTACGCCTTCCTCCCCACACCGAATTAGGGCAACGCTCTTCCTAGGCCAACTCCTGGTCACAAAATCAGGTGAGAACCCGAGAACATTTGGGGAGGACTTGAGAGAGGCCTATCCAATAGGGCAGGGGTCTCCAGTCTTGGCCACTTTTAAGACTTGTGGACTTCAACTCCCAGAACTCCCCATGCTGGCTGGAGAATTCTGGGAGTCGAAGTCCACAAGTCTTAAAAGTGGCCAAGATTGGAGACCCCTGCGATACGGGAAGCTCGCCCACTGAAGCCAAATTGCCATTTGTTGTTGTTGTTAAATGCAAAAAAAACCAGCCCGCTAATCCGCAGCGGTTTCCCTGTTGCAGCTCTGGGAGAAGCCCTAATTCGGCCCCGCTGGCAGGAAGGGGAGCGGCGGGGCAGAAACGCAGGCCCGGAGGCTGCGGGTCGAATGGGGTAGGGTGGGGAGAGAAAGCTGTGGAGGCGACCCGTCCGACCCTCACCTGCTCGACGGCGGCGCCAAGTCGGAGAGGGACGCAGCGCGAAAAGGGTCCCGTGGCGGCTTCCGGGTTCAGGCGGGCATGCGCGCCATCCGCGCTCGGCTCCTCCTTTCCCAGCAGGAGGAAGAGAAGACCGGGCGGGAGCGCGCGCGGAGAGCTTGGGGGGGGGGGGGCGGAAGGGGGAAGCGTGGCCGGGCAGTGCTGCAGCCTTAAAACCCACCTGCGGGTTCCCGGGCGGTGGGAAGGCCCGTTCGGCGCTGGAGGCGCGCGCGATGTCCGATCTCGGATCGAGCAGGGTAGGGAGGTAGGGAGGTAGCTTAGGGAGGGAAGGAGGTTAGGGAGGTAAATAGATTAGGGTAGGAAGGTAAGTTAGGTTAGGTAGGTAGATAAGGTTAGGTAGGTTAAGTAAGGTAGGTTAGGTAGGTAGGTAGGTAAATAGATTAGGGTAAGAAGGTAAGGTTAGGTAGGTTAGGTAGGTAAATAGATTAGGGTAGGTAGGTAAGTTAGGTAAGGAAGGTGGGTTAGGTAGGTAGGTTAAATAGATTAGGGTAGGTAGGTAAGTTAGGTAAGGAAGGTGGGTTAGGTAGGTAGGTTAAATAGATTAGGGTAGGAAGGTAAGGTTAGGTAGGTTAGGTAAGTAAGTAAGGTAGGGTAGGTAGGTAGATAAATAGATTAGGTTAGGTAGGTAGGTAGATGTGGGAGGGGATTGTGGCAATTGGCCTCGGTGAGTGGGGCCGGCCCCTCTCCACTCCTTTTAGCTTTTGGCTGGACTGGGGGGGGGAGTTTATGGGTGGTGCGCTGGGAAGATCGTGCCCAGGTTGGAATTTGGGTCTTGGATGAGACCTTTTAGTTTGCAAGTACGAATGGGCGACCAGAAACACTGCACCCTGGTCAGTGTAGCTCTTTGCGTGAAGATTTGGAAGCCTTCTTGGTTTGCAAGGAAGGACGGAGAGACCCCTCCCCCAACACGCGTGGATCTGCGTAGCTGTTTATATGAATATTTTGAAGCACCTCTTTCTCTCTCTCACACACACACACACACACAAGCACGCACATACGTTTGCGAGTGGATCTGCGTAGCTATTTCATAAAATGAAACATTTTGAAGCCTTGCATGCACGCACCCATGCACTTGCGAACCGATCCGTGTAAATGCACGAAGATATTGATTTTGTGGCCTTACATACGCACACACAACTTGTGTGCAGGTCTGCAGAGTTATTTGCACGAAGTTTCCCCCCCTCCCCGTTTCCAAATCCTTTTTGGCGTCTTCTTCGGGATCCTCCACCTTTTTTTTTTTTCCTCCCGGAAACTTGGGAGAAGAATTGGATCAAACTGCCTTGCGTATTTCTTGCCGAGATTATTCCGGAAAAGGAATTGCACGCTGAAATCCCAATATTTTGGAACTGCGCTGCAACGCATCGCCTCTTTGACCTGAATGTGGGATCATTGTATTTCCCCCTTTCCCCCTGTTTACATTAACCCTGCAAAAATCACCGACACTTCCGATGCAATGGTTGTGCTATCTAATGCTTTCCTTTTCCTCTCTCAGCAAAACTACTTGTCAATACAAATCTAGGAAATGAAGAAAAGGTTAGAGCTTATACCCTTTGCAAATGGCTAGTCTAGTGAAGAGAAGGACCAGGGGAGACCTGATAGCAGTGTTCCAATATCTGAGGGGATGTTACAGAGAGGATGGGGTCAGCCTATTTTCCAAAGCATCTGAAGGCCAGACAAGGAATAACGGATGGAAGCTGATCAAGGAGAGATTCAACCTAGAAATAAGGAGAAATTTTCTGACAGAGAACAATCAACCAATGGAACAGACTGTCTTCAGATGTTGTGGGGGCTTCATCACTGGAGACTTTCAAGAAGAGACTGGACTGCCACCTGTCAGAAATGGTTTAGGGACTCCTGCTTGGGCAGGGGGTTGGACTAGATGACTACAAGGTCCCTTCCAACTCTGTTATTCTAATTATATTTCTGATGCCCTGGCCTTATACTGGAGGGCATATTTGTGCGTGGATGGATCAAGAAGTGTCCTACGAATATCACTGGTCTCTTTAGCAGGAATTGTGGTCTAAGATAAGTTCTGGCAATCTGAGCAATTTCCTAAAGTCTGGACCCCAATTGCTACAATACTCAGGGATGATCTTGCTGGCTGGAGAATTCTGGAAGTCCATTCAATTTGGAAATTATCCTATCTGGAAAACTCAGATAAAGTCTACAGTGATGATATTATAGACTCCTTTTCAAGTATAGTTCATTTATGTACATGAACCCTTCTACTGCATAGGTAGAAAAGCAACTTTTTTCTCTCTCTCCCAATCCTAGAAAGCAAACGAAATGAAATATACAATATGTACTTTTCTGTAAATGTAGTTGTAGGGCATATTGTATTAATAACATCCTGTTCAGATGTAGGAGAAAAAAGGGTGTGTTTTTTTCCTTTCTTTTTTGTTGTAGTAATTGAGGTTTTATTTAATTTGACCACATCCCTTCTGCCAAATAAGGATGCACAAAGCAAAGGTAACTAAGCAAGAATTGAGACCAGTCTATATGTGTTGTTGTCAATTGCAGTGAGTCTAGAAGATTTGGCAGAAGTAGGATAGGATAGGATAGGATAGGATAGGATAGGATAGGATCCACTTTCTTGGAAAGTGTTTTTTTTTAGTGTGGAAATTGCTTTTGAGAAAGTCACAATGGGAAGCTGGTATGTTAGCTTGTATTTGACAAAGACCACAGGAATTTCCCAGGATGGATCACCACTGTGAGTAACCTTAATTGCCCTAAAAAACTAAATAATATCTTAGTCATACTTCTGGGGAAGATGGAGTTTGTAGTCAAACTCACCTAGGTTCTTTTAAAGCTGAACGAAAGCATAGACTGATCGACTACCAATGCATCTGGATTCATCTTTTATGTAGCAGTCATTGATAAGTGCACAAATACAGGCAAAATCATGTTCAGGGTTCCTTATAAATCTAAATGATGATACTGCAATTGCCACAACACTAAGATGCTAATCAGTAGGATAGCCAAACTTAAATCAGCTGAAGTGTCTCTTAACCCTTTACAGAATCACAAGCATGATCTTGGGCATGATCTTTAACATGATCAATCTGCCCAATTCCATATTTCCATATTTCATTACAATCTAAAAGTGATTCCCCTTTGCTTTCCCCACTAATTAATCTTGTTGAAGAGGTGGCAATAAGTCCTTAATAGATCAGCCTGCCCAATTCTATATTTCATTACAATCTAAAAGAGCATCACCGTTCGCTTCTCCCACTAATGAATCTTGTTGAGGCGGCAGGGGTTTTTCATCCTTTGGTTCAAAGCTCTTCAGGTTGACCCCAAATTTATCAAAGAGAATGGTTGTGATATCAGAGTTCTGCAAGAACGTTTCCGTACGTTCCTTTCCCATGGTGAAAATTAGGCGCTGGCCCAGGTAGGTCAGACGTCCACCACCTGCTTTGTGCATGGAACAAAAGGATTTGCAGGTGAAGATAGAACAAGGTGAAGTCTGGTGGTAAAGACACATGTCAGAAAAGTCTTCTAGTTTCTTCTCCTCTAGGGTGAATTTATACAGGAATCTCCCCCTCTCTCCAGAAATTTCCCGACGTTCCAGTACCCAGATAGCTCCTTCCAGGCTCAACCAAAATATGCCTGCTTCTTGAACTTGTTCCACCTCAGGCTTCATCTCTAATGGTTCCAGGAAACCTTCTCCAAACCCAACATCGCACAGAAAGTGCTGCCCATCCAAGTCTACCAAAATTATCAAGTGGTCCAACGGAGGACCGTAGCACTGTGTGAAGCGGTTCCAAACACGTGCAGCTATAATTTTGATGTGAAATCCTAAAACTTGCAGCAACCACTGGAAAAGCCCGTTCAGCTCACAACAAAAACCACCCCGGTGGTTTTGAACAATCTTCTCATACAGACGAGGCAATTCCAGGCTGATGGGCTCTTTACAATGGATGCTGAGGCTCTCAAAGGGTACTGAGAAGAGGTGGGAACGGTGGAGGCCCTTGAGGGTCTCCAAAGAAGGGCAGGTAGAGACACCTTGGAATCCAATCCGTTTCAGGTAACATCCAACATCCATGTCTGCCTGGATGGAAGATCTTGGAATAGGGACGTTTCAAGATTCCTGCTTTACCTCTTTCCAAGATCTTGTTCCTTTGATTACTTTCAATAACGAAGCTCTAAACTGGGGTTGAGACTCCAAGACGCTCCAGTTCCCAAGTCTCTTCTCCTTTCCTGCCTGATTTCCTTCTCCTCTTCCCGAAAACTTTTCCCTTGGGATTTCTGCTGTGAGTTTTGCTGTCTACACAGCAGCTGGTAGTTTCATTATGCCAGGGAACCGAAAGAGGAAGTGAAAAAAAGTCAGAACCTCCCACTTGCTTTATTCTGTAATTTATGTATATTAATCCTTTTTCACCTCAGATGACTTTAGGGCATTGGATTTCTCAGGGAATACAATAGAATAGAATAGAGCTGGAAGGTACCTTGGAGGTCTAGTCCAGCCCCCTGCTCAAGCAGGAGAACCTGTACCATCTCAGACAAGTGACTATCTAGCCTCTTCTTAAAAATCTTCAGTGATGGGGTGCCCACAATTTCTGGAGGCAAGCTGTTCCAATGTTAGGGAATGTTCTGCTTTTCAGGTTTCTTTTGCAGAGATATTTCAGGGACAGAGATTTAACTGATCTTGCTTAACACATGAATATTTATGGAGAGCAACCAAGCTTGATGCCATTATCTGTACTGGGTCATGATAGAGGACTCTCTAAACTATTAAGGATCAAGCTGAGATGCTTTAGTTCTCAGTAAGAACACTTGATTGTGTGTTTGTATGCATGGATGTCTTCATTTGCTTACTGATTTGGATCATGATCTGAGACTCCTCTGCTGTCGCACATGTGCAATTTTCCTTTTTGTTCTACCTTCTCCTTCAGTCATTCAGTCACCACAGAATTTGCAGATAAATTTTACCTCATTCAAGGAACTTACTTTGTAGAATGTGGAAATGTTCTACATACATATGTTTTGATTTCACAAAAACAAAGAACAACATTTGCCAAAATACCACACAACCAGCCCATAAAGTGTGTGCTGAGTAGACTAACAGATTGAGCTCCTACACGGGTGACTTACAAACAGACCTGTTCATCAGCCAGATTTATTCATTGATTTCATTTAATTTGGATGTGCCCTGACAAACACACACACACACACATATGTAGTATATATAGTACACATATATAGTATATATAGTATATAGTAGTATGTATAGTGTGTATATATATATATAGTATGTATAGTTGTGTGTGTGTGTGTGTGTGTATATATATATATATCCCGGAGTTCATTATTTTATTTAATTGACTTTAAATGTCCATACCTGGGATTCCAATATTTAAAATATATATAGTATATATATGTTTTCTGAGGTTTTCACGGGTGTTTGTATGTAGGTCTTTGGTAATTCGGGTTTTCTCCCGCCTAAAATTGGAAGTGTCTTGGCGACGTTTCGACGAAGTCTCATTCATCATCTTCAGGCTGGTGTCTCTTCGGCTTCGTGCTTCTAGGAGCAATGTGTGATCGCAGCTGTTTCTTCCTTTTAACTGCCAGTGGGGGTATGAACTGATTGGGTGGGAGCTTGGCTGTGTTCTGATTGGGTGAAGGTGTGTTCTGATTGGTTAGGGGCTTGGCTGTGCTCTGATTGGATGGGGGGTTGGCTGTGCTCTGATTGCTGTGCTCTGATTGGATGGGGGTGTGTTCTGTTTGGATGGGGGCTTTGTTGTGCTCGGATTAGTCTGAGTTGCATAGTATATATACTGTATATATACTGTACATATATATACACATATACTGTATAATATATATACTGTAGTATATATATTGTATATATACTGTGTATACTATATGTATATACTATATATATATAAATATATATAAATAACTACAAACTGCAGCCAAGAAGGCTCCACACACATTTGCACTACAAAGGTGACTTTTAGGACACAGATAAACCTCCAAGTGGCCTCAACGACTAAAAGAATGCAAATGACCAGCTGTCTGCAAGGAATATAAATCCTTCCATTCCCCACCATCCAGTCAGACCTGAAGAAGCTTCTTCAATGAGAACTGAAACATCATCAAAGAAAAAAGTCCAGTTGCCTCCTGAAAAAGCACCTTTGGGATAACTACAAAATAATCACAAGGTGGCATTCCAATAACAAAGCACCAATTTAGTTTTGACCGTTAGTTGACATGATTCTTGCACTAGTGGTAGCAATAATAAACTCTTCTGAGCTTAAATAAACTCAGTGAAAATAAACTCAAAGAATGCTCCTGGTTATTTGCACTTCACAGCATCACTAGTGGAAGGCCCCTTTGAAGTATTCCAGAAAACAACTGTTTTCATAGTAACCATACAAATATCGTTCATATGAACCTCTCCCTCCCTTGTTCTACATCTCAGAGCCATAAAAATACATGGAGTGCAGCCTATATTGGCAGCCTCTTCCCATTCAAAGTGGGAGATTGAGGGAAAAGTGCTGAATTTTATATAAATCATTGTTTAGTAACCGAAGTTACAATGGCCTCTGAAAAAAGTGACTTATGACCGGTTTTCCACTTAGGACCATCACCGCATTCCTACAGACATGTGATCAAAATTCGGGTGCTTGGTATCTGGCATGTAATTATGACAGTTGCACTGTCCTGGGGCCACATGATCACCATTTGTAAATTTCCTCCAACAAGCAAGCCAGATTCACTTAATGACCGTATGATTCACTTAACAATTGTGGCAAAAGGTCGTAAAATGGGACAAAGCTCACCGAATAGCTGAATTGCTTAGCAATAAACATTTTGGACTCAGTTGTGGTCCTATGGCAAGGACTCCCTGTATATAAAATACTTAGAAGGTGTTTTACTTTTCAGAAGATATTTACTACAAAGGTTAAGGTAAAAGATTTTCCCTGTCCAGTCGTGTCTGACTCTAGGGGATGAGGCTTATCTCCTTTTCTTAGCTGAGGGAGCCAGCATTGTCCAAATACACTTCTGTGGTTATGTGGCCAGCATGACTATATGCCGAGGGGCAAGGAATGCTGTTACCTTCCCACCAGACTGGCACCTCTTTATCTACTCTCATTTGCATGCGAGCTGAAGAAGCTTCTTGGATGAGAAGTGAAACGTCTTCAAAGAAAAACAAAGTCCAGTTGCCTCGTGAAAAAGCATCTTTGGGATAACTATGACCCGGATGACTGAGAATCTCCATAGACATCTCTCATTTGCATGCTTTTGAACTGCTAGATTGGAAGGAGCTGGGGCAAGGAATAGGAGCTCACTCTTGTTTTGGGTTCAGAACCTGGGTTGTCAGCTCTCCAGCTGATAAGCTCAGAGTTTTTAACTGCTAAGCCACTCCGCACCCTTTAGAACAGGGGTCTCCCACCTGTGAGCCATGGCCCACTACCAGTCTGTGGCCTATTTGCAACTGGGCCATGTGAGTGGCTTGCTGGTGCGTGTGCTCACACGTGGACAGCCCCACTCATGAGCATTGTGGGTGCTTGGGCCCTCGCATAAGCATGAGCACTGCAAGCACTCGGGGCCCCACTGGCAAGTATCGGGGCTTGTGGCCCCACTCACGCGAACATCACGGGCCCAGTCACCAGACTGTTGCAGGCACTTGGGGCCTCACTCACATGAGCATCACAGGTGCTCTCGGCCTCACTCGCACAAGCAACAAGTACTTGTGCGCACACATGTGCCTGCCCCTCCCACAAAACCATCCCCCCTTGCCCCCTCTCCCCTCCTGGCCGCCAACTGGGAAAGGCTGGGAAACTTTGTTTTAGAAGATCTATATCTTGCTTGTTTAATGAAAGAATCAAAGTATATATTGCAAGGACATTGCTAGATCAGTTTGCCGGTTCATCCCTGATAAAAATACTTGATCTCAGAGCAATAAAAATAATACATTTTATCAATTTCTGGTTGTAATCTATCACAATTTACCCATACTACATATTTTTAGCCTCTGTCTTATCAATTACAAATTGATTCTAAGAAATAGTCATGTTGACAAAACATCTTACTTGTTTTTAAAAATAATTATTATAGTTGGGAAGTTCAAAAATCCCTTTTGCTTGTATTTTGCTGAATTAATCCATTGGGAGCCAAGCTGCTGAAATAACAACCAAGAATTTGACAATGCTCTTGTAACAAGAGCTCAAAGGGATCAACCCAATCTCCATGGAAAAATCTGTATATTTCATTATTTTACTGATTATTAAAACTTTATCAAGCCAGAGAAGGAGAGAGGAGAGAAACTCTTCTCATTAGCACGCTGCTCATCATCTGCTTCATTAGTATGTCTTGTTATGTTGAACCTCAACTTCAAAATTAACCTATACTATGGTACTGTCATATCTACAGATATGATTCCACAACTGAAATAATCTCCTGATCATGACAAGGACATTTTAAAAATGTTAATCATTCCTTTGATCAACCCCATTATTTATACCTTGAGTAACAGGGATGTCCCTTTCCTCTGCCCAGGGCAATGGACAAATTGCTGAGAAGATGAGCATCTGAAGAACGGATTTCTGTGAATTATCTGTTCTAAATAGTATACTGACACCCTTCCCATTCTATGTTTTGTTCTTGTTGTCAATAGTCAGACAGGAATCACGAAACTGCAGCTTCCCTGCTGTGCTTAATGCCAGAGAATTTCTGATTTTGTATGTGCAGCTTGTTTCAGTTATGGACTTTAGTCCACTTGGGAAATTTCCTTAGCACTTCCCCAAAAGGTTTGTAAAATATTTTAGAAGACATAGGCAGAACTACAGGGACATGGTAGAAGTTGTGTCTGAGTTGCAAAAATAATAGAATATGTAATATCCTGAATAACTCTGATAAATGCTTGGAAGTGTAAAAAGAGGGGTCCTTGGTGCTCTCTGAGCTTGCTTGTTTTCTTGCAGATGTTTCATTACCCTAACTAGTTGATGAAATGTCTGCAAGAAAACAAGCAAGCTCAGAGAGCACCAAGGATCCCTCATTTCAACCCTGAGCTACAAATATTCTCCTTCAGTGTAAAAAGAACGTGAGGATAGTTTCAGAGATAAAGCAGCAGAGATTTTTACTCTAGGGTTTTCTCTAAGAACATGTTATAAGTTTAGTTAGATGTTGCATTCAGATAAAATTAATTGTGTCTGTGTTAGATGTTTGATGCTTGCTCTAAACCAGGCATGTCAAACTCGCAACATCACGTGACGTTGCATGATGTATCGTGACTTTTTCCCCATTGCCGGCAATGGGCGCGGTTTCGGCGTGACGCATCTGGCCCGTGGGCCGGCAGTTTGACATGCCTGCTCTAAACCAAGATAGCATCCATGGGTTCCTGGAGGGTACCAAAGTTTTGACAAAAGAAATCTAGTGGTGCCCCCTACTATACAATACACGGTCTGGCCAACTAGGACATAGAATATAGAATAATAGAGTTGGAAGGGATCCTGGAGGTCTTATAGTCCAACCCCCTGCTCAAGCAGGAGACCCTATACCATTTCAGATAAATGATTGTTCAATCTCTTTTTGAAAGCCTCCAGTGAGAGCATTCACAACTTCTGAAGGCAAGTTGTTCCATTGGTTGATTGCTTTCACTTTTAGGAAATGTCTCCTTAGTTCTAGGTGGCCTCTCTCCTTGGTTAGTTTTCATCCATTGTTTCTCGTCTTGCCTTTCCTCCTTGTCTTTGTAGGAATCCCTCAAATATTGGAACACTACTATCATGCATCCCCTAGTCCATCTTTTCATTAGATTAGACATACTCAATTCCAGCAACCGTTCTTCATATGTTTTAGTCTCCAGCCCTTAATCGTTTTTATTGCTCTTCTCTGCACTCTTTACAGAGTCTCAACAACTAGAGTCTAGCAACTAGACTTAGTTGCTGCTGGAGACTCACAAATCAAGGTGAGCTCTAAATTTGCTGTATCTGGGCCATTTATCTTCCCAAACCCCTTTCCATGGCCTACATAGTACATATTAATCTTGATGATCACCATCCTCAGTGTTTACAATTATTGCTGGTGCCACAGAAAATAACTTGGAGGGTTCTGTGAAATCCACGGGCTATGAATTAAAGACCCCTGCAGGAAGGCACAGTTGCTGACATCCACACAGGATCCTTAAAATCAACAGGACAAGAGTGAAAATGAAGCGTGAGTCCACCAAGTTATAATTATTTATCAGAATGTCAATTCAAATTAAATGAAATGTCAAAAATACAGTTATTTTAAATTGTCAGCCCAGGAAGACAAATCTCTATTAGGGAAAGCTGTGTTGGCACAAAAGCACACTTACTTTGCATTGCTTTGACCTCTGCTGATACATTCTGATAATACTTTTTTCCTTGATTAAATTCTCAGGACACCCAAGAAGTCAAGATGAGGAGCTTGAAGTCAGTGGTGTACTTAGCATATTAGTCACCCAAGATGGCTAATTCTTTTAATATCTCCCACTCTTTTATGGCAGTTTGGTATAGGAGTGAAGGTATCGGATTAGAAACCAGGAGACTGTGAATTCTAGTCCAGCTTTAGCCACAAAGCCAGCTGTGTGATCCATGGACCAGTCACTCTCTTTTAGCCCTAGGAAGTGGGAAGCCACTTTTGGAAAATGCTGCCAAAAATTCTCCAGGGGATTGTCACCAGGAGTTAAAACAGATTTGAAGGCATCATTGCTAAACCATCACCAACCAGCACTGAGCTGATTGTTATGCAAGCAGCAAAAACCCAACTCCACCCTTGTCACTAGCCTCTTAATGTCTTTGGCACTGATTTTCTGTGCCCAGGTCACCCCCCCCCCCCTTGTCCCCTTGGTATGCTACTGCCACAAGCTTGAACAATCTGTAGGAAGGGACCATCAGGGGCAGGAACAATTTCAACAGAGTCATGATCCCCTAACCATCTCCCTTCAATGGAGATTTGGAAGGGAAACAAAGCTGATGTATTCCCAATGAAAATGTGCACAGTCTGTTTATTCCCATAATTATAGATTATGGGAATATTTAAATCTTCCCCTTAACCTATACTTAATTTCAATGCATTTTTATTCTTCCAATGTATCATTATTCTACCAGGAAATTTTAGATGCTTTCAGCATTCATGAATGGATAGTGTGGAATTCCAGTAAGAGAATCTTATAAAAATAATAATAAATATAACTTTTGGGGGAGTTTGTGTAGGTCCTCTTAAGAGAGTCTCCCTAACTTCCCCTGCAAAAAAAAATGCTTAGTAATCTTGCAGAAGTAAAAATCAAATCAGATCTGATGCCTTAACAGAACCTTGGCAGCCTGACTAGTAAAATGAATTAAGATAAGTAAAAAAACTTGTGTCTTGAAAAGAAAGTGAAATGTATTAACTGAATGACTTTGTCATTAACTGTTGGTGACTATATGAACAAACTGAGGACATTTTCCTGACAACAATGATTTGTCATTGCCATCTCCTAGCATAGGCTTATAAGTTACCAGGCTAACCTGTCAGAGATTGCAAAACAGGTTTGAATTTTTAGTTATCTTTGTTGAAATCTATGGTAGTTTCAGAGCAGAAGGAATCCTACTTTTGCAATTGCTCTGTCCAGTTGTCCAAAGTTACATGATGTACCAAATATCTCTTGCATCACATTGAAGTAAAACAGATAGGAGACAAACAAAAAACAACAATGTTCTTCTGTCCAATAATAAATGAACCTTACTTTGCTATTCCATGAAACAAACCATGCACTGTTCTTTCAAAGATTATGATGGTTTTAAGGAACAGTATTGTGACTATGATCAGAAAAAGAGGGCAGCAGGGTTTAATGACCTTGAGTGTATATTATTATGTTCTTTAGAAAGGAAAAAGAGTGATCCAATTTCCAAGAAATCATCTCTTTGTTTCTTTGGGTTCTTCCCCCCCTTTTCTTCAGACATAAGACCAGGATCGGAGCTGAGAATATCACTGTCAAGGAATTCATTTTGCTGGGACTCACCAGCCAGAAAAAAATCCAGTTTCTCCTCTTTTGGGTCATTCTGATCATCTACTTGCTTACAGTTTTGGGAAACCTGCTGATCGTCAGGTTGATGTGGATTGATGTAAAATCCCACACACCCATGTATAATTTTCTTTTCCAGCTTGCAGGAGTAGATATCTGCTATGCTACCAGCACCGTGCCTCTCATGTTGACTCAGCTCCTGACTGGAGATGGAGCCATTTAACTTTCTGCATGATCCAGATGAACATTGCCATGGCCACAGCTTCTGTTGAGATTCTCCTATTGGCGATCATGGCCTATGACCGCTACTTGGCCATCTGCTGTCCCTTACTTTACACAATTCTTATGGGCAAGCGCTATCAGTTGCAGTTCACTTCTGCATGCTGGATAGCAGTTCCTTTGGTCTGTTTGACATCTATTGTTTGTTTTGTTTGCCAAAACTATTGTGGCCCCAATCAGATCAATCACTTCATATGTGAGTTACCAATGGTGTTGAACTGGCATGTGGTGATACCATAATTGTTAAGGCCACTGTTTTTGGAATGGGAGTATTTCTCCTTCTGATTCCCTTTTCTGTTGTATTGACATCCTATGGGTTTATTCTTCATTCTCTTTCACAAATGAGATCAAGCGTTGGGTGGCGCAAGGCTTTCTCAACATGTGGCTCCCATCTCCTTGTGGTGGCTTTATTTTATGGCCCTTCCATCTGGATGTACATGGTTGCTAAGACTAATTCATCTCCTGATCGTGATAAACAAATTGCAGTCTTCTATGTTGTGGTAAACCCTCTGCTCAACTCCATTATTTACACCCTGCGAAACAAGGACAGTCATCAGGCAGTAGCCAAGATCTTCTGAAGAAGGGCCTTTGAACAAAACCATTAGGGCTTCTGTCAAAGTTAATAAACTTAAAAAACACCCCCCCCCCAAACTGATGGTCTAATAGTGGTTGATTATGAACATTACTCCAGAATGATTTGAAAGTGTTTGTTTGTCTAATTCTGAATTCAACTCATGGATTCTGTGGATAGTTGATCAGCCTTGTCTTGATTCAGTAATTGTGCTGAGATATTAGTAGAATAACAGAGTTGGAAGGGATTGTGGAGGTCTTCCAGTCCAACCGCTCAAGCAGGAGACTCTATACCATTTCAAACAAAGTTTCAATCTCTTCTTAAAAGCTTCCAGCAAGCAGTAATTAATTGTTCTAATTGTCAGGAAATTTCTCCTTATTTGTAGACTGGATCTCTCCTTGATGATTTCCATCTATTACCTCCAGTTCTGCCTTCAGATGCTTCAGAGAATAGGTTGACCCCCTCTTCTATAACATGCTATCATGTCACCTCTAGTCTTCTTTAGGCTAGACATACCCAATTCCTGCAACTGTTCTTCATATAGTTTAGCTTCCAGTCCCTTACTCATCTTTGATGCTCTTTTCTGCAGTCTTTCTACAGCCTCAACTGTCTGCAGGGCCACCCACCGCCTCCACGGCCCGCCACAGCAGATTGCCCAGGGGCCCAGCAGTGCCATGGCGGCCACACCCTCCGCCCATGCCCCGCAGCATCAACCGCGCGACGGGGCATGAGGGCGGAGTCTTGTCCCTGCTGCCCGGCTGCCATGTGCTTGGTTGCGCTGCTCTGTGCAGGCCGTGCCCGGGGGCAACTCTCCTCTAGGGGGGCTGCTGGTGAGGAGGGGGCTGTGGGGGGAGGTGGGGCTGGGGCGACGGTGCCCATGCCCACAGAGAGGGCTCTGAGTGCAGCCTTTGGCACGCGTACCATAGGTTCACCAGCACTGTATTAGTGCAATTAAAACCTTCAGGAAACAGAAGGGCAATATCCTGCCCATTTCCTGATTTGTAAAAACATTCAGGAGATGAATTCTGTAGGGTCTTTGAACCTCACCAAGAAAGCTTTAATATAAACCTGACCTTTTGGCCAACAAACAAATGGAGAATCCTATTAACATTTCTTGAGCCAAAATGGAAAGGCATCTTATTTCTCAATTTTTCTTCTTTTTGTAATCCAATTATGCAAAATATATGGCCAATATATGTTCAAATCAAAGAGGATTTAATGAATAAAGCATAATTTTCAGTGCAGTCATTTTATAAAAAAAATAAGTAGACAGTAATTTAGACATGATGACATGCTTTACAGTTGAAATTTCAGTACTAGAACATAGAGCTTACCAAAGACCAACTGGTGATGAACATGGGGGCACACACATACTTGGACAGCCAGATCTCATGAATGGAATTCAAGACTTGGAGACATGCCCAGGTCATATTTCTCAGGAAAGTACAGAAAAGGTTTGCCACTGCTTTCCCTTGCAACTTTCCTTTAATATTCATTCTCTCTATACAACCATTATTGCATGTTACCGTGTTTTCCCAAAAATAAGACCAGGTCTTATATTAATTTTTGCTCCAAAAGACGTATTAGGGCTTATTTTCCAGTTAGGGCATATATTTGGGAAAATACGGTACTAAATGCATCCATCTGGCTAACCAATCTTAACTGGGGCTTATTTTTGGGGTGGGGTTTGTATTACGAGCATCCTGAAAAATCATACTAGGGCTTATTTTCTGGTTGGATCTTATTTTCGGGGAAACACGGTAGAAGTTGTGGGAATGTTCATCTTTCTTGTTTTTGACAATAGACATAGACAGTGGGTATTGGGAATTCATTACTGTAATATCTGCTGATATATTCAAATAATGTTCTGTCCTTGATTACGTTTTAGAGATCCCCAAGAGATCAACATGAACAAATTACTGGAAATGACCAAAGGGTATAGAGCAATTTCATCAGAATCATGATCTCATGGCAGTTTCCTTTCAAGAGATATTGTGAGGAGAAAGAAAAGCAAACAAAATGTTATAATCCCAATGGTAATATGCAGAATCCCTTAGTGATGTGTATACACTCATAAATTATAATAATTCCAAGATATCTTTAGAGAGTGTGTTATTTTCCAAGATAATTTAGATGTCCTTACTCTTAATGAACTGCTGAGCTCCTCCCAAAACAATTCTTTATTTTTTTTTACTAAAGACACTTTCTATGAAAGTTTTTGAAGATTCTTCCATGATAGACCTGCAAAATCCCAAGTAGGTACACCATATCTGGCTTTCATAGAAAGTAAATGGATCATCTTCCATCTTGCTAAGCACTTAATAGAAGCTATTAATATGCTGGGTTCTTTCTTGATGGATGAGGAACATCTCACTGGCTCAAGGTTGACTCAGTCTTCCATCCTTCCAAGGTCAGTAAAATGAGGACCCAGATTGTTGGGGTCAATATGCTGAGTCTGTAAACCGCTTAGAGAGGGCTGTAAAGCACTGTAAAGCGGTATATAAGTCTAAGTGCTAAGTGCTATTGCTATCTTGGAAAAGAAGAATGGTAAAGTTCTCTTCTCCCATTAGAGAAAAACTGCAACTCTGGAAATCTCTAGTCATCTGTAGTCCAAGAACTAAACATACCAAACTTTGTTCTCCCAGAGAAATAATGTGTATTATTACACCAGTTTAGTTTAATATAGGTATGTTATAACATGTTCTAACATCTTTATTCAAATTCAGAATAAACAACGTTGATGAATTTTGAATATTTCTGATGGTTGCTTTTGGAAAGATTCTTTCCTGACCTCCCCTGAAAGGAAATCTCTGTATAATAGACAACAAAAGTCATAGAACATAGAATAATAGAGTTGGAAGGGACCTTGGAGGTCTTCTAGTGAATCTAGTCCAAACCCCTGCTTGAGCTGGAGACCCTATACCATTTCAGATAAATGCTTGTTCAGTCTTTTTGAAAGCATCCAGTGATGGAGCTTGAGTCTGTTGAAATAACATTTCTTTTTCTTGAAAAATAATCCATGTTACTAGAGCAAAAAAAAGTTTAATATGGGCAGGATCTAACTTATTTCATAACTTGTAAATTCAAATAAAGATTGATGACACAACAGATGTATTTTATTTATTTACTTTTGGAGAGACTCTAAAAGAACATTTAGGAAGTATTTGTTCTTAACCCATTGCTGAAAATGTAAGGCATATTTGAAATTATTACTCAAGCAATCTTGAAAAATAAATTTTCAGTAGCAAACCAAGAATAGAATTGTGTTTTGTATGTTTTCCAGCATGAGAAAATGTTTGCAGTTTCTGAAGTTAGGGCAATTTTTGCACCTTTATCTAGTGGTAACAAATTCCTTGGATTTTTTTTTTTTTTTAGTTTGCATTGCTACAGAACAAATCATGGAATAAATTAGTACTGATGACAAAACCTGCAAAAATCCATGTAGTCTAATTTAAGTGAATTGCCAAAAGTAGCAATTAATTGATGTTATTTCAGTTGTAGTTTTGTACCCTTTATTAACCTGCCAGTACTGCGCTAACTGAAAAAAAAATATTGCCATGAGTTTAAATATTGTGAATGACGATAGATGTTAAAGTACACTCTGTCAACTAAGAAAAACTCACAATAACCATATATTGCAAAAAAACCCAACCCCCAGACTTCACCCAAAATATATTTTTTTAATTTTTTCCTCTTTAAACCAAAGTTTAAAGCAAATTCTCTTGTCTCAGATAAAAAAAAATGGATATGAAAATAGAAAAACAAGAATATTTTTCTACCTCCCACAAGTAATATTGTCATTCCATGCATCAAAGCATACACACCTTCAAAGGTTGATAATAACATTTCCTGGATTTTCATTACACTGTTATAAAAAAATGGCTGTTAGTTATCATCTTCCTGTTTTTCTAAATTTATATATTTAAAAATGGTAATTGACCTAAAGGCTTTTCATTCTTTTTCCTTCTCCTCAGACAGGAGACCATGACAGAAGCTGAGAACTTCACCTCTGTCAAGGAATTCATCTTGCTGGGGCTCACCAGCCACAGAAATATGCAGCTTCTCCTCTTTGGGGTCGTTCTTATCATCTACTTGCTTACAGTTTTGGGAAACCTGGTGATCATTGTATTGGTGCGGACTGATATAAAACTCCACACACCCATGTATTATTTTCTCTCACACCTTGCATGGGTAGATATGTGTTACGTAACCACCACCATGCCTCTCATGTTGACTCAGCTCCTGACTGGAGATGGAGCCATTTCGTTAGCATTCTGCATGGTCCAGATATACATTGCAGTGGCCTTAGGTGGTGTTGAGATTCTCCTGTTTGGGGTTATGGCCTATGACCGCTACCTGGCTATATGCCGTCCCTTACTTTACCCTGTTCTCATGAACAAGAGCTGCCAATTGCAGTGCAGTTCAACATGCTGGATAACAGCTCCTCTGGTCTCTCTGATTTACATTGTCTGCCTTCTTTGCCAAAACTATTGTGGCCCCAATCAGATCAATAACTTCATATGTGAGATGCCAGTGGTGCTGAAACTTGCATGCGGCGATACCAAAATTGCTGAGGCCATTATTTTTGGTATAGGAGGATTTTTCCTTTTGCTTCCCCTTTCTATTGTATTGGCCTCCTATGGTTTTATTTTTAATTCTGTCTTACAAATGAAATCAAGTGGGTGGCGCAAGGCTTTCTCTACCTGTGGCTCCCATCTCCTTGTGATCTCCATGTTTTATGGTCCTTTGCTTTGGGTGTACATAATTCCAAAGACTAATTCAGCTGCCGATCGTGATAAACAAATAGCAATCTTCTACGTTTTGATCACCCCTCTGCTCAACTCTATCGTTTACACCCTGCGAAACAAGGACTTTCATAGGGCACTGGCCAAGATCTTGTGAAGAAGGTCATTAAGTGGCTGATTATGAGTATTACTCCACAAATATTTGAAAGCCTTTGTTTCTTTAACCTTGAAATCACGTCATGGATTCTGTGGATGATCTATCTGTCCGAATAATCTTCATCTAGTAATTGTGTTGAGATGTTGAAACCTTAAAGCAAAGTTCTTTGTGGTCTAAAGAACATGACCCCCCCACAGTGTTGAAATATTGTACCAAACTTTCTAAATGCACTGGACAGATGGACAGAACATAGTATATTGCAATTCTCAATCTAGCCTATATTTGGGAAGAGTAATTTGTCTGATTGATCAGCCTAGTCTTTTCTACAGTTATGTACTGTATACTGGAGGTGGTGAGCCTTTGAGAGCTGTATGCAATGAAATTTCATTTTAATGTATGCCGATTAGTGTACATTTAAAGTGACAATAAAGTTGTCAATATTCTATTCTATTCTATTCTGTTCTGTTCTGTTCTGTTCTGTTCTGTTCTATACTATCCCATCCCATCCCATCCCATCCCATTCCACTGATGATATTAGCTAGTTAGGGTAATGTCTGCAAGAAAACAACAAATTTCAGAGAGCACCAAGGACCCCCCCACCCCAATCTTTCTTAGTTTTGAAAATGGACATAGACAGAGAGTGTTGGCTATTTACTATTTTACCTCTGTTAATATATTTAAATAATGTTCTGTCCTTGATTAGATTTTTAAGAAACCAAAGAGGTCAAGATGAAGAGCTACAAAGCAGTTAGAAGTGGAAATGATGAAAGGGACAAGAGAAATTTCATTGGGATCAAGATCTCAGACCAATTTTCTTTCAACATTAAATTTGAAGAGAAAGGAAAGCAAAGAGAGTTTTGTATTCTCAATGGTATTATGCAGAATCCCTTACTGTTCTGTATGTGTTCATAAATTGTAAATAATTACAAGACATCTTCAGAGAGTATATTATTCTCCAATGAAATTTAGAACTTCTTAGTGGTCAGGAATATGTTGAGCTCCTGCCAAAAGAACTGTTTCACTTTTTAGTAAGAAACCTTCGGTGACAATTGTGTGGGGTCTTCCATAAGAAAACCACCAATTCCAGAATAGATGCACAATTTCTGGTTTTCATAGAAAGCAAATGAATCATCTTATTGGGCACTTTAGTAGAAAATGATAACACTCTTGGCTCTTTTTTGATGGATGAGGGACATCTTGAGAAGAAGAAATGTAAAATTCTCTTCTGCCATTGGAGAAAACAGATAATCTTCAGCTCTGGAAATTCCTGGTTATCTCTAGTCCAAGTACTAACCATACCCAACTTTGCTTGCTTCCTAGCCCAAAGAAGGTAACATGGATCTGATGTGATCATCTTTGTTCTCTTAGAAAATTAATCTGTGTTGGTAGACCAGATTAAGTTTAATATGTGTATGTTCTAACCTCTTTATTCAAATACAAAATAGATATTGCTAAAGCAATTTGAGCATTTATATGATGTTTGGGTTTTTTTGAAAATTCTTGCCTGATCTTCCCTGAACAGGTGTCCCTTTATAATTTCATCCCACAATTCTGCTGAGATATCCTATGTTTTCCTATAAAAATAATCTGTGTTACTAGAATCAAGAAAGTTTAATGTGTGCGTGTTCTAACTTGTTTTGTAATTTGAATTTAATTGAAATAAATGTTAATGAAGCAAACACACGTATTTCTTTTTTCCTTTCCTTTCCTTTCCTTTCCTTTCCTTTCCTTTCCTTTCCTTTCCTTTTCTTTCCTTTCCTTTCCTTTCCTTTTCTTTCCTTTCCTTTCCTTTCCTTTTCTTTTGGAAAGATCCTCGAACTTTTCTTCTCACAAGTATTACCTCTTAAACTGTTACTGAAAATATATATTATGTCTGAAAGTACTATTTAAGCAATCTTGAAATAAAATCCTTCAAGAAACTCACAACTATATTTCTTTATTTTGGTCCCCAGCCATGAGTTCCAATCACGGATACAAGTGCCTTACGTATATTTTCCAGCATGGGAAAATGTTTGCAGTTTCTGAAGCTCTGGCAATTTTTGCAGAATTACCAAATTGTACCAAATATTTTCAATCTTTTTAGTCCACAGTGCTACAGAAAAAATAACTGAATAAATTACTACTAAGCCTCCAAAAGTTCATAAAGTCTAATTTAAGTCAATTGCTAAAAGTAGCTAAATAATCAAAGTCAATTGTTCCTGTTTTATTCGCTTTGTTAGTTTGTCAGGACTGCAATAATTGAAAAAAGTCTTAACGTGAGATCAAATAGATTTTCTGAAGAGAACACCCCCCCCCCACATACATAATAGCTATAGTTGGCAAAAAGACAGCCTTCACCCCAAATAAGGTATTTTGATTCTTTAGATTCTCATTAAAATGATATCTAGAGCAAATTTCTCTTGTTTCAAATATAGGAAAACTGATAGGAAAAAAGAAGACAAGGAATATTTTTTTTACTTGATAGTAATTTTGATGTTACAATTCTATATAGAACAGAAAAGAGCAGAACAGAACAGAACAGAACAGAACAGAATACAATACAATACAATACAATACAATACAATACAATACAATACAACACAACAACAGTTGGAAGGGACCTTGGAAGTCTTCTAGTCCAACCCCCTGCTCAGGCAGGAAACCCTATGTTCCCTGCATCAAAGCACACTTATCTTCAAATGTTGATAATATGATTTCCTGGAATAATTCCTGATATGAGGAATGGCTGTTGGTTGTCATGGCTGTGTTTTGGTGTAATTCCATATTTATAAGATGATAGTCAGTCTAATGGTCACTCATTCTTTTTCCTTCTCCTCAGACATGAGACCATGACAGAAGCAGAGAACTTCACCTCTGTCAAGGAATTCATCCTGCTTGGACTCACCACCCACAGAAAAATCCAGCTTCTCCTCTTTGGGGTCATTCTTATCATCTACTTGCTTACAGTATTGGGGAACCTGCTAATCATCCTATTGGTGCAGGTTGATGTAAAACTCCACACACCCATGTATTATTTTCTTTCCCAACTTGCAGGGGTAGACATCTGCTATGTTACCAGCACCATGCCTCTCATGATGACTCAGCTCCTGGCTGATGATGGAACCATTTCTTTCACATTCTGCATGACTCAGATGTACATTGCATTGGCCACAGCTGCTGTTGAGATTCTCTTTTTGGGGGTCATGGCCTATGACCGCTACCTGGCCATCTGCCGTCCTTTACTTTACCCTGTTCTCATGGGCAAGCACTGCCAATTGCAGTTCACTTTAGCATGCTGGATCATAGCTCCTCTGATCTGTGTGATTTGTATTGTCTGCCTTGTTTGTCAAAACTATTGTGGCCCCAATCAGATCAATCACTTCATATGTGAGTTGCCAGTGGTGCTGAAACTTGCATATGGGGATACAAGTATTACTGAGGACATTATTTTTGGTATAGGCTCATGTGTCCTTCTGGTTCCCCTTTCTTTTATATTGACCTCCTATGGATTTATTCTTCATTCTGTGTCAGAAATGAAATCAAGCGTGGGGAGGCACAAGGCTTTCTCTACCTGTGTCTCCCATCTCCTTGTGGTCTCCTTGTTTTATGGCCCTTCCATCTGCGTGTATCTGCTTCCAAAGACTGATGCAGTGCCTAATTGTGATAAACAAATTGCAGTTTTCTATGTTGTGATCACTCCTCTGCTCAACTCTATCATTTATACCCTGCGAAACAAGGATATTCATAGGGCAGCAGCCAAGATCCTGTGAAGAAGGACCTTTGAACAAAACTATTAGGGTTTGTGTCATGATTAATCAATCAACTCATGGGTTCTGTGCATGATATTTCTCTCAGCCTATTTTTTATTCAGTAATTGTGTTCAGATGTTAAAACCTCAGAGCCTAGTTCTTATGAAATATGGAATACGCTGTTCTTGTGTCTGGTTGTGGTGTGAATTAATCAATTTCTTTCTTTTTTCTTTTTTTAAAAAGCCCTAATTATCTAACAGTAGTTGATTGTGAGTATTGCTCCAGATGGTCAGTTCTCAATGGAGCTGTACTATCCATGCTAGTTTCATATGAAACAATGAAGGTTTAGAAGTAGGGTGTACATTTCAAAAGTATAGTGACAGAGCATAGAATATAGCTCATAGCTGAACGCTTTTCATGCAAAACAACAGCATGTATTAGAATGACTCTCAACTTGCATCCATCCTGAATTAATTCTTCAGATGTTTTCTTGAACCTGGCAGCTTCATTTCTAGAAAAGGAAGGAAGAAGTTCAGAAAACAAGGGTACTCTTTTTAAAATCTATTTTTTTTATTAAAGAAAATGTTTACAAGGTAAAAACAACATAAATTAAAAAAAATAGAAAATTGATAAGCAAATAGAAAAATATTAAAAAAAGAAAAAGAAAGTAAAAAGTATAAAGAAGTGGCTTCTGATACCATGTTTATGAACATACTGATACTGGATAGTGGAGCTGTGTGAGAACAAGTCTTTTTTTTGTCACCAAGAGAACAAGGAGAACACCCAGGCCTTCCATTATCAGCCACTGAGAGAAGGGGGGCGGAGAAGCTGAAATACAGCACACGAGAAATTGAGGGAAAGAGAGTTGAGGTTGAGAACAGATAGATGATGTGTGTCATTTTCTAGATGTTCACAGACTGACCTTAGCATATCTTACATGATTTTTCTCAAGTGTCAATGACAGTTGGCCAGTAGGAATCCCCCTGTCCAGAAAACACATTTGAAATTTGGGGGTGTGGTACAATAAATTCAGCAATTGTGACTCTGAGTTGAGTCAAGGGTGGCATTGCAACCGTGGCATTGTTAAACATGCAAAACATTGTGTAATTTGAATGGTGTTGGAATATTAGAGAAATATTGTTTTGAATTTAAGATTCATGAGTTCTAATTTTTGGATCATGTGTCTTTTTGATTTTTAAAAAAACAACCTGCCCAGAATAATTGATTGAGTTAAAGATTAATTACAAGCTGGCACACTACTACACACTCCACAACGCTCCAAGGGGAAGTTATTCTATAGATGCAATACTAACTATGTTAGTTTCCTTTTAAAAGATGTTACTGAAGTTTAGAACTGAGGAATTCTGGGAGTTGAAGTCCACACATCTTGAAGTTTCCAAAGTTGAAAAACTCTGGTTTAGAAGGAAGTTGTATGCATGTACCTTTTCAAATGCACAGTTGGAGCATAAAGGGCTCACAGTTGAGCCCTTTTCTGGGCAAGTCAAATTCTAGAACAGTGTGTAACATTATCATCCTCTATGCGTCTATCTAGTGGAATGTGCAAAAATTCTTAGTATATTCTTTACTTAAATTAGGGCCTTAGAAGGACTTCCTTTCTTTCTCTCGTCTTAAGCTAAATTGATCTGCTTGGTCAAAACATCTTTT
Source organism: Azemiops feae (assembly GCA_023970755.1). Taxonomy (NCBI): domain Eukaryota; kingdom Metazoa; phylum Chordata; class Lepidosauria; order Squamata; family Viperidae; genus Azemiops; species Azemiops feae. The sequence continues at coordinate 199,116 of JALGBA010001321.1, read as the reverse complement.
CTTGCTGTCAGGAAAAAAACCCCCAAAACATTAATATGGGCATGTTCCAGCTAGAACGTTTTCTAATCTCAAGTGGTGTCAACACAGATATACTGTAAGAGATGACTTCTAGAAAGGCTCAGACTCATATTGTGTCTCTATAACTTAAACCTCTTAACTGCTCTTATTAACCTAATGCACAAATGAGAATTTTCTCAAAGAAAAACTCAAGGGAACTTGCCATTGCTTCATTGTGGATGAAATGTTCGGCTCCTTTAGCAGAGAGGTTCAGTTCTTATACAAAGTCCAAAGCCCCTCTTTTGATCCTTAAGCCTAACCCTCAGCTATACTTTTTTGAACAAGATGTCCTTTAGGCCCTGAAGGACCAGGAACTTACAAAAGAAATCAACTGTTCTTTCACATGACTAATTCACATTAAGCTGGTCACTTAAACTGTTTTTATTTCAACCAACAGTAAATGGCACATTAAACACGCCTTGAGTGAAAGTTTCTAGAATGATTGGGATGTACCGAGAAAAAACATTAAGCACAATCCCCATCTTTCTTGGTTTTCAAAATGGACATAGAGAGTTTTGGCTATTCATTATTTTATCTCTGTTGATATATTTAAATAATCTCCTGTCCTTGATTAGATTTTTAAGAAACCCAAGATGAAGAGCAACAAAGCAGCAAGAGGTGGAAATAGCTAAAGGTACAAGAGAAATTTCATTGGGATCATGATCTCAGACCAATTTTCTCTCAACATTAATTTTGAAGGGAAAGAAAAGCAAAGAAAGTTTTGTATTCTCAATAGTATTATGCAGAATCCCTTATTGATCTGTATGTGCTCATAAATTGTAAATAATTACAAGACATCTTCGGAGAGTATATTATTCTCCTATGAGCATTTAGATCTTATTAGTGGTCATGAATATGTTGAGCTCCTGCCAAAAGAACCATTTTAGTTCTTACTAAGAAACATTCTGTGACAGTTTGGGTGGGGCCTTCCATGAGAGAACCACCAATTCCAGAATAGATGCACAATTTCTGGTTTTCATAGAAAGCAAATGAATCATCTTATTGGGCACTTTAGTAGAAAATGATAACACTCTTGGCTCTTTTTTGATGGATGAGGTACACCTTATGAAGAAGAAATGTAAAATTCTCTTCTGCCATTGGAGAAAACAGATAATCTTCAGCTCTGGAAATTCCTGGTTATCTCTAGTCCAAGTACTAACCATACCCAACTTTGCTTGCTTCCTAGCCCAAAGAAGGTAATGTGGATCTGATGTGATCATCTTTGTTCTCTTAGAAAATTAATCAGTGTCAGCAGACTAGATTAAGTTTAATACGGGTATGTTCTAACATCTTTATTCAAATACAAAATAGACATTGTTAAAGCAATGTGAGTATTTCTATGATGTTTGTTTTTTGAAAAATTCTTTCCTGATCTTCCCTGAACAGGAGTCCCTTTATAAACTCATTAAAAAATTCTGCTGAGATATCCTTTGTTTTCCTATAAAAACAATCTGTGTTAGTAGAATAAAGAAAGTTTAATGTGTGCATGTTCTAACTTATTTTGTAATTTGAATTTAATTGAAACAAAGGTTAATGAAGCAAACACAGGTATTTCTTTTCTTTTCTTTTCTTTTGGAAAGATCCTCGAACTTTTCTTCTCACAAGTATTACTTCTTAAACTGTTACTGAAAATATATATTATGTTTAACAGTACTATTAAACAATTTTGAAATAAAACCCTTCAAGAAACTCACAACTATATTCCTTTATTTTGGTGCCCAGCCATGAGTTGCAAACCATGGATAGAAGTGCCTTACATACATCTTCCAGCATGGGAAAATATTTGCAATTTGCAGTTTGCAATTTCTGAAGCTCTGGAAATTTTTGCACATTACTATTAAGTCTGCAAACTTTCATAAAGTCTAAGTCAATTGTTCCTGTTTTGTTCACTTTGTTAGTCTCTCAGGACTGCAGTAACTGAAAAAAATCTTAACATGAGGTCAAATATTTAGAATTTTCTGAGAGGAAAAATCCCCCACATACATAATAATTACAGTTGGCAAGTAAACAAACTTCACCCCAAATAAGTGATATAGATTCTTTAGATTCTCTTTAAACTGATATCTAAGCAAATTTCTCTTGTTTCAAATATAGGAATACTAATAGGAAAAAACAAGACCAGCAATATTATTTTATTTGATAGTAATTTTGATGTTCCCTGCATCAAAGCACACTTATCTTCAAATGTTGATAATATGATTTCTTGGAATAATTCCTGATATGAGGAATGGCTATTAGTTATCATGGCTGTGTTTTGGTGTAATCCCATATTTAGAAAATGATGGTCAGTATAATGGCCGCTCATTCTTTTTTCCTTCTCCTCAGACAGGAGACCATGACAGAAGCCGAGAACTTCACCTCTGTCAAGGAATTCATCCTGCTTGGACTCACCACCCACAGAAAAATCCAGCTTCTCCTCTTTGGAGTAGTTCTTATCATCTACTTGCTTACAGTATTTGGGAACCTGCTGATCATCCTATTGGTGCAGGTTGATGTAAAACTCCACACACCCATGTATTATTTTCTTTCCCAACTTGCAGGGGTAGACATCTGCTATGTTACCAGCACCATGCCTCTCATGATGACTCAGCTCCTGGCTGATGATGGAACCATTTCTTTCACATCCTGCATGACCCAGATGTACATTGCATTGGCCGCAGCTGTTATTGAGGTTTTCCTGTTGGGGGTCATGGCCTATGACCGCTATCTGGCCATCTGCCGTCCCTTACTTTACCCTGTTCTCATGGGCAAGCACTGCCAATTGCAGTTCACTTTAGCATGCTGGATCATAGCTCCTCTGATCTGTGTGGTTTGTATTGTCTGCCTTGTTTGTCAAAACTATTGTGGCCCCAATCAGATCAATCACTTCATATGTGAGTTGCCAGTGGTGCTGAAACTTGCATGTGGGGATACAAGTATTACTGAGGACATTATTTTTGGTATAGGCTCATGTGTCCTTCTGGTTCCCCTTTCTTTTATATTGACCTCCTATGGATTTATTCTTCATTCTGTGTCAGAAATGAAATCAAGCGTGGGGAGGCACAAGGCTTTCTCTACCTGTGTCTCCCATCTCCTTGTGGTCTCCTTGTTTTATGGCCCTTCCATCTGCGTGTATCTGCTTCCAAAGACTGATGCAGCGCCTAATCGTGATAAACAAATTGCAGTCTTCTACGTTGTGATCACTCCTCTGCTCAACTCTATCATTTATACCCTGCGAAACAAGGATATTCATAGGGCAGCAGCCAAGATCCTATGAAGAAGGATCTTTGAACAAAACTATTAGGGTTTGTGTCATGATTAATCAACTTAAAAAAAAAAAGCCCTGATGGTCTAACTGGTTGATTGTGAGTATTGATCCACAATAATTTGAAAGTCTGCGTTTGTCAACCTTGAAATCATCTCATGGGGTCTATGCATGATATTTCTCTCAGCCTATTCTTTATTCAGTAACTGTGTTCAGATGTTAAAATTTCAAAGGCTAGTTCTTATGAAATCTGGAATATTCTGCTCTTGTGTCTACTTTCCTGGTTGTGGTGTGAAAACTTTTAGAAAGTATCACACTTTAAACTGATACAAATTGAACCACATATATTGTAAAAAGGAATTCATGGGATTCAGGTAGGTAAGATTTAACCTGTTCCTTAGATTCTTTATTTTTGGTATATTTTTTATAAGACCATATTGCCCCCAAAGAAACAATATCATTTTCTAGATATTCATAGGCTGATTATATAATCTGTCCTATAATTTTTACTGGTGGTGTTGTCCTATAATTTCTACCGGTGTGTGGTTGACCAGAATGAGTCTACGTTTCTATCCAACACTTCAGAAAACAGAGAAAATATGCTCTGGAATATGCTGCAATAAAATGAAGAAAACTAAGGAGAAATTTCCTGACAGTTAGAACAGTTCATCAGTGGAATGACTTGCCTCCAGAAGTTGGGGGTGCTCCAGACCTGGAGGTTTTTAAGAAGGGATTGGACAACCATTAGTCAGAAATGATATAGGGCAGGAGTGTCACCAGGAAACCGCGCCCACCCCATTGCCGGCAATGGAGAAAAAGCTCCGATATATTGCACGACGTCACATGATGTCGCAAGTTTGACATGTCTGATATAGGGTTTCCTGCCTGAGCAGAGGGTTGGACTAGAAGATCTTCAAGGTCCCTTTCAACTCTGTTATTCTATTCTGTTACAATTCAATAAAATTTTATTTTCAGTAGACATTAATAGGTTTGCATTGTGAGATCTTCCAAGAACATATAGAGCTCATAGTGTTGAAATATTGTAGAAATCTTCTGAATGTACCCTAACGATAAACAAAACACTGCATATGGCAATTCCTGCTTAATTTAGCACATACAGTATTGGGGGAAGATATATTGGTCTGAATGTTGTGCTCCAAATTCAGGATAATATGGGTTTTTTTAAATTAAACAACAAAGTGTAATAAAAGTTGGAGCATTATCTTCTTGATTTTTTTTTTTTTAAAGCAGATATGAAATGGATATAAATGTAACATGTGGATGTGCCTGCTGCATATTGCTCTATATCATTCAGTTCTCTAAGTGGTAAGAATCTTTGAAATGATATTTCTGAAGCCTTTAAAAACATTTCATACTTAAAACTGAAGGGGAGCAAGTCTGATACCTGAATGACTCTAGGTAGAAATGACATTATGGGATTCAGGCAGGGGAAATACAGTCTGTCAGACTCAAAAAATCAAGAAAGATATGCTGAGGTTATGAATAGTTCCCTTTATTGTTCCTTAAACAAACCTTATGCTGAGTCTTGATCCTCTGGAAGGCACACCCTGCCTTTTGGGAATCCAGACTGCATTCCCAAAAAAGTATATTATTTTGGTTCCAGGAAACAGGATTATTCTTATATATTAAATCCATGTCTCTCTCCCCCTCCCCCCATTTATGTCATTTCCAGGTATTCACAGGGTGACCATATAATGTCCTATAATTATGCCTGACATCTTTGGTAGTTGAACAGAATGAGTCAAAATTTTTATTCTACACTTCAGAAAAAAGAGAAAACGTACTCTGAAATATGCTGCAGTTTAAATCAATGAGATATTCTGGAATATGCTTATGCTGCAATAAAATTGACGAAATTTTATTTTCAATATAGATTCATAGGAATGCATTGTAAGGTCTTCCAAAGAATATTTAACCACCCATAGTGTTGAAATATTGTAGACAGCTGTCTGAGTGTACTGGAATGATGGACAAAACACAGTCTATGCCAATTCCTTCTCAATCTAACATATATTTGTGGGAAATTATTGATCTGAATGTTAGCATCTATAAATTTCAATTCAGGACCATACCAGTTTTTTGAATAAACAACACAGTGAACTAAAAGTATACTATCGACTTGATTTTTCCTTCTTTAAAAGCACATATGAAATCAATATAAATTCAATGCATGGGTGTACTTGCTGTGTGTTTTTCTACACATTTCAATTCACCAAGCAATAGAAACCTTTGAAATAATGTTGCCTTTAAAGCAGGGGTCCACAAAGTCTTTAGCTTATTGACCCTTTCATGAGGTTTCAGATTGTTCATCAACCTACATTTATTATATGAAACTATTTTAATAAATACTACATTAACTAATAGTACTACTACTACTACTATTTAATACCACTTTATAATGCCTTGGTAAGGCCACACTTCAAATACTGCATCCAGTTTTGGTCACACAATGTAAGAAAGATGTTGAGACTCTAGAAAGAGTACAGAGAAGAGCAACAAAGATAATCAGAGGACTGGAGGCTAAAACATATAAAGAAAAGTTGCTGGAATTGGGTATGAAATACTGCAATACTGCAACCAATTTTGGTCACCATACTACAAAAAAGGTGTTGAGACTTTGGGAAAAGTTCAGAAAAGAGCAACTAAAATGATCAAAGGCCTGGAGACTAAAACATATGAAGAACGTCTGCAGGACTTGGGTTTGGCTAGTATGAAGAAAAGAAGAAACAGGGGTGACATGATAGCAGTATTCCAGTATTTGAGGGGCTGCCACAAAGAAGATGGCGTCAAATTATTCTCCAAAGCACCAGAGAGCAGGACATTCTATTCTATTCTATTCTATTCTATTCTATTCTATTCTATTCTATTCTATTCTATTCTATTCTATTCTATTCTATTCTATTCTATTCTATTCTATTCTATTCTATTCTGTTCTGTTCTGTTCTGTTCTGTTCTGTTCTGTTCTGTTCTGTTCTGTTCTGTCATGTCCTATTCTATTCTATTCTATTCTATTCTATTCTATTCTATATCTAGTTTAATGAAGAGAAGGACGAGGGGTGACATGATAGCAGTGTTCCAATATCTCAGGGGTTGCCACAAAGAAGAGGGAGTCAATCTATTCTCCAAAGCACCTGAAAGCAGGACAAGAAGCAACGGATGGAAATTCACCAAGGAGAGAAGCAACCTAGAACTAAGGAGAAATTTTCTGATAGAACAATTAATCAGTGGAACAACCTGCCTCCAGAAGTTGTGAATGCTCCAACACTGGAAGTTTTAAAGAAGAGACTGGACAACCATTTGTCTGAAATGATACAGGGTTTCCTGCCTGAGCAGGGGGTTGGACTAGAAAATCTCCAAGTCCCTTCCAACTCTATTATTATTATTATTATTATTATTATTATTATTATTATTATTATTATTATTATTATTATTATTATTATTATTATTATTATTATTATTATTATTATTATTATTATTATTATTATTATTATTATTATTATTATTATTATTATTATTATTATTATTATTATTATCATCATCATCATCATCAGCAGCAGCAGCAGCAGCAGCAGCAGCAGCAACAGTTAATGAAAACTCCCCTTGACCTTTGCAGATCAATACTGATGACTATGGGGAAACCTTGTTTGAAGGTATATGTTAATTTTTGCATTAATTAATATATGCAGTATCTAGACCAGGCATGTTAAACTGCCAGCCCGCAGGCCGGATGCGTCATGCCGAAACCACGCTCACCCCATTGTCAGCAATGGGGAAAAAGTCCCGATACATCACACAATGTCACATGACATCGTGAGTTTGACATGACTGATTTAGACCCCAGGCTAGGTCCAGAAGCATAAGATCCTTACCTGGGAAAACCCCTGTGGAACTTGATTATGGAATGTAGGACCCAGTATTATGTTAAATACACACACACAGAGACGTGTGCGTGTGTGTGTATGAAATTGTTCTATGTTTTATGAAATTGTTGTAAGTATGATGTGCAGGTTTGCTTATAGCATAACATTGTCAGCAATCCAGATGGTCAGATCTTAATAGATCTGTACTATCCATGCTAATTTCATATGAAACAAAGTCATTGAAGGTTTAGAAGTAGGGTGTACATTTAAAAAGTATAGCGATAGAGCACAGAGTACAGCTCATAGCTGAATACTTTCCATGCAACACAACAGCATGTTGAACATTGTGTATTAGAATGATTCTCAACTTGCATCCATCCTGGATTAATTCTTCAGATGTTTTCTTGAACCTGGCAGCTTCATTTCCAGAGAAGGAAGGAAGAAGTTCAGAAAACAAGGGTACCCTTTTTAAAATCAATTTTTTATGAAAGAAATTTTTTACAAGGTTAAAAACATCATAAAGTAAAAAAAAAAAAATTAGAAAAAAGTGATAAGCAAATAGAAAAAAAATTAAAAAAGAAAAAGAAAGTAAAAAGAAAAAAAGATATAAAGATATAAAGACGTGGCTTCTGATATTCTGAGCAGGGGGTTGGACTAGAAGACCTCCAAGGTCCCTTCCAACATCATTATCATTATCGTTATCATAAAATGGAAAAGTATCTCATTTAAACTTTTTGTAATTTTTGGTATCTAACTATGTAAAATATAGTGGCCAATATATGTTCAAATCCAAAAGCACTATGACTTTATATAATTAATAATGTATTGGTTGTATGTTCAGTGACAACAGCTAATGAAGAAAACTAAGCAGAAAGAAATGTAGAAATGGTCATTTGCTTCCACACCGAAACTCCAGTATTATGTCATATAGTTTACAAAAGCTCAGCTTGTGATAAACATGGGGACACACTTGGACACACGTATCTCATGAGTTGAATTCAAGACCTGGAGACAAGTCCATGTCATTTTTCTTAGGAAATGTACAGAAATGGTTTGCACTACCACTGTCTGAGAGTTCTTTTAATAATCACTTTATCTATAAATTGTTTTTGAATGTTAGAAGTCTGGAAATATTAATCTTTCTTGTTTTTTTTAAAAAAATGGTCAGAGACAGAGTGATGGGTATTCATTATTTTGCCTCTGTTGATATCTTCCAACAAGGGTCTGTCCTTGAATACAGTTTTGAGCTATGCAAGAAGTCAAGATTAAGAGAAACAAAAAATATATAATCTATTGCAATAGGCTAAGGAGACCTGAGCAATTTCATTCATATTATGACCTCCTACCAATTTCCTTTCAGCAGAGATTTTGAGGAGAAAATGAAGCAAAGTTTTGTATTCCCAATGATAATATGCAGAAGCCCTCTATTCCCTTGGTGATGTTTATGTGCTCATAAATTATAAATAATCCCAAGATATCTTCAGATAGCACATTATTCTTCCATCAGAATTTAGATGTTATTCTTAGTGTGAAGTGATAGGTTGCCAAGCTCCTGAGAAGAATATATATTTTTTTTTATTAAGACAACTTCTGTGACAATTCATATGCTTTTCCATGACAGAGACCTAATCTCTGTCCCCAATAGATGTTCAATATCTGGCTTCAATAGAAAGCAAATGGATCATCTTCCATCATGTTGGTTACTTTAGTAGAAGCTGATCACATGATTAGCTCTTTCATGAAGGCTGAGGAACATCCTGGAAAAGAAGAAAGGTAGTTTTATATCTGATCACTGGGAAAAAAAGATAATCCGGAAAACTGGAAATCCCTGGTCATCTCTATTCCAAGTATAACCATATCCAACTTTGTTTAGCTTCCAGATCCAAAGAAGATCATCTAGATGCAGAATCTGATGAGATAATCCTTTTTCTCCTAGAAAAATAATCTTTGTTCTAGACCAGAAAAAGCTTAATATGGGCATGTAGTAACTTGTTTTCTAATTTGAATAAATTCAAAATATATTGGTGAAGTAACAGAGGTGGTTCTATTTTATTTCCTTTTGAAAAGACTCTAGAATAACATTTATTTTCAGGAAGTATTTTTTCTTAATAAGTTATTATTAAGTTACTAATAAATTACTATTCTAGCAATCTTGAAGTAGAATCCTTTAAGAAACTCACCACTATATTTCTTTATTTTGGTTCCCAACCTTAGGAGGAAACCAACAACAGAATTACCTTATGTGTAATTTACAGCATGGGAAAATATTTGCAGTTTCTGAAGCTAAAGCAATGTTTGCACAATTATTTGATTGTAAAAAATTCCTCTGATATTTTTTAGTTTGCATTGCTACAGAAGAATAAATAACAGAATAAATTTTTACCAACCATGAAGCCTACCAAAAGTACAATCAATTGTCAAAAGCAGTTAATTAAGGAAGTTGTTGTTGATTTGCTCCCTTTGCTGCTTTGCCAAGACTTCAGTAACAGCCCCAAAAAAATAAATCTTACCATCAGGTTAAACATTTACAATGATGATTGGTATAAAAGCACATGGCAAGAAAATAGACTTCACCCAAAATAAGTTATTTAGATTCTGCCTCTTTAAACCTGATCTCTAAAGTAAATTCTCTTGTCTCTAATAAATTGATGGGAAACACACAAAAAAAGGACTATCCCCCCCCTCGCTTTTAATTTTGATGTTCCCTGGATCAAAGTATGCTCATCTTCAGATGATGATATTAACATTTCCTGGAATAATTTCAGTAGCCTGATTTCAGAAATGGCTGTTGGTGGTCATGGCCCTGTTTTTGTGTATTTACATATTTAGATGAGGTGGTTGATGTAATGGTCTCTCATTCTTTTTCCTTCTCTTCAGACAAGTGGCGATGATAGAAGCCAAGAACTTCACTTCTGTCAAGGAATTCATCTTGCTGGGACTCACCAGTGATAGAAAAATCCAGCTTCTCCTCTTTGTGGTCATTCTTATCTTTTACTTGACTACAGTTTTGGGGAACTTGCTGATCATCATATTGGTGGAGTCTGATATACAACTCAACACTCCTATGTACTATTTTCTTTCTCATCTTGCGGTGATCGAGATATGTTACGTCACCAGCACCATGCCCATAATGTTATCTCACCTCATGGCTGGGAACGGAGCCATCTCCTTCCCACTCTGCATTACCCAGATATTTGTTGCAGGGTCCATGGCTACTACCGAATCTTTGCTACTGGGTGTCATGGCTTATGACCGTTATCTGGCCATCTGCTCTCCCCTAATATATACTGTCGTCATGGACCAGCGATGCCAGTTGCAGTTTGCTTTAGCCTGCTGGATAATTGCCCCTCTGCTCTGTGCCGTATGTGATGCCTTCCTGGTTTCCCAACCCTACTGTGGTCCCAATCATATCAACCACTTCATGTGTGAAATTCCGGTGGTATTAAAACTTTCATGTGGTGATACACAACTCGTTGAGAACATTGTATCTGGTGCAGGAGCCTTACTCCTTCTGCTTCCCCTTTGTGTCATCCTGACCTCCTATGTGTTTATTCTTTGTTCTGTATTTCACATGAAGTCTACAGTTGGACAGCGTAAAGCATTCTCTACTTGTGGTTCTCATCTGCTCGTGGTCACTTTCTTTTATGGCCCTTCCTTTTTTATATATATAATTCCAAAATCAATCTCAGCTCCTGATCATAATAAACACAGTGCAATTTTCTATGTTCTGGTCACCCCTTTGCTTAACCCTATCATTTATACTCTAAGGAACAAGGACATCCATAGGTCAATAAGAAAAATATTGCAAAGAAAAGACTTTGAGCAGAAAACATGAATGTTCATGTCTTGTTTTGTCTTGTTTTTTAAATGGTCATGTCAGATTGATTGATCATGAGTATTAATTTAGAATGCCTTAAATGTTGGTTTGTCTAGCCATAAACTCAACCCAATGATTCTGTGAATGACCTCTCAGACTATTATTATCATGGTATTTAGGGGCAATGTAAATACGGTTTTTAGGAAAAACGAGGCATGTATGGTGCTATTATATCTGCTTCCTGAACTCTTTACAAAAATCTCTTTAACAGCACAGTTAAATCCGGAGAAGCATTGACACAATCTAAAGTAAAATTTGGTGTGTGTGAAATCAAATGAAATGATTTGGCTGAGAGGGACAGAGTTTACTGGCCTACATTTCACAAAGTCCTATTAGTCTGGAATATTGTTTATAAATCCATGTTGATCCCAAGTGAACAATGAAAATTTATTATCACAGGTTGACCATACCATAATCTGTTCTAAAGTTTTGCTCAGTATCAATGATAGTTGACTAGTTATAGATTCCTCTTTCTCCCAGGTATTTCTTTTTTTTTAACAGCAATGCTGGCTGGGGGATGCTGGGAATTGAAGTCCATACTTCTTAAAGTTGCTAAGGTTGAGAAACACTGTACCAGGAAATGTGCTTCTATATTATCAATGACATTTGACTCTGAATACACATATAAAAGATTGTATTGTAAAAGTTACAAAAGAGCATATACTACTAGGTATGTTGGAATATCAGATATTAGGCATCCAGACAAACGTCTACAATATTTATCTATTTCATTTATATTTCATATTCCTAAACCATTCACGCATCTCAAAGAGGGGCTGTAATATAATGTATTGTATTATTGTATTATACTACTATACTACATTATACTACCCTATCCTACACTATACTATACTATATTATACATTATTCTTATTATACATATATCACATCACATCATATCATATTGTACCATATTATTATATTATAAGATTTGAGGGACAAGGGTGGTTTAAAAATATGGAATATACTAAATATAAATCGAATGAATGAATGAATGAATGAATGAATGAATGAATGAATGAATACTGAGTTTGTCTATGGAGATTCTCAGTCATCCAGATCATCCAGGCCAAGAAGCTTCTTCAGTTCTGACTGAATGGTGGAGAATTGAAGGAACTGAAGAAGCTTCTCAGATGAGAAGTGAAATGTCTTCAAGCAAACAGAAAGAAAGTCGAATTGCCTCTTGAAAAAAGCACCTGTGAGATTGCAGACAGCTGGTCATTTGCATTCTTTTAGAGAGTCATTGAGGCCATTTGGAGGTTTACCTGTGTCCTCAGGGTCACCTGAGTAGTGCAAATGGGTGTGGAGCCTTCTTGGCTGTGGGATGTTTTGTGCCCTGTGTCCCTTTACTGTTGAAGACAGGCTGTTGGGGATGAGTCTGTGTTGTCTGCCTCTCAGACTGAAGCACAAATGGTTCCTGTAGTCTGCAATGTTTTCTGGAAATCCATTCATACTCCCTCACCATTCGAAGAGTATCCATCCCAAAGTGCAAACTAAAGGTCTATGGAGATTCTCAGTCATCTAGGCTGTGGTTTTCCCAAAGGTGTTTTTTCACGAGGCAACTGGACTTTCTTGTTTTTCTCTGAAGACATTTCGCTTCTCATCCAAGAAGCTTTTTCAGCTCTGACTGGATTCCCCACCATCATTCCCCACCATCCAGTCAGAGCTGAAGAAGCTTCTTGGATGAGAAGTGAAACATCTTCAAAGAAAAACAAAAAAGTCCAGTTGCCTCGTGAAAAAAAGCATCTTTGGGATTTGAAACTAAAGTTTGTACAGTGGTTGTCAACATCAATGTCAGCTTGGATCCATGACACTCAGTGAGTGATTGCGTCCTCCGAACAGAATCAGTTTATTCTGTATGAGTGATCGGGAAAGGAATCTCTGTGTGTTCTCCCTTACCCTGAGTATATTAAAGGTATATTAGGAAGAAGATTTTGATGGAGGTGTGCAGTAACTGTTTCCTAAGCAAAAGGGGCCGAAACATTTTTTAAGGCCAGAATGTCCAGGTAACATTTGGAAGCAACTCAAAAAGACCTTTCCCTAATTCACTGAACTCCAGAAAAGAGGAGGGAGTACAACATGGTATGACTTGCAAGATGTTCTTAGAGGTAGTCTTTGACATATGATTGGTCACTTAGTGACTGCTCAAAGGTATAACAGACCACCCTAGGTATACCTATGACCTAGTTACAAAGTTCTGATGATACTCTTCACGTGGTTACATGACAGCATGTTTAGTGCCCAGCAACTGGCCTGCATTGATAGCCGTTTGCAGGGTCCCACAATCACATCACTGAGTTTTATGACGGTTTTTTTAGCCCAAAACCGTTATTTACATCTGGCTTCCAACAAAAACAGTTCATAATGAACCACTGGTTCACTTAAGAACTGCGATATTCACTTAATGACTGTGGCATTCCCTTAACAAGTGCCACAAAAAATTGGGCTGGTCCCATGGACCCATTTTATGACTATCATGACTTATGACTGTGATGGGGAGTCTCCATTATAGTTGTAAGTTGAGGACTATCTGTATTTTATAGAGGTAGTCCTTGACTTATGACACAATTAAGTCCAACATTTCTGTTGCTAAGCAAGACGGTTATTAAGTGAGTTTTGTCCCATTTTGCAACCTTTCTTGTCACAATTGTTAAGTGAACCACTGCACTTGTTAAGTTATTAACACAGTGGTGTTAATAACTTAATTGTGTTAATTGACAGACTGTCAACCTCCTGCTCAAATATCCAAATAAAGTCCAGGGTTACTTTCATTTCTGAAAAGTTTACTAGTTTATTGAATACATGGCCTGGTATAGGCGAAGGAAAACTAACTCTAAAATCCCAAGGTATCTAACCATAGCATATAACAATCACATTCCCAGCCAACCCCCCCCCCCCAGATGTCCACGTAGCTCATGTAAACAAATTCTCTTTGTTATGGGAACCATCTGCTTTCTTTTTCACACTGGCTAGAATGTCCTTGATGGTTTCCAGATCGCCTCTCTCAGCAAACATCCGCAGAACTGGAGAGCTTTCGTTTCTCTAACTAACCCATTCAAAAGCATCATCTCCCCTCCCCCTGCCTTATTCTAATGGCAAGATGATATCAAAGAGGCACGTAGCTGCCGGATTTTCACTCTTGACAGTGACCACATGATCCCGGGACATTGCGATCTTCATAAATACATGCCAATTGACAAAGTGTCCTGATTTCGATCATGTGACTATGGGGTTGGTGCAATGGCCGTTAAGTGTGAAAAACTGTCACATGTCACTTTTTACAGTGCTGTTTTAACTTCAAACGGACACTAAGTGAATGATTCTAAGCTGAGGAATATCTGTACTCTAATGCAATAGTTCAATAGTTTGGGTCGTCCAGTTGATTTCCTGGTCTTGTCCATCTAGAGCAGCTGAATTCATTGTGAGATTAATAACTTCTCCCCATCTCTATCAAGGTCATCTTCCTTACTCTCTAGGGAAACAGACTTTTCCTGCTGTGATCTCCCTACCTCTGAAAGGCCCTAAGTATTGGTCATATCATTTGTAAAATTCATCAAGATTATGAAGGCACTGCCAGTTTGTTGAGTATTGGAGAGCTGACTCAAAGGTACTTTTTCAAGAGGCAACTGGACTTTCTTGTTTTTCTTTCTTCTTCTCATTCAAGAAGCTTCTTCAGCTCTGACTGGATGGTGGGGAATGGAAGAGTTTATATTCCTTGTAGACAGCTGGTCATTTGCATTCTTTTAGAGCGTCATTGAGGCGACTTGGAGGTTTATCTGGATCCTCAGGTCACCTGAGTGTGCAAATGGGTTTGGAGCCCTCTTGAAACTGCTGAAAAGACTGTTGTAGACTGGAGATAGATGATGTCATATTCCCTCCCCCTCTGTTGAGAGGGGGCTGTTCAGTTTTGACACAGATGGCCTCTTTGACCTTTCTTTCAAACCAGCAGTCCTCTCTGCCCAAAATGTGGACTTTGTTGTCTTCAAAAGAATGTCCTTTGTCTTTTAAATGCAGATGGACTGCTGAATCTTGTCCTGATGGGTTTCTACTCCTATGTTGTGGCAAGCATTTATGAAGTGGTTGTTTTGATTCCCCAATGTACAGATCTGCACATGGCTCACTGCATTGTACTGCATTACTTTGTGTCTGGGTGTTTTATCCTTGGGATGGACAAGCTTAAACCTTAGTGTATTCTTGGGTTTATATACTTATATAGACTTATATACACTAAGGCAGAAGCTTGTCGACCCCAAAGATAAAACATCCAGATACAAACAAAGTCCTAGTCCTTTTTTTTAAAAAAGTAGGCATACCCAATTCCTGCAACTGTTCTTTGTATGTCCAGTCCCCTAATCATTTTTGTTGTTCTTCTCTGCACACTTTCTAGAGTCTCAACATCTTTTTTATATTGCGGTGACCAAAACTCGCTACAGTATTCCAAGTGCGGTCTTACCAAGGCATTATAAAGGGGTAGTAACACTCATGAATGAAGGTAAATATATGTGTCCCAGGACAATGTTGCAGGATCCAATGTGAGTCAGTTACCAGGACCAAAGTTTTATTCTTCCAACTTCTGGGCTTGTGCTGGAACCCATCATCAGAGAACTTCTCTGGACTATTCTGGACTGTATTCATATGGTGACTGGTTGTGTGTAGTTTTAGTTGTTAATTTGGGTGCTGATGGCTGGCTATTAAGTCATTGACTATTGTTTCGTTGTGTCACTGTGCCCTTAGCTCCTAAGTTCCTCATAAGATGGTAGCAAATCAGCATACTGTTGACTGACAAGAGGCCTATTTCCCAGGCTTCAAACATTTCTCTAGCTATTTTTGTCCCTGCTCAGCCAACAATAGTAGTAGTTGCAAAATTGAATGCGTGTCCTTGTTTATTGCAGTGTGAGGCTAGCAATGAGTTTGGGTTTCTTGTCTAACCACTACTCATATTCTCGCAATCTGGTGGTTAGCTTCCTCCTTGTCAGTCCCACATAGTCGCAGGGACAATCCATGTAGAGAATTCGGTACATTCAAAATTTCTCCCACTGTCAAACAAGTAGTGGTAGTAACACTTCAGGGGATCTTGATTCTATCCCTCTGTTAAGGCAGCCTAGAACTGTGTTGGCTTTTTTTTGGCAGCTAAAGCACACTGCTTGTTCATATTTAAGTGATTGTCTACTAGGATTCCAAGATCCTTCTCACAGTTACTACTATTGAGTCAGGTCATTGGATATTGATTTTTTTTAACTTTTGTTAAAAATATCTATTCAAATGTTTTCTTTTCCATTATTAAGGGTAAGAAATATCAAGTTCTGAATAAATCTACCAGGAAGAAAATAACTGGAGCAGAGCAATATCCCTATGGTCGTTAACTGCTATCAATTTCCTTTCAGTAGAACCTCTGAGAATAAACAAATGCAAAGAAAGTTCCATATTCACATTGATATAATGCACACTTCTTGGATTCCTTATGGATATGAATATGCATGTTAATTATAATTAATCCCAAAGGTATCTCCAATATTGTGAGTTTATATTGCGGTTCATCTATAAGAGTTTAGATGCTTTTAAGGTTTATGAACTGATAAGTTGCTGAGAAACTTTTTAAAAATTTTTTTACAAAAACATCTTCAGTGAGAGTTCTACAATGGAGCAAACCCCCTCCAAATAAGTATCGCATAGTCTACTGAATTGGACAGAAGCTGAGAGCATGAATGGCTCTTTGTGGTTGCTGAAATATTTTTGGTAAAGAATCAAGGTTAGCTCACATCTTGCTGCTGGATAAAAGATTGATTGATTGATGCTCCATCAAGTTGTTGAATTTTAGAGACCACATAGATAATTTTGCTTCCTGACATTCTGCTCCCAACCTGGACTTTCAGGTCTTCCAATGGCTCCCTCTTGATTGCTATAACAGTCCATTCATCATCCTACTAGCCATCCTCTTCCCTTTCTTTCTACTTTTCTCAGAATTAGAGCCTTCTCCACAGAGTTATGGCTTTGCATAATGTGTCAGATGTAGGCTAATTTGAGCCTGATCATTTTTGCTTCAAGCATTAAAGAGTCATTGATAGAGATGCTAAGAAATGGTTCACAACATCTATGGCACTATAATTGTTCTTGTTTCAGCTTATCTGGAAACCATTCCAGGAAAAAAAAAGGTGAGAAAACCTTAGTTTAACTCACAGGTCGGCAACTGCAGCTCCGGAGCCGCATGTGGCTCTTTGAGCCTTCCCCTACGGCTCCCAGCCTCCTCTGCCATTTGCAGAGAGAGACAGAGACAGAGCTTGCTTCTCTCTCCCTCTCTCCCATTCCCTCTCTCTCTCTGTGTTTTGTGTGTGTGTGTGTGTGTGTGTAAAAAAGAGATTAGTCTCACCGTTCCCAAGAGCTGAGAAGCTCATTGTGGGCGGGGCTGCTCCTTTTGCTGCGTCTCTGCAGGAAGCAGGAAACAGGAAGCAGGAAGGGCAGGAGAGAGCTAGCTAGCCCAACTATGCTGACTCAGGAATTCTGGGAGTTGAAGTCCATGAGTCATAAAAGAGCCGAGGTTGCCTACCCCTGTTGGAGAATAGCTTGAAGCCAGCTTGCCAGGTGAGCAGAAGATCCGAGAGAGGGAGAGAAAGAGAGAGAGAGAGAGAGACAGAGAGAGAGAGACCCTTTTGACATCTAAAATGAAGATAACACTGCATATATCCTTTTTTACCTTTATTTTATATATATGTGTATGTGTGTGTGTGTCTGTATATATATATGTGTGTGTGTGTATATATGTGTGTGTGTGTGTATATATATATGTGTATGTATATATATGTGTGTGTGTATATGTGTGTATATATATATGTGTGTATATATATGTGTGTGTATATATATATACACACACATATATACACACACACATATATACACACACATATATACATACACACACATATATATATACACACACACACACACACACATACACACACACACACACACACATACCTATAATAAAGGTAAAAAAGGATATATGCAGTGTTATCTTCATTTTAGATATCAAAAGAGTTTTGCGGCTCCCAGTGTTTTGTTTTTGGTGGGAAACGGGTCCAAGTGGCTCTTTGAGTGTTTTGGGTTGCCTACCCCTGGTGTAGGTTGTTCCCTGAGACTCCCCAATAGGTACACAATATCTGGCTTTCATAGAAAGCAGATGGATCATCTTCCATCTTGCTGGGCACTGTAAAAGAAGCTGATAATACTTGACTCTTTCTTGACAGATGAGGACCATCTTAGGAAAGAAGAAAGATAAAGATCTCTTCTACCATTGGAGAAAATGATAATCAGCAGTTCCAAAATCCCTGATCATCTCTAGTTCAGCTAGTAACCATATCCAACTTTGCTTAGCTTCTTAATCCAAAGTAGGAAATGTCAGTGCTGAATGTGTGGAGACCATCAACCATCATCGATTTGGATGAGGGGATAGATGGGGAACTCATCAAATTTGCAGATGACACCAAGCTGGCAGGAATAGCCAACACTCCAGAAGACAGGCTTAAGATACAGAAGGATCTTGACAGACTTGAACACTGGGCGCTATCTAACAAAATGAAATTCAATTGTGAAAAAAGTAAGGTTCTACATTTAGGCAAGAAAAACCAAATGCACAGGTATAGTAGGGAGGGAGACAAGCTATTCTCCAAAGCGCCTGAAGGCAGGACAAGAAGCAACAGATGGAAACTAATCAAGGAGAGAAGCAACCTAGAACTAAGGAGAAATTTCCTGAGAGTTAGAACAATTAACCAGTGGAACAACCTGCCTCCAGAAGCGGTGAATGCTCCAACGCTGGATGTTTTTAAGAAGAGACTGGACAGCCTTTTGTCTGAAATGGTATAGGATTTCCTGCCTGAGCAGGGGGTTGGACTAGATGACCACCAAGGTCTCTTCCAACTTTATTATTATTATTAATCTTTGTTCACCTTGAAAAATCTGTGTTAGTAAGTTTAATATAGGCATATTCTAACTTCTTCATTCAAATTCAAAATAAACATTGTTGAAGCAATTTGAGTATTATGATGTTTGCTTTTGAATATATTCTTCCATACTCTTCCCTGAAAGGGAATCCTTCTATAATCATATAACAAAATTGACAGAACATGTTTCATATCCTGTAGTAATTTGGATCTTCCCTGCATCAAAACATGCTCATCTTCAAAGGATGATATTAATATTTCCTAGAATAATTTCAGTACCTTGATTTAAAAAATGGCGATTGGTTGACCCAAGCCTGTTTTTGTTTATTTACATATTTAGATGAGGTGGTTGATGTAATGGTCTCTCATTCTTTTTCCTTCTATTCAGACAGGTGGCAATGATAGAAGCCAAGAACTTCACCTCTGTCAAGGAATTCATCTTGCTGGGACTCACCAGTGATAGAAAAATCCAGCTTCTCCTCTTTGTGGTCATTCTCATCTTTTACTTGACTACAGTTTTGGGGAACTTGCTGATCATCATATTGGTGGAGTCTGATATACAACTCAACACTCCTATGTACTATTTTCTTTCTCATCTTGCGGTAATCGAGATATGTTACGTCACCAGCACCATGCCCATAATGTTATCTCACCTCATGGCTGGGAACGGAGCCATCTCCTTCCCACTCTGCATTACCCAGATATTTGTTGCAGGGTCCATGGCTACTACCGAATCTTTGCTACTGGGTGTCATGGCTTATGACCGTTATCTGGCCATCTGCTCTCCCCTAATATATACTGTCGTCATGAACCAGTGATGCCAGTTGCAGTTTGCTTTAGCCTGCTGGATAATTGCCCCTCTGCTCTGTGCTGTATGTGATGCCTTCCTGGTTTCCCAACCCTACTGTGGTCCCAATCATATCAATCACTTCATGTGTGAAATTCCGGCAGTATTAAAACTTTCATGTGGTGATACACAACTCGTTGAGAACATTGTATCTGGTGCAGGAGCCTTACTCCTTCTGCTTCCCCTTTGTGTCATCCTGACCTCCTATGTGTTTATTCTTTATTCTGTATTTCACATGAAGTCTACAGTTGGACAGCGTAAAGCATTTTCTACTTGTGGTTCTCATCTGCTCGTGGTCACCTTCTTTTATGGCCCTTCTTTTATATATATATATATAATTCCAAAAACAATCTCAGCTCCTGATCGTGAGAAGCACAGTGAAATTTTCTACGTTCTGGTCACCCCTCTGCTTAACCCTATCATTTATACTCTAAGAAATAAGGACATCCATAGGTCATTAAGAAAGATACTGCAAAGAAAAGACTTTGAGCAGAAAACATGAATGTTTTTTAATATTTATTTGCTATGTATATGTAGGGATATGGGTCTATATATATGTTGTACATAGTATGTTATTAATAAAACATGGATGATGAGAGTTGTACTGTCCTGCAATGGTTTTCTGATGGTTAATCTCTCCAAAGTTGACATGGTCAGAAAAAGGACTAAGTGTGAGTGGATGAAATAATAATTATTCTTTAAAGATCATTCCAGAATTGAAATTAAAATAAAAAAATCAAAGAAGAGTTTTTAAATTGTTTTCCCTGGCCAGTTAAATTTATTAGGGAATTTTGAATGTTATGATCTCTTGTCAATCTGAATAGAGTAGAGTGGAGTGGAGTGGAGTGGAGTGGAATGGAATGGAATGGAATGGAATAGAATAGAATAGAATAGAATAGAATAGAATAGAATAGAATAGAATAGAATAGAATAGAATAGAATAGAATAGAGTAGAGTAGAATAGAATAGAAGAGAATAGAATAGAATAGAATAGAATAGAATAGAATAGAATAGAATAGAATAGAATAGAATAGAATAGAATAGAATAGAATAGAATAGAATAGAATAGAATAACAGAGTTGGAAGGGACCTTGGAGGTCTTCTAGTCCAACCCCCTGCTCAGGCAGGAAACTCTTCACCATTTCAAACAAATGGTTGTCCAATCTCTTCTTAAAAACTTCCAGGGTTGGAGCAGTCACAACTTCTGGATGCAAGTCGTTCCACTGATTAATTGTTCCTTTCAAGTTATTTCTTTCCTCAGAGATTTTAAAAGTAAAGCTTTTAAAAATAGCCAAGAAAGTCACATATTCCCAATGATAATATAAACAACCCATGTAATTTCCTTAGGGATGTTAATTATGTCCATCACTTGCAAGTACTTCTAATGTATCTTCAGCTAATATAAAGCATTCTATTGGGTATTTAAGCGATTTCTATTTTCATAAGAGACAGGTTGCTGAATTCCTGCAAAAAGCTTTCTCAAATTTTACAAAGACATCTGTGAAATGTTATGCAATTTCTTTCACGATAAACCACAACATTTTCCCTAAGTGCTCAGTATCTTGCATTAGAAAAAAGCAAGATACTTAAGACACTTTCCGTGACAGTTTGTATACGTTCTTCCTGAGAGACCTACGAACTCCGCAACAGGTACACAATATTTGGCTTTCATAGAAAACAAATGGATCCTCTTTCATCTTGCTGGGCACTGCAGAAGAAGCTGATAATACATGACTTGGCTCTTTCTTGACAGATGAGGACCAACTTAGGAGAGAAGAAAGATAAAGATAAAGAAAGGTAAAGTTCTCTTCTACCATTGGAAAAAAATATAACATTTCTAGAGCCCATCTCATAACACTACCTTAAGGTAGAGTGTGTTCTGATTGGTTTATTTTGAGAGTAGTTGATCTTTTTTAAAAAAATGGTAGCTCATCCCCTTTTCAAGGAATCTAATTATTTTGCATCATTTCCCCCTTTTTTTTCTCCAATCAAGAGGCCAGGATGAAAGCTGAGAATGCCACCTCGGTTAAGGAGTTCATCTTACTAGGACTGGCCAGCCAAAGAAAAATCCAGCTTCTCCTCTTTGTAGTCATCCTCCTTGTCTACTTGCTTACAGTTCTGGGGAATCTGCTGATCATCATCGTGGTGCAGATTGATGCTCAGCTCCACATTCCCATGTACTATTTTCTCTCACATCTTGCAGGGATAGAAATATGTTATGTTACCAGCACCATGCCCCTCATGTTTATCCATCTCCTGACTGGAAATGGAGTCATCTCTTTTGCACTCTGCACCATCCAGATGTATGTTGCATTAACCATGGGTAGCATGGAGTCCTTTCTCTTGAGTGTCATGGCCTATGACCGCTGCCTGGCCATCTGTTATCCTCTAATTTATGCTATTGCCATGAGCAAGCAAACCCAGTTGCAGTTTGCTTTAGCCTGCTGGATCATTGCTCCTGTGCTCTCTGCCATTTGTGTTATCTCTCTTGTTTGTCAAACTTATTGTGGTCCCAACCAGATCAACCATTTCATATGTGAGTTGCCAATGGTGCTGAAACTTGCATGTGGTGATACACGAATAAGCAAGCTTATAAATTTAGCTATAGGAACATTAGGTATTCTGGTTCCTCTATTAGTTATTCTGACCACCTATGGGTGTATAATTTATTCTGTCTCACATATGAAGTCAAATGCTGGATGGCACAAGGCTTTCTCTACCTGTGGCTCCCATTTGATTGTGGTCATTTTGTTTTATGGAACAATTATCTGTATGTATATGATTCCAAAGTCAGCTTCATCTCCTGATCATGATAAACAAATTGCAGTCTTCTATGTTGTGGTCACCCCTCTGCTCAACCCCATCATTTATACCTTGAGGAACAAGAGCATACATAAGGCAGCATCCAAGATGTTGCTTTGGAATTGTGACGTTGGACAAGATTCTTGAGAGTCCCTTGGACTGCAAGGAGATCAAATCAGTCAATACTAAAGGAAATCAACCCTGACAGTTGAAGTTGAAGCTCAAATATTTGGCCACCAAATGAGAAGAGAGTACTCATGGGAAAAGAAACTGATGTTTGGAAAGATTGAAAGCAAAAGGAGAAGGAGACAGCAAAGAATGAAATGATTTGACAGTGTCATTGATGTAATGAACATGAATTTTGGTAAACTCTGGGAGACAGTGGAGGACAGGGGGACCTGGGATTGTGAAGAGTTGGAAACAACTGAGCAACTGAACAACAATATCAACAATGTTATCATTATGGATGATCATTATAACGCCAGAATGCTTTTAATGTGAATTTGTCTAACTATGAAGTCAAGCCAATGAATTCTATAGATGAACTATCTCTCATCCTTTTCACATGACTTTTGTAATAAAAATAATAAATTAAAATACTGTAAATATCTGTTCACCTATCTCTCTTGAAAACTACATATTGAATATATTATAATATGATGTGGGCATACACTTGAAATCAATTTTTATACGTACCTCGTTCTCCAAACTGAAGGTGAGCTCCTTGGATAAGTTATTACTTAGTAGGCTTTGAAATTATTTCACTGAGACTTTAGAGATATGTTATAGTATTTGAATTAATTTACAAATTTGTAGTTGCAGTGTAGCCTAGAGTTCACCACTGAATACCTTCCTATAAAAATGTTCCAGAATGCTATGATCCTTATTTTCTGTCAGTCTTTCATATATTGCAAAAGTCAACTCCTCCTCAACTTGACAAATTTATTTTCAGAGAAGGAAGGCAGGATGGGAATATGGAGAAATGAATATAAGTTTATTCAAGAACAGCTGTCTGCACTTTGATAACCTCCATAGATATTACAGGGGGAAATAATGAACTTCTAACAAGCTTTCCACTATCATAGCTGGTGAATACATAAAATAACACAAATGGAGAAAACTACATTGGACAGTCCTGTTGAAGGTGTTGCTGGCTCTCTCCTTAACATTTTGAAGAAGTAACAATAAAAATATCTTGGGCCAATAATCAGACTGGCCCCTTGGCTCAAACTGGTTTCATAAGTTTGAGGACCATATTTATTTTTACAGTTCACAATTCTGAGTGGGAATCTCTGGAAGGACAATTCTTCTCTCCTTCCAGAGATTGTCCAATTTTATTCCAGTAACAATATGACATGGAGAAGGAAATCACACCAATCCATACTGAAGAGGATCTGTTTTTATTTTAACTCTCTGTTTAATTGGGATGCATCAGTTAAATATTGAAAGCAAAGATTCATATACTTGTGCTAGACACAAATATGTATCTTTGGGTCATTTTCTGCAATGAATAAATGAACAAGTATAATGTTTTTGTCTCTTTTGTCGAATTGGGTTCTCTCTATCTAGTTTTAGGATTTGTGTGGCAAAAAGATCACATTTTAGATCATGTTTAGGCAAAAATGTTGAAAATTCAAAAGAATTCAGAAACCATTAGCACCATTGTACCTATTTCCTGGTGTGCAGTAACATTGTAGTTATTTGGACTTGCAAAAAATATATATATCAACATTTGGACCTATTTTAGCATTAGCTTGAAATAGTACCTCAAGATATTTAAGCATTTTATCTTCTTCTGTGTTATGGCCATTAATAGTCCAATTAAAGTTTTTAAGTTTCCTTGTAAAAAAATAACACTGAAATATTTAACAGCCCTAACATCCCGGTTTAGTATCAGTCACATTTTATATACATTTAGATTATTGGTTAATGGCAAAAATAGTTCAAAATTAGAAAGGCACATGGATACCTAGTCTTTTGCCCAGCAGTGGCTCATCCTATAAGAATGATACCTTAAATGTCTATGGAGATTCTCAGTCATCCAGGTCATAGTTATCCCAAAGATGCTTTTTCACGAGGCAACTGGACTTTCTTGTTTTTCTTTGAAGACGTTTTGTTTCTTATCCAAGAAGCTTCTTCAGCTCTTGGATGAGAAGCAAAATGTCTTCAAAGAAGAACAAGAAAGTCCAGTTGCCTCGTGAAAAAGCATCTTTGGGATGATACCTTACAATATGCAGGAGAGTTGGGATGAAAGGCTATATCTGTCTTTAGTTGAAAGTCCATTCCATAACAAATTGTTTACAAAAGCTTTCAGAACTCTCTCTCCATCTCTCCCCCTCTCCCTTTCCCTCTCTCCCATTCCCTCTTTCCTTCTCACCCACATAGATATTTATATGTTGAATTGAATTCATTTCCTGGGGATACTTCATTTCATTTTCAGCTTCAATTCAGAAATGATTTGCCAGTGCCGTCTTCTTGGATTTTGTTTGACTAATGTCTCCTCTTCTTTGTTCAATGTTCAAATATTAGTGTGCCTTTCAATTAATGTTCCATATACATTTGAAAAAATAAATAATAAACACAAAAGATTGCCTCTTCTTTCTTTTAACCTTTGTGAGTACATTGACATAAAGTTTTTTTTTAGTGAATATGTAAAAGTACCCATGAGATAAAAACAGAGAGCTAGATATCTTTATCAATTTATTAGAAATAACCACAAGGGACTAGAGTAATCTCATTGGAAATAATATCATGAAATCTTGACATTTCCCATAGACAATGAGAGAAGAGGCCAGAGTGATACAGTATTTTAAGTCCTGGAACATTTTCAAAGATGAACTGACCTTAGGAAGCTGGAAAACATAGTTGGTTGAGCAGGAGTCAGGGTGATGGAAAAGATGAAACTTAGTATTGGTAGAAAAGTGTTTTAAAGAACCCCTTTAAAAGATTACAAACAAAAGCCATCACATCCAGTGGAATCAACACCAGAATTTAATCTAAAATCTCTTCGAATTTCATCACATCCATCAATCCAAAAAGCTTCTGCCACAAACATCTTCCTGCAAATTATTACAAGAATATGGCATGGTAGGTTCCTGGTCTTTTTATCTAGATTCTTCAAGTATATTTCACTATTATAGTTCTATTCCACTAATATTTCAAATTGTTTCTCAACATTATGTACTAAGTTGTTGGTTGTTATAACTGGAATCATGAAGAGATCCTGCTTGTTAAGTGTGAAAGATCTTAGTCATTCTAAAAGCTAAGATTCCAATGGCCCATTTGGAATTTATTTATGGGGAAAAGAATTTTGAAAGGATGAAATATTTTGACTTGATAGAGTTGCCTTAGAATAGAATAGAACTTTAATACTGGCATACTCTGTTTTAAGCATTTCTTGGTGGTGATAAATGCAAACAGAGACATTTCCTAAGGCAAAGCATGAAAATTGCTTTTTCCTTTTTTATTTCAGGCTGTGTCTAAAATGATTGCTATTTTCTTAGCTTCTCTTGGCATTGATAATATCTCTGGAATTCATATTCAAGCAATCTTTAGGTTATATTTGAGTATAATCTTTGGGTAGTTTTACCTTCTAGTTTCTTTCATTTTGGGGTCCAACCTAAGATAGTTAACCTATCTGTGGAATTATTCTAAGGTTATCGTTAAGGTTATTATAAATCATGAAATACTGAATCAGTGCTAATTCTTCTCCAGTCAACAGCTATTAATTCTTCGACACCTTCAGCTCCTGCACAAAAATGGCAGGATAGGTAATTAAAGATATAAAATTTTATGGATTTTTCAGGCACTGAGTTCATACAATCCTGGAAATAAAATCTAAATCCAATTTGCAGCTATGGGTTGTTGACAAGCATTACTTCTCAGAGTTCAAATTTGTTGTTTCTGTTTGTTTGTTTGTTTGTTTGTTTGTTTACAGAGAGTCAGGGAAGATTTCAAGCACTCTGGTCAATATTTTTTGAAGTTCTTCTGTTTTCAGAATAATTTTCCAGGAAAGGGGTTTCCCCCTTCCTTTTCCTTTTTTTATAAATTGATTTATTGTGCTGATTAATTTTTAACTCCCATTATATCATCAAAATGGTTGTACAGTGAGTATTTATAATTCCATGTCATTAATTAGTTAAGCAGAATAAAGATAAATAAATAAAAAAATCTCCCAATGAGGCTGTGCCAATCATCTAACGATTGCTTTAAGAAGATTGGATAAAAACAACTTCCAGAAGCTAATCTACAAAAAGGATGGCACTTTGGAGAGTGAGGCAAAGCAACCATGTTTTTTTTTTTTTTTTTGCCTCTGCTTTACTGCCCTTCTAAGTGCAGTACCGATTCAGAACATCATCTGTCTTGGTGAGTGCCATGGAGAATGTTGAGAACAGTTGCAAATTAATGCCCATCTCTTTGCCCTCTTCAGTAGCATCTGTGAAGACCAACCTTATCCCATGTATCATTTGCAAAAACCTGAAGAGTTGCTTGCTTGCCTGCTTGTTTGTTTGTTCATTTGTTTATTTATTCAAATACATAACTCTGGGTGGTTTACAGCAATGAAAAATAATATAAGAACATCATACAAAATAAAACGTATAGAATATAACATGATCCACAACTGAATGATCAAAAACCAAGAAGAACAAGGAACAGCACCACTGTGTAGGTTCTACCACACACTTAGATCCGCAAGCCACTTCCTCCCAACCCCCAGAACATGGATTTTAAGGATTGTATTTCTTAAAGTCATAGACACTTGACTATTGTTAAGAGCCATTTCTCAGATTCATGTATAGTGAGCACTTGAAGGGGTGGTCTCTTTGAAGCATCATTCCCCACATCTTTCAGCAGCTGGATTGAGATATCTTTTCTGAGACAAACAATCAAAACTTTATCCTTCACTTTCCCACCATTTCTTATGCTTGGACAATGACAGTAAGTGAACAATAGGGAACCTGAGGGAGAAGTCCTTTCAGAAATATGCTAGGTGTTTGCTTTAACTATGGGAATCAACATCACCACCACAAGTCAAAGGGAATCTAAATCACCTTATGGAATCCTATCAGAATAACAGAATAACAGAATTGAAAGGAACCTTGGTCTTCTAGTCCAACCCCTGCTCAAGCAGGAAGACCTATACCATTTCAGACAAATGGTTGTCCAATCTCTTCTTAAAAAATATCAAAGTACCATTCTGTGTATTGGTCAGTTGGCTTCTTAGAACATTTTAATTCCACAAATTAACAGCAAAACACTTTTATGAAACTATTTTAATCACCTAGTATAATATCAATATTCATATCAGAAAGATAAGGCAAAGAAATTTCCCAAAATTTGATCATGTTGCTTGAAAATCTTGCCATATCCCGAAAAAAAAGTTCAAAGGCTTAAAAAGAAAACCCCAAATAATAATCCATTAGTAGAGATCAGATATTAAGTCCCTCTTTCAACACTGGTGTTTCTTTGGGCCATTGTCCATGCCAAAGAGTCCCTGATGTTTGTATAAAATCCAGATTTTACAGCTTGGGCAAAAAAGAACTCAAATGTCTTTACATACAATCATCAATTTAAAGTTGATTTAACAATTATATCATTTCAGTCCAAACTATTACAAAAGGATGGACTGGATTTGGAATAATACATTTGAATTGCATTTATAACTGTAAGGTGAGAGTATTTAATTCAACATTCACTGAATTATCAGACCATTGATGAATATTACCATTTGTTCCAATCATTGGAACAATCCCTCATTAAAAAATGCAACACTTTTCCAGAAAGCTATAAATGTGTGAAAATTGTAGCTCAAAATTCTTGAATCATATGCCTAGTGATGTCCATGGTCTTCTAACTAATTTTAAAAACTAAAAAATATAAATATTCAATATGCTGTTTTCAGATGACATCTGATATATTGCAGCTTGTAGTGATTAGTTTGTAATGATTATGACTTTCTTGAGGATGTACTCTGAAACATTTTCTTTTTCTTTCTTTCTTTCTTTCTTTCTTTCTTTCTTTCTTTCTTTCTTTCTTTCTTTCTTTCTTTCTTTCTTTCTTTCTTTCTTTCTTTCTTTCTTTCTTTCTTTCTTTCTTTCTTTCTTTCTTTCTTTCTTTCTTTCCCTCCCTCCCTCCCTCCCTCCCTCCCTCCCTCTCTCCCTCATTCTCCTTCCTTCCTTCCTTCCTTCCTTCCTTCCTTCCTTCCGTCCTCCCTCCCTCCCTCCCCCTCCCTCTCTCCCTCTTTCTCTCTCTCTCTCTTTCTTTCTGTCTTGTTTCCAGGAAATTTCAATATCTGTCACTAATTTCCTTTCATTTCAGGCAAGATGCCAAGGTGGCGAGTGAGAACTTCACCTCAATCAAGGAGTTCATCTTATTGGGACTCACCAGCCACCGAAGAACACAGCTTTTTCTCTTTGGGGTCATCCTCATCATCTACTTGCTTACAATTTTGGGGAATCTGCTGATCATTATCATGGTGCAGGTTGATTTCCGACTCCACACTCCCATGTACTTTTTTCTCAGCAATCTCGCGGGCATGGAAATTGGTTACGTTACTAGCACTTTGCCCCAAATGTTAGGTCAACTTTTGACTGGAAATGGAGTCATTTCCTTAGCACGATGTGTGATGCAGAGTTATATTGCTCTGACCATGGGTAGTACAGAATGTTTGCTGCTGGGAGTTATGGCTTATGACCGCTACATTGCCATCTGCCATCCACTGATATATGCCTCTTCCATGGACAGGATGCACCAGCGACTGCTTGCCACATCCTGTTGGACCATAGGCTGTCTCTTCTCAGTTGTATATGTTGCTTTCATCTTTCATCATCCATTCTGTGGCCCCAATCACATTAACCATTTCATTTGTGAGCTGCCTGTTGTGTTAAAACTTGCATGTGATGACACCACTATAACTAAAGCCATTGTTTTTGGTTTATCGGCATTCATTGTTCTGGTTCCCCTTTTAGTCATCCTATCTTCCTATGGTTTAATTCTATATTCTGTATTGGACATGAGGTCAACTACTGGATGGCGTAAAGCTTTTTTCACATGTGGCTCCCACCTTATGGTGGTTACCTTGTTCTACGGTACCGTTATCTCTATGTACATCATCCCCCATTCAGACACAGGTCAAGATCATGATAAACAAATTGCAGTCTTTTATGTTGTGGTGACACCTCTTCTGAACCCCATTATTTATACTCTGAGAAACAAGGAAGTCCATAAAGCAGCACTCAAAATCCTGAAGGACTTTGGCTTTATAGTATGAGCATTCTCATGTTGCTAAATATTGCTAAAGAGCTTAGGAAGGATTCCATGGATGAGGATCCTAAAGGGGAAAACAACTCAAGAAGCATGGGAAATTTTGAAAAGTGAGATAATAAAAGCCCAGTCTAACACAATACCAACAAAGAAGAAAAATAACAGCTCTCAAAAGAAACCAGCATGGCTGCATAAATAACTCTCTGATAAATTGAAAGATAAAAAGGACAAGTATAAAAAGTGGAAAGAGGGGCACATAACTAAGGCAGAATATCAGCAAATAGCCCGTGCCTGCAAAGATGAAGTGAGGAAAGCTAAGGCTCAAAATGAACTAAGGCTTCCAACCAAAGTCAAAAATAACAAAAAAAGCTTCTTTCAACATGTAAAAAACAAGAAAAAAGTTAAGGAAATGATTGGTCCATTAGTGGGGGGAAAGTGGCAAGAAGGTGACAACCAACAGGGAGAAAGCAGAACTATTTAACTCATTTTTTGCATCTGTCTTTATACAAAGGGAAAAAACAGTCCAACCTATCAAAAACAGTACCATAAAAAACAGATTAGAAACACAAGTTAAGATAGGCAAGAAAATGGTAAGTGAGCCCCTGTCCAGCCTAGACGAGTTCAAATCACCAGGATCAGATGGATTACACCCCAAGGTTCTCAAGGAACTGGCAGATGTGATCTCAGAACCACTGAACTATATTTTTCAAAGATCCTGGAGCACTGGGGAACTATCAGAGGACTGGAAAAGAGCTAATGTAGTTCCCATCTTCAAAAAAGGGAAAAAAATAGATCCAGGAAACTACAGACTTATCAGCCTGACCTCAATACCTGGGAAGATTCCGGAAAAGATAATCAAACAACGAATCAGCGAACACCTAGAGGCAAACAAAGTCATTACTAAAAGCCAACATGGGTTTGTCAAAAACAGATCATGCCAGACAAATCTTATTGCATTCTTTGACCAAGTGACAAAATTAGTGGACCAAAGGAATGCTGTGGATATAATTTACTTGGACTTCAGTAAAGCATTTGATAAAGTAGATCACAACCTACTATTTGATAAGATAGAAAAATGTGGGTTAGACAGCATCACCACCAGATGGATTCGTAGCTGGCTGACCGGCCGTACTCAGCATGTGGTCCTCAATGGAACTGCATCTACATGGAGGGAAGTGTGTAGTGGGGTGCCCCAGGGCTCTGTTCTGGGCCCAGTGCTCTTCAACATCTTCATCAACAATTTGGACGAGGGGATAGATGGGGAACTTATCAAATTTGCAGACGACACCAAGCTGGCAGGAATAGCCAACACTTTAGAAGATACGCTTAAGATACAGGAGGATTTGGACAGACTTGAACACTGGGCGCTATCTAACAAAATGAAATTCAGTGGTGAAAAAAGTAAGGTTCTACACTTAGGCAAGAATAAACAAATGTACAGGTATAGTATAGGTGGTACCTTGCTCAATAGTAGTAACTGTGAGAGGGATCTTGGATCCTAGTGGACAATCACTTAAATATGAGCCAGCAGTGTGCTACAGCAGCCAAAAAAGCCAACACAGTTCTAGGCTACATTAACAGAGGGATAGAATCAAGATCACGTGAAGTATTAATACTACTTTACAATGCCTTGGTAAGGCCACACTTGGAATACTGCATCCAGTTTTGGTCACCACAATGTAAAAAAGATGTTGAGACTCTAGAAAGAGTACAGAGAAGAGCAACAAAGATGATTAGGGACTGGAGGCTTAAACATATAAGGAACGGTTGCTGAATTGGGTATGTCTAGTTTAATGAAGAGACGGGCGAGAGGTGACATGATAGCAGTGTTCCAATATCTCAGGGCGCCACAAAGAAGTGGGAGTCAAGCTATTCTCCAAAGTGCCTGAAAGCAGGACAAGAAGCAACGGATGGAAAGTAATCAAGGAGAGAAGCAACTAGAACTAAGGAAAACTTTCTGACAGTTAGAACAATTAACCAGGGAACAACTGCCTCCCAGAAGCAGTGAATGCTCCAACACTGGAAGTTTTTAAGAAGAGATTGGACAAGCCATTTGTGTGAAATGTATAGGGTTTCCTGCCTGAGCAGGGGGTTGGACTAGATGACCTCCAAGATCCCTTCCAACATTATTATTATTATTATTATTATTATTATTATTATTATTATTATTATTATTATTATTATTATTATTATTATATTATTATTATTTATTATTATTATTATTTGTTGTTGTTGTTGTTGTTGTTGTTTGTTGTTGTTGTTGTTGCTATTGTTTGTTATTGTTGTTATTGTTATGTTGCTATTGTTGTTGTTATTGTTATTGTTATTATTATTGTTATTATTATTGTTATTATATTTTAGGATGGGGTAGGTTTGTTTCATTGAACTCCAAGGTGTGTGTGTGTGTGTGTGTGTGTGTGTGTGTGAGAGAGAGAGAGAGAGAGAGAGACAGAGAGAGAGAGAGACAGAGAGACAGAGAGAGAGAGAGAGAGAGACAGAGAGACAGAGAGAGAGACTATATGTGTTGTATTGCAGTGTATAATCCTATTATAACTGTGTATAATCCCATTATAACAAGATGAATTATTAGTGATTTTAGATATTCTGCAAAATATTGGGAATATTGATGAGGAAATATAATGGAAGAAAATGTCATATTCTATGAATCTCACTTCTAAGGAAAATCCCTTTTCCCCCTTTTTCTTTTTGACATCCAGATTAAAATAAGGAGCTTCAAACATTTCTACAAAAAACTTTGGCCTATAAGTGGACTGGACTTTTTTGTAGATCAGGCAGATCTTCCTGCAGTTTCCCCTATTCATCAGATACATACAGTGAAGAAAACACAAACCCAAAATTATTCAATACATTTAGTTTTGGGGAAAAATTCCAGAACATTTCTCCTATGATCCCACTTGTGACATAATGCGCCATCGTCACAGAAAGAGAAAAATCCTAACTGGCTCAAGGTTGAGCTTTTCATCCTTCTCCAAATTGTTGGGGGAAATATGCTGACTCTGTAAACCACTTAAAGAGGGCTATAAAGCACTATGAAGCAGTATGTAAGTCTAAGTGCTATTTCTATTGCTATTTGTACTAAAATATATTCAGTCAATTTATTAATCGGGCTCAAAATACACCATGGGATGGTCTTTACAGGTAATCTTCAAAATTACAGCCATGCCGGTCATTAAGTGGGTAACCACACACAATTTCATGACCATTTTTGTGGCAGTTGTTAAGTGAATGCCACAGTCATTAAATGATCACTGCAGTCATTAAATGAACCAATGGTTCACTCTTAGCCATTCGCCATTGTCATGAAGTCAACACAGAGGTTCTTCGGCAAATCCATCATCCTCAATGGGTGTTTTTTGCCAAAAACTGGAAGTAAACACCAGCAAAAAACCCATAAATTGTAGTCATGTGACGGTGGAATGCTGCAAATAGTTGTAAATGTGAGCCGGTTGCTCAGTGCCCAAAATGTGATCACATGACTATGGTAGGAGGGCAACCGTCAGAACTTTGAATCCAGGTAATAAGTAGCTATGGGGAGGTCTGTCATAAATTTGAAAGGTTGCTAAGCAACTGCTGAAAGTGAAGGACTTCCTGTATTATTCAGAGAACCCATCTTATTTGACTTTGTTAATCAGGTACTTCAGTTCTCAAGAGATTGAGATAAAAAATGAATTATAATGAAATACAGTAAAGTTCCAGTGGAACTGGAATAATCTCCATGGAGTAGATTCATATTATTTTTATTATCTTTTGCAATCTTTAGTGCTTCTGCACACAACAAAGCAGCAACTGCCAATATTTGGGAGAAGAAAAAGCAAGGATAAGTGGCTTTGGATCTAACCACAGTTAGCTGCTAGGAGGATCAAGACAGTATAACTTAGATTTACTGAAAATATACTTTGCACCAAAAAGAACAGTTGGTATTATCAACTAAAAGGTATTCAGTAAATTCCATGGAACAAACAATGTCTACTTGCGTTCTTGTTGAGATCATTAACCTGGATGGCTCTTTGCATGATATGTAAGGCAATTCCTCTTCCAATTTCAAAAACTTACTCACAAAATCATGTCTTCTCATTTATAAGCCAACCACCTTTGAATGATGACACTGAAATTAGGGAGTCCAAAGTAATTTGCACAGGAAAGTCAAGAATAGGATAACATTAATACATACAATTTCTCAAGTTCTTTAAGTATGTATGTATCTCTATGGCTTGTAATATGTTAAGCAGGATTTTCCTACAGCTATGCTTTATTCAGCTAAGTCTCTGTTTTCATAAGTTGGTAGTCATTAGGTTAATGGGCACAGGGAATCCTTTTCAAATATCAGAAGAACATATTATAGAACAACTAAGAATCTTCCTCTGACAACCCATTAAATGTCTGGTTCTTTCTCACTGTTTTGCCTCAAAACAAGCAGGTAGTGTGATGTGATCCTACTTGATGGCTGAGGGATCTTTTAGAGATACAGAAAGGTAAGACATTTTGCCATTTGGAAGTCGGTTGATAGAGAATAGAATCTGATTTTGTTAGAAAGGCTTACATGGGGGAAGATATTGTTTTTAATTAGGTGGAAATTCATCGGCACCTCTGAAAGAACTAAGCATTGTGGTCAAAAGCCTGAATGACTGCTGCTATAGCTGACTATAGCTGACTGATGCTGTAGTCAGCTATATGCTTACCTGTTCACAATGGTGGTTAATGCATGCAATCTTGGCATAGTATGGCAAACTTGGTAAGAAGGTGCCATTCCACTAAGCTAAGTGGGATAAGATTTGTGGTCTACCAAATTTGTGGTCTTGTGCTTTGATGCGAGACTCCTACTGGGGCTTGTCCTAGCAAGATAGTTCAGGTTTTATTGTGTTTGCATCTCCAGCAAAGTACAAGACACCCATTGTATAATCCAGTCATAATGTTTCAATTTTTGCATGATTACTGATATCTCTGCAGTGGATGCCCAGAAATTCAAGCTTCTGGCTTTTATAGTTGAAGAATGAGAAGCCCAGGATTTCCTCTCATCCTGCAGTATTTGAAGTGATCTGTAAGGGTTAAGCAGTTTTAAATTTGCCAATGTAACTGGATGGGTTGAGTGAAGATGATGCTTTTACAGAATACAGAATAACAGAGTTGGAAGGGACCTGGGAGGTCTTCTGGTCCAACCTCCTGCTCAAGCAGGTGACCCTATACCATTCCAGACAAATGGCTGTCTAATCTCTTCTTAAAAACCTCCAGTGATGGAGCACCCACAATTTCTCAAGCTAGGCAGTTGCACTGATTGTTTGTTCTCACTGATCAAATCAAATGACACAACTTTTACAGTTCTTTAGGTAAAGGGCACCCAAACAGACAACAGGCATGTGAGTAGGATGCAAGAAAAGCTACCTGTAGTAAGAAACAGTATGAAATATTTCTCAATTCTCAGCCACCTAGGTTTAATCACCTTTCTTGAATTTTCCTTGCAATTTCTAGTTTCTGCAAATTTTAGTCCCACTTTAGGCATAAAAGCCAGCTGGGTGACTTTGGACCAGTCACTTTCTCTCAGCTGAACTCACTTCACAGGGTTAGTGTTGTGGGGAAAATAGAAGGAAGGAGCATTAGATATGTTTGTTGGCTTGAGTTATTTGTAAAAAAAAATAAAAATAAAATAAAGGCAGGATATAAATACATAAATACATAATCTCATGAAAAATGCTTTAGAAATTCCTTTGGCATAGTGATTTTACATGAAGCAAACTTATCATTTGTCTAATTTTTGTATTAAATCTCATCTAGTAGCTAATATATTATTTCCAAATGTTCTCTACATACAGTTTTGTTAAAAGAACTTGTTCCCCAGAAAGATTCCTGATTAAAGGAATCCCTAAAGGTCTGCGACAAATTGTCATGACTATTTAAGTCTTCTATGGGTATCCTATTTTAAAAAAAGCATTGTCTCATTTCAAAAGAATCTCACTACCTTTCAACAACTTCTTTTATCCTACACGTAGTAAGCCAGATGGGAGCTGAGAACTTCACCTCTGTTAAAGAATTCATGTTGGTGGGACTCACAAGTCATCGAGGGACCCAGCTTCTGCTCTTTGGGGTGCTCCTTGTCATCTACTTGCTTATCCTTTTTGGCAACCTGCTGATCATCACATTGGTGTGGGCTGATTCCCAGCTACATACTCCTATGTACTATTTTCTCAGCAATCTTGCTGCAATGGAAATTGGGTTGGTCACCAGCACGCTGCCTCAGATGTTGGCTCATCTGGTCACTGGGAATGGCGTTCTCTCCTTAACACGTTGCATGCTGCAAGGTTATATTGCATTGAACATAGGCAGTGCTGAAAGTTTGCTATTAGGTGTCATGGCCTATGACCGTTACTTGGCCATCTGCTCTCCCTTGTTATATGCTACAGCCATGAGCAAGTTCCACCAGGTCCTGCTTGTCAGCACATGTTGGATAATTGGCTTTGCATTTTCCATGATTTATGTTGTCAGTACTTTTCGTCATTCCTTCTGTGGTTCTAATCTCATTAATCACTTCATGTGTGAGCTGCCTATTGTGCTGAAACTTGCATGTGGTGACATAAAAATGACTAAAGTCATTGTCTCTGGTCTATCAGCATTCATGGTTTTCATTCCCCTTTCAATCATCTTGTCTTCCTATGGATTCATTCTGCATTCTATATTACACATGAGGTCAACTGCAGGAAGGAGTAAGGCCTTCTCCACTTGTGGGTCCCACCTCACTGTAGTTACCTTGTTCTATGGCACCGTTATTTCTATGTACATTATCCCCCACCCAGACTCAGGTCCTTCTCACAATAAGGAAATGACTGTCTGTTACCTAGTAATTACTCCCTTGCTTAACCCTGTCATTTATACCTTGCGGAACAAGGAGATTCATTCAGCAGTGATCAAGATGGCGAGAAGATGGGGCTTTGAACAATGAACATGACCACTGACATCTTGCTGGTTTGGTATTTTGTGATGTTTTCTTTAAGCAGAGGGAGGCTGACTATAAAAATAATACCACCCTATTTTAACATTCCCTATCTTTTTTAGAGATGATGAGGTGGAAAAGCAGGCGGGACTTGAAGAAAATATGTGGCAGGAAATCCCAGGAAAACAGGAACATGTGAGGAAAGGAACTCAAGATTGGTCCCATAGTGATACTTTTTGGTGTAAGAGAAAGAAAAGGGAAATGCTGTCTTGTTTTCAAGGTATAAACACCCTGTATCAATAAAGTAGAATTCTAATATCTCTTATAAACTCTTTTCTTTCACTTGGTCTACTGACAAAGAGACGTGACAAGATTATTTTTGTGCTTTTGAGTAAGTCTTGATTCCTGGTGACAACATGAACAAGTCCACGCAGTTTTCCTACCGATATTTTTCATCAATGATTGTCATTGCCTTTTCCCTAGGACCGAGAGAGAGTAACTGCTCCAAGTCATCCAGCTGGCTTCATGCTGAAGGCTGAACTAGAACTCACACTCTCCCAGTTTCTAGCCTGATGCCTTAACCAATATACCTAACTGGTTCTTGGTGAAATGATAAATTTCTCCATTGTTGTTGTTGTTAGTTGCGAAGTCGTGTCCAACCCATCGCGACCCCATGGACAATGTTCCTCCAGGCCTTCCTGTCCTCTACCATCTTCTGGAGTCCATTTAAAGCTCACGCCTACTGCTTCGTGACTCCATCCAGCCACCTCATTCTCTGTCGTCCCTTCTTCTATTGCCCTCAATCTTTCCCAGCATTAGGCTCTTCTCCAGTTGAGTCCTTCCTTCTCATTAGGTGGCCAAAGTACTTGAGTTTCACTTCAGGATCTGGCCTTCTAAGGAGCAGTCAGGGTTGATCTCCTCTAGGACTGACCGGTTTGATCGCCTTGCAGTCCAAGGGACTCGCAGGAGTTCTTCTCCAGCACCATAGTTCAAAGGCCTCAATTCTTTTGCGTTCAGCCTTTCTTATGTCCAACTTTTCACAGCCATACATTGCAACTGGGAAACCATGGCCTTGACTATACGTACTTTTGTTGGCAGGGTGATGTCTCTGCTTTTTAGTATGCTGTCTAAATTTGCCATAGCTTTCCTCCCCAGGAGCAAGCGTCTTTTAATTTCTTGGCTGCAGTCCCCATCTGTGGTGATCTTGGAGCCCAGGAAGATAAAATCTGTCACTACCTCCATTTCTTCCCCATCTATTTGCCAGGAATTGAGAGGGCCGGATGCCATGATCTTGGTTTTCTTAATGTTGAGTTTCAAGCCAACTTTTGCACTCTCCTTCTTCACCCGCATCAAGAGGCTCTTTAGTTCCTCTTCACTTTCTGCCATTAGAGTGGTATCATCTGCATATCTTAGGTTGTTGATATTTCTCTCGGCAATCTTAATTCCAACTTTTGATTCATCTAGCCCTGCCTTTCTCATGATGTGCTCTGCATATAAGTTAAATAGGCAGGGCAACAGAATACAGCCTTGCCGGACTCCTTTCCCAATTTTGAACCAATCAGTGGTTCCGTGTCCAGTTCTCACTGTTGCTTCTTGACCCGCATATAGGTTTCTCAAGAGACAAATAAGATGGTCTGGTACTCCCATCTCTTTAAGAACTTGCCACAATTTGTTGTGATCCACACAATCAAAGGCTTTAGCATAGTCAATGAAGCAGAAGTAGATGTTTTTCTGGAACTCCCTAGCTTTCTCCATAATCCAGCGTATGTTGGCAATTTGATCTCTAGTTCCTCTGCCTCTTCGAAATCCTGCCTGTACTTCTGGAAGTTCTCGATCCACATACTGCTGGAGTCTAGCTTGTAGGATTTTAAGCATAACTTTACTTGCATGTGAAATGAGTGCAATGGTGCGATAGTTTGAACATTCTTTGGCATTGCCTTTCTTTGGAATTGGAATGTAAACTGACCTTTTCCAATCCTGTGGCCACTGTTGAGTTTTCCAAATTTGCTGGCAAATTGAGTGTAGCACTTTTACTGCATCGTCTTTTAAGATTTTGAATAGCTCAGCTGGAATACTGTCACCTCCACTAGCTTTGTTGTTGCTCAGCTTTCCTAAGGCCCATTTCACTTCACATTCTAGGATGTCTGGCTCGAGGTCAGTGACCACCCCATCGTGGTTATCAGGGATGCTAAGCTCGTTCTTGTATAGTTCTTCTGTGTATTTTGCCACCTTTCTTAATCTCTTCTGCCTCTGTTAGGTCCCTGCCATTTTGGTCCTTTATCATGCCCATCTTTGCATGAAACGTTCCCTTCATATCTCCAATTTTCTTGAAGAGATCTCTGGTTCTCCCTATTCTATTGTTCTCTTCTATTTCTTTGCACTGTTCATTTAAGAAGGCATTCTTATCTCTTCTAGCTGTTCTCTGGAATTCTGCATTCAATTGGGTGTATCTTTCTCTTTCTCCCTTGCCTTTCGCTTCCCTTCTTTCCTCAGCTATTTGCAAAGCTTCCTCAGACAGCCATTTTGCTTTCTTGCATTTCTTTTTCTTTGGGATGGTTTTAGTTGCTACCTCTTGTACAATGTTGCGAACCTCCGTCCATTAGTACAATTCAAATAAAGAGTCATTAGGACACTTCATCATAAGGAAGACAGGGAGAGAACTAAGAAAAGGAGGCTAACAGATTTGAGCTCCGTGAATCTGGATAACCACAAAAAAAGTGGTTATGCTATAAGTATGGTAAGAATTTCGGAATCTTTTGGCTATCATCAAGTGGTCGCCAGATTTTCGCAAGTTAAAAAAAGAGAACTTGATATTTGTAGAAAGTAAGAAAAAGAAAGGGAAATAAAACACATTAAATCAAATGAAAAGAGAGAAACGTGATCCTTGTCAAAATAAGCATGAAGTTTTGTGAAGTATCTATAAATAGAACCAGTTAATATTTAACACCAATTGTTCATTCAATATTGTTGTTCAAAGTTTGAATTTTTGTCAATCAACATTTACTCTAAGTAAACGAAAGATTAACATAATTTCCTACTACTCCAGCTAAGATCATATTTCCAAAACAATGAATGTGACCGTGGTTATAATCTTCTTCTTCTTCTGCCATATCCGTTATCGGACGTTGGCGATCATGTTGGCGATCCTGTTTTTATCAGCAGCCGCACAAAAAAGTGCTGCTGAGTTTTGTCCAAACCAGTCCCTTAGATTTTGAAGCCATGATGTTCTTCTTCTGCCTGGACCTCGTTTGCCTTCAATCTTTCCTTGGAGGATTAAATGGAGTATGGTGTATTTTTCTGGGTGTCGCATCACATGTCCGAAATATTCTAACTTTCATTTTTTAATTGTTTTGATGATTTCCCTTGGCTTTCCCAGGCGGCTTATCACCGCCTCATTTTTGATTTTAGCGGACCGGGAGATTCTTAGCACCCCTGCCCCATTTAAGGGGCGCCCATACTTGGGGCCATTGTTAGGTTTTGCCGCCATTAACATGATTTTCCTGGGAAATATATAGTGTAGTAGTCTTCCCTTTGCTTTCTACACTGCTGTGCACACGCTGTTCAAGTGGCTGCCACCACACCATGCGCTGTTCTTCTGAATCCGTTCCAACCAATATGGTCTCAGCCTTCAGTCAATACTGGGGAGCCAGCTGCCACTCACCAGGCCTGTTGGTCCACGGGAGGTATTTGATTCCCTCCAACCCGCCATTACAGTATAAAAGCCATAATGGGTAAGGCCCCCCAATCCGCCACCCGGGGATGCGCTCTGTGGGGGTTCCAGGCTCCCCCTAAGAGTACTATACCTTTAGAATTATCATTTTGGGGAGCTGGTAGAGATATTTTAAATAATTTGTCTATCCTCGAAACAAAAATAGAAAAAATATAGTAATATCAGTCAAATACTAAATATATTTGGCCTCGGTAGCAAAGGAATTGGGAAAAAAACTTTCTGGCCTCAAACATAAAAAAACCCCCATCTTATTCTACATCGAAACAAAATGGCTGCCTAAATATTGATATGATATATTAGGAATTATTTGAACTGAATGTATTCTTATAGCATATTGGGTTTTTTTGAATAGAGCTTTTGGGAAAGGACCAAACTGCTCTCCATACAATTGTTTCCATGAAAAGACTGCATGATAGCAGTATTCCGATATTTGAGGGGCTGCCACAAAGAAGAAGGGGTCAATCTATTTTCCAAAGCATCTGAAGGCAGGTCAAGAAATAATGAATGAAAACTAAACAAGGAGAGAAGCAACCTGGAATTAAGGAGAAATTTCCTAAAAGTGAGAACAATTGATCAGTGGAGTGGTTTGCCTTCAGAAACTGTGAGTGCTCCATCACTGGAGGGTTTTAGGAAGAGACTGGATAGCCATTTGTCTGAAATGGTATAGGGTCTCCTGCTTGAGCAGGGGGTTGGACTAGAACAGGGGTCGGCAACCTTAAACACTCAAAGAGCCATTTGGACCCGTTTCCCACAGAAAAGAAAACACTGGGAGCCACAAAACCCTTTTGACATCTAAAATGAAGATAACACTGCATATATCCTTTTTTACCTTTGTGCTATGTATAATATATATATATATATTTATGAAATCAATGAACTGCTACAAAGA
This sequence comes from Azemiops feae, assembly GCA_023970755.1. Taxonomy (NCBI): domain Eukaryota; kingdom Metazoa; phylum Chordata; class Lepidosauria; order Squamata; family Viperidae; genus Azemiops; species Azemiops feae. The sequence goes on along the minus strand of JALGBA010001321.1, from coordinate 157,649 downwards.
AAACAAATTTTTATTTCTGCATGCAACAAAAACATTTTGAACTCCAAAAAAAAAGGACGCTGGGTCGAAGGTTACTTTCAAATAAAATACTCAATGTCTATTTGAGTCCTCCTTGTATTTATGAAATAAAAAGCCGGTGTAAACTATAAAAACTACAAATGGAAAAATAGAAAAGAAAAAAATTGCAGGGGGAAAAAAAGAAAAGGACAGGAGAAAGAGGGGAAAAAAACCTTTCTCCTTCATCCCAACAGGTAAAAACAATTTTATCTACCATCTTTAAATACAGCATAATTATCCCCATACCTCATCTCTTAATTAAAAAAAAACATCAAAATATTTCATTAAACGTTCTTTACTAAAAGTCCAGTAAGGACAACCACATATATTCATATTTTCTCTCTCTCCCTCCCTCCCTCTCTCTCTCTCTTCTCTCTCTTCTCTCTCTCTCCCTCTCTCTCCCTCCCTCCCCCTCTCTCCCTCTCTCCCTCCCTCTCTCTCTCTCTCTCCTCTTTCTCCCTCCTCTCTCCTCTCCTCCTCTCCTCTCCTCTCTTCTCCTCCCTCTCTCTCCTCTCCTCCCTCCCTCTCTCTCTCTCCCTCCCTCCCTCTCCCTCTCTCTCTTTCTGCCCTTGGTCTGCCAGTCCTCTTCCCCCACTCAGTGTGTTTGTGTGTGTGTGTGTGTGTGAGAGAGAGAGAGACACAGAGAGAGAGAGAGACAGAGAGAGAGAGAGAGAGAGAGAGAGAGAGGCACTTGCGCTTCCCTTCGTCCGCAAGCGGAGGCAGCGGATGAAGCAGGCAGGGCTCACTCCCAACATCTAGCCTGGGACCTGGGGCTGCTCCTTCAGACTAACAAACTGCCTGCTAGCTAAGCACTCGGAGCTGGCAGCCTGGCTGCTGCCAAAAAGGCCACCCCCATTTCTTCTCTGCTGCTTGCCCTTCCCGGGACAGCCTCGCATGCTCTCTCGCTCGCCTCCTGCAGACGAGGCAGTGGCGTCCCGACTGTGGGAGATGGAGGAGCCCCGCTGAGTGGAGGCACTGCCGAAGAAGGGGGACCCAGGCGAGGGGGAGCAAGGGAAAGGCAAGCGGGCCGGGGAGGGAGCAGGTGCCGGGGGCATCACGCCGCTAGCAGAAGGCGGCTCTGCTGCAAATGGCAGAGCAGGCAGTCTGGTAGTCCGAAGGAGCTGCCCCGTTTCCCAGGCTAGATGTTGGGAGTGAGCCCTGCCTGCTCCGTCCGCTGCCTCCACTTGCCTTCAATGCCAGCGTAACGCTGCTTTATCTGCGTATTCCAATCGCAGCTATTTTGACAGCCCGGGGACCTCGGTGAGATACAAAGCAGTTGGTTGGAACCTGCAAGAAGACGGAGGTCCAGAAGGTCCGCAGCCTTAAAGCCCCCCCTCCCCAGAGAGAGAGAGAGAAAGAAGGGAAGTGCAAGTGCCTCTCTCGGTCTCTTTCTCTCTCTCTGCAAATGGCGGAGGCGGACTGGGAGTCACAGTAGAAGGCTGAAAGAACCACATGCGGCTCCAGAGCCGCGGGTTGCCGACCCGTGGACTAGAAGACCTCCAAGAAGACCTCTAAGGTCCCTTCCAACTCTGTTATTCTGTTTTGTTCTGCAATGGATTCTGGAGAGTGGGAGAATTGGAAACTGGGGAAATAGTTGCTCCAGCTGCAAACAGAGCCTTTTCAAAGGACACCAAGTTTGCACTTCCCTTGCTAACTACTTTCAGTAATTGCCTACTAACTACTTTAAAGTTAGACACCTTCAAAAATGCAAGGCTGGAAAGTCATTGTGTAACTACTTCCAATGTTTAATACTGTATAAAAAATGAAAATGTATTTTTATGACTTTTAAGAATTTAAAATAAACAGCAATACACAAGGCAAGAGTTTGGCTTTAGAAATTATTGAATCTTTTCTGTTTAACCAGACAAAGGTGAAGTATTTTCTCATGGGAGGTGGAGAAAGGAGGAAGAAAGAAAAACCACCTCTTTAGACAATAGACACTTTAGTTGTGTTGGTTGGGGACAACCAGATTTTTTTTCAAATAACATTCAATGGCGCTTTATGGAAAGTCAGTGAGTTTAGATGTAGAATTTCTGGTGGGCGCTAAATTGGAAAACCTGTCTTAATAACAAGAGGTCTTGACAGCTATTTTAGTATGTCTTGGTCCAAACTTTCATTTCAAGGGGATCAGTTTATTCAGGTTGTCTGGGTAGGTGCTGGCAAAATTCTGATTGGAAAGGTGCTAATTATGACAATGGAAACATTTGTAAAGGGCAGTGTAGCTTTCTGCCAGGGAGGGGTGGGAAGACCCAATAGGTCAAGAATGAGTGGGTGCTGAATGAATCTTCACTGAATAGAAGCGTGTGCCCAGTATTAAAGAAGCACATTGTAACAGTTTGATCATATAGACAGAATGAATGAGGAGAAAATTGATGGGTAAGTAGGAAGAAGACCAAGAGAGCCATTGTATTGAGTTGATGAGGTCCTAAAAAAAGGAAAAGTTGAGAAATTGAAAGAACAAAAGGTCAAATGTGAACTAATATATGGATGCTGTGGAAGCAACTATCAGTCATAATAAATCAGTAAGCGAAGTGGTCAAATGACTTCAGGTTTATTGCATGCTAACATGCAACAGCATGTCAACTGTCCAGTTGGCATTTACAGAAAAAGAAACTCCTGGGACATGACTGAGACATGATGAAAGTATAATACTTTATTGAAATAGTTTATTGGCACAGAAGAAAATGAAACCAGTTCTGGTTTTGCCACTCGAAAGCTTGCTTAGTTAAATGATAGACTCCCTCACCCCCACCCACAAAGTGTTCACATTGTCCGATAGTAATATTTCTTCTTGTTATGGAAACAGTCAACTTCTCCTCCAAGCAGCTGGCCTTGGCTCTCAGTTGCCTAGACATTATCCCTCCTGCCTTTGCATTCCATTGTCAAGATATGAGCAAAAGAGAAAATCTAGGTGAAAAGGCGAACCAGTCTTGACACCCTGCAAGAATGTAAACTACTAAAGGTCAAAGCAAATTGATGGTAGATAAGAGTCCACGGAATTCAAGGTGGAATGGAGTTAGAGCTCTTGTGGGTGCAAAGGAACTCAGGACACATGGCATGCTTGACCCCTTGCTTGGGTTTAGCTTGATCATCTCCTACAGCAGGGGTGTCGAACTTGCAATGTCACGTGACATGTCGTGATGTATCACAAGTTTTTTTCCATTGCCAGCAATGGGGTGGGCACGGTTTCGCCATAATGCATCCGGCCCGTGGGCCGGCAGTTTGACACCCCTATCCTACAGCAACAATTGCAAGAAGGGTTAGAAAGCTTTCAGTGAATGGTATTGGTGTAAATTAATTTGTTGTTTTTTCTTTTTCTCTTATCTCATGATTTATTTTCCTTTGGTTTATTATTCCTTTACTGATTTTTGCATAACATAATTGAGCTTAACCTGAAAGGGAATACTGTGGTGGCCATGTATTTATGTATACTAGAGCTAGTATATCAGATACCCCTGAGAGGAAAGGAGTTGCATATTTATAATGATCTATAGTAAAGAGCAACAGGGAGTGTAGCATTCTCAGTGGAGTGGGTTTATATCCTTTTTATTTCCTTAGGAAAACTTCAAATCTTCTACACGTCATGATATATAAGACAGAGTGCTGCTTGAATAGTTTGCTAGCTGAAATCACCAAGTGAGTTGGATAAATCCTAGAGAAAGATTTAAAATTTTGGGGGTGGAGCAGTTAAAGTGGTTGAGTAATTAGAACATAGTGCAAATGCTTACTTTGATACTTCAATTATTATATTCATTTGAGTAGTTTCACCACCTACCGCAACATTATTCACAGATGTTGGTATTGTTTTCGGTCCAATGTTCTAGTGTTACAACTGGAACCAGGTTTTTCAATATTTCACCTGTCCATCTCATAGTTATTGACCATATGGATATGTGAAGTTATAATATGCCATTTTTCAGGCCCATATATTGCCACACATGTGTAGAGCATCTCCCGTTCATATTTCTGTTTTATTGCTGCTTTGATAATCTTTTAAAGTTAGTTTGAATAGAATAGAGCTGGAAGGGACCATGGAGGTCTTCTAGTCCAGCCCCCTGCTCAAGCAGAACCTATACCATTTCAGACAAGTGACTGTCTAGTCGCTTTTAAAAATCTCCAGTGATGGAGCGTCCACGATTTCTGAAGGCAAGCTGTTCCACTGGTTAATTATCCTCACTCTTAGGAAGTTTTTCCTTAATTCTAGGTGGCTTCTCTCTTTGATCAGTTTCCAACCATTGTTTCTTGTCCTGCTTTCTGGTGCTTTTGACTCCCCCTTCTTTGTGGCAGCCCCTCAAATACTGGAATACTGCTATCATGTCACCCCTATTTCTTCTATTCTTTAGACTAGCCAAACCCAATTCCTGCAGCCGTTCTTCATGTTTTAGTCTGTTTCAGTTCTGTAACAAACCTCTGAATTTTGGGTTTGGTCTCTGCTGAGATCGTCAGTATGCACCTCTCCATCATATAAGTGTGCAACTTCATTTAGAAGTCTCTTAGTATCTTCATTAAAGGAACTCCAGATGAGGATCATTTAGTGATATCTATCTGGTGGTTGTTAGTTTTGGTACAAATCAACACCTCTTCTTATCTCAGAAATGAGGATCTATCCAGAAAAACATGCTATGAATGCACTTTAACCTCCTATTGTGTGTATTTGATCTCATTAGTGTTTGTGGCATCCATAGGCAATTATTTCAGCAGATAATCAGATAATTTTATTCATAATTTCAAGCTCAAATGATAGCAGGGGCTGCCACAAAGAAGAGGGCAGGACAAGAAGCAACAGATGAAAACTAAACAAAGAGAGAAGCAATCTAGAACTAAGGAGAAATTTTCTGACAGAACAATTAATCAATGGAACAACCTGCCTCCAGAAGCTGTGAATGCTCCAACATTGGAAGTTTTTAAGAAGAGACTGGACAGCCATTTGTCTAAAATGGTATAGGGTTTCTTGCCTGAGCAGGGGGTTGGACTATATGACCTCCAAGGTCCCTTCCAACTTTATTATTATCGGAAAATTCACTTGTCCTTTTCTTGGGGAAATCCACGAAGACGAAACAGGGATCAGAGGCCATGAAGTAGTATATCCATTGACTTTGGAGAATGTAGATGTTTGTGAAGTTCAGTATGTTTGTCTACTACTTTAAATTTCAATCCTTTACACCTTTTTCTTGGGTAGTGAGAGAAAAGGTAGGCAACTAATTTACTGGTTGTACTCACAGTTCAGTATACTGTGTACTTTTCAGTGCAGAGATAAATCACTCCTCTCCCATTTCTTTGTTTAATGTTCTTGATGTTCAGTCATTCTAACATTGTAAACAATGCATTATTTGCTGTTTATATCCAATGTCGTATTCTGTACACAGATTCACTAAAAATGAAGTTGCTGGAACAAAAAGCAATCTTTCCCGAGGCTGATAAACATATGAATGATGCCTGCAGAAAGCCAATACTAGAAATAAGGATTCTTTGAAAGAAGATGAATTTGCTCATTAAACGTGGAGGAATTATCTCATTAAAGGTCACTCTATTTTCAATGACATTCATTTTGTCCCAACCTCACCTCTCTTCTCAAACAGAAGGAAAAATGGGAGCTGAGAATTATACCACCACCAGAGAATTCATCTTACTTGGGCTCACCAGCCATCCCAAAAAACGGCTGCTACTTTTTGTGACTGTTCTCCTTATCTACTTGCTTACCATCTTTGGAAACACTCTGATCATCATACTGGTATGGACTGATTCTCAACTGCATACCCCTATGTACTTCTTTCTTGTCCATCTTGCCGGCATGGAAATTGGGTATGTTACTAGCACATTGCCTCAGATGTTGACTCACCTTTTGACTGGAAATGGGGTCATCTCCTTAGTATGTTGTACACTGCAGGGTTACATGACTCTGGCCATGGGTAGTACTGACTGTTTGCTACTAGGAGCCATGGCTTATGACCGCTACTTGGCCATCTGCCATCCATTGGTATATGCATTAGCCATGGACAGGTATCACCAACTCTTGCTTGCCACATCCTGTTGGACCATTGGTTTTATGTTCTCTGCAATTTATGTCCTCTGCACCTTTCGTCATCCCTTTTGTTGGATCGTCATCAACCACTTCATCTGCGAACCACCTGCTGTGCTAAAACTTGCCTGTGGTGACACAAGAATCACCAAGGTCATTGGTTTTGGTCTCTCGACTTTCATTGTTCTTGTTCCCCTTTTTGTTATCCTGATTTCCTATGGGTACATTCTGGATTCTGTATTGCACATGCGGTCAACAGGAGGATGGCATAAAGCTTTCTCCACCTGTGGTTCCCACCTTGCTGTAGTAACCTTGTTCTATGGCACTATTATCTCTATGTATATTGTCCCCCAGTCAAACTCAGCCCCTGATCGTGACAAGAAAATTGCTGTTTTTTACCTTGTAATCACTCCCCTTCTTAACCCCATAATTTACACCCTAAGGAACAAAGACATCCATTTAGCAGCACTCAAAATGTTGAAAAGACTTTGAAGAAAAAACATTCTCATGTTGCTTAATTAAGTATTTTTAGCTTGAGAGGTGGATACTGAAGATTGATGGAGAGGTTGGAAATACTGTATTGAAAGAGAAACTTACTGTAGTGTAAAAAAAATAAAATTGCTCACCTCATGGTTTTCAAATGGGGAATATCCCCAAGATTTTTAACTGTCACCTACCCTGTATACTGTATTAAAGAGAATATAAATTTACCAATGTCTGTGATAAGTTTGTCTTCTTCAAATGGAAGTCTCATAAAACTCTAAATATCTCCATCCACAATCTAGGGCAGTACGTACTTGGTAAATAGTGACATCTACCTCTGTTCCCAGAAGAAATTATCTCAATTGTTGAATTATTCAAGAGTAGATAAAATGTTTGTCTTCATTGTTGTAAGTTAAGTATGATTAACCATAAATCAAGGTTAAAGTACTGTCAGAATACAAATGTTGATTCAACAAGCATTGAAGTCTTTTAATATGGATGTCAAGATTAAGAAACTAGATTGAAGTTGAAAGCCCACAGGAGAATGGAAAAATCAACCATGATTTATGCAGGGACTATTATAATAGGGCAGGAGAAAAAACACACAATATACATAATGCAAAAAGAACAGGAATGACACAGGCAAAAAGAATGGCTCAAATTACTTTTGATAACTTTTTTTAAAAAGTAAACAACACCTACTCTACTATTCCTTCAATTGCTATATTTTTTTCTGGATCTCCAATTTCCAAAGATAGATTCCTGATTGATAGAGCTTCTCCTCAATTCAGTTGTGCAGAACTTTTGTGATGACATTTCCTCCTAGCCACTACATATGTCAATGTCAGAAAAAGAAAGCAGGTCCATAAATTATGAAAATGGCATCTTAAATTATGGAATGTACTTAAATTATCATTCAATGCTTTATGCTTATAAACCTGCTGTCACAAAAATCTCTACACTCTTCATGAGAACAATTTCTTCTCTTTTATAAGCCAAACTTTTCATTGTGCCACTTGACTTTCAGCTGTTTCACCTTTGTAATTTGCCATTTTTGAGCATGGACCCCATACTTTCTTAAAATGTACAGACCCCTGCTATAAAGCCAGGTTTTCTTTTGTGTATGTGTATGTGTGTGTGTGTGTGTGTGGGGGAAATAAGTAAATAGAAGAGTTTTTATTTCCTAACTTTTTCCATGTTTGTTTCCTTACCCTATTGCTATTAATCCTGCCATTGTCTTCCATTTTTATCATGTGTTATTAACAGGTGTTATTTTGCTGTAATTGCTGAACCATTTATTTGTTAATAGGATGTTTGAAGACTACAGAATTTAAGGATATCCCATATCTAGCCGACATTTTATCACCTTCATAATAAAAGAACATGAGATATGTTTTGCTGAGATCAAGATACATTCTATCTGAAGAATTCCATTGAGTTCCAATATCTCAGGGGTTGCCACAAAGAAGAGGGAGTCAAGCTATTTTCCAAAGCACCTGAAGGCAGGACAAGAAGCAACAGATGGAAACTAATCAAGGAGAGAAGCAACCTAGAATTAAGGAGAAATATCTTGACAGTTAGAACAATTAATCAGTGGAATGACTTGCTTCCAGAAGTTGTGAATGCTCCAACACTGGAAGTTTTAAAGAAGAGATTGGACAACCATTTGTCTGAAATGGTATAGGGTTTCCTGCCAGAACAGGGGGTTGGACTAGAAGACCTCCAAGGTCCCTTCCAATTCTGTTATTCTGTTATTCAAAGCATTCTGATATCTGCCAGATTACGATTGATATTAAAAAAGAAATTAGGGCTGATATGATTTATTGTTTTCAACTTATATTATCCCCCATTGATGTTTTGTAGATGTTTATAAACTCTCTGTTCAATGAAATGGTTTAAGTATTCTATGTAGCAACATGAGAGTCACAAAGCTATACTTTCTCACATGAGATGCTTCCCCTTTGTAGAGTGGGATAGCATAGGTTTATGTTCCACTGAAAGCTAAACTAGCATGTTCAAGCCATGAATCAATGGCCTTTTCAAGGAATCAAGAGATAATGTCTGATTTCCATCACAAAGATATCGTACTCTGGGTCATACTGTTTCTTGTCTATATGGCTGCCCACAGAAAAGTTACTTTGAGACAGTAATATAACGGTGTGAGGACTGGAGATAGCAAGATAATTAAAAAGGAGCTTGGAACTAGATGTCACTCTTTGGGAAACATAAGCCAGGTGCAACCACCTAGCAGCATGGGAATGGACTGCAAGTAGTCTATTATCACAAAAGGAGGAATGAAAGAATCTTAACGTTTGTGACATACATATATATAGAATTAGATTTTCATGCAAGTGATTCTTCATTGCAGCTTCATAGTCTATATCTCCAATGAAGTGTCTTAATCCACTCAAATAAAGTCTCTGGCTTCCAATGAGAACAGCAGGTTTCTGAGAAAGAGTGGCAACCACTGAAACCAAATCTCTTTATCAGGATTTTTCATAGAATTTTAAACTGGGGCCAGGATGCTTCAGTAATAATGGAAGCATTCATGCTTTCTTTATATTCCTCTAAGACTCACAAAACAGAAAACCTGTGATTTTGTATCTCTTTCATCATATGCACAAGGCCAAACAAGACATTCTTTTCATACTGTAAGCCACCCAGAGTTATGGGCGGCCAATAAATTTAATAAATAATAATAGAAATAATGCCCTATTCACCCATATGCATCTCCCTTCCATAACAGCAGAGGCAAATGTCCTGTCTCAACTAGATAAAACAGTTTTCTATTTTTAAAAAGTATTCAGGTCCCTCTTTGAGGGAAATGGGTGGTTCAGAAATATGAAAAACAAGCAAACAAAGAAATTCAAATAAGCTGCTGTAGATATACTTCCTTAGGCAACAGGATCTCAGTTTAAAGGAGAACTCAGTCCTTTAACTCGTACAAGACCAATCTGAGCTGATTCTTCCATTTTCAGTGGAACTTATTTGGGGAAAATAGTACTTTTTTTTTTTAATTTGTCTTTTGGAAGGACAGGTATATCCTTGATGTGTCATTAGTGTAGCTGAGGATAACAGAATATCTGTTGCAAGGGACCTTGGAGATCTTTTCGTCCAACCCCATGCTCAAGAAGGAAACCCTATACCATTTCAGACAAATGGTTGTCCAATTTCTTCTTAAAAACTTCCAGTGTTGGAGCATTCACAACTTCTGGAGGCAAGTTGTTCTACTGGTTAATTGTTCTAACTGTCAGGAAATTTCTTCTTAGTTCTAGGTTGCTTCTCTCCTTGATTAGTTTCCATCCATTGCTTCTTGTCTTGCCCTCAGGTGCTTTGGAGACCTCCAAGGTCCCTTCCAACTCTGTTTATTCTATTCTATTCTATTCTATTCTATTCTATTCTATTCTATTCTATTCTATTCTATTCTATTCTATTCTATTCTATTCTATTCTATTCTATTCTATTCTATTCTATTCTATTCTATTCTATTCTATTCTATTCTATTCTATTCTATTCTATTCTATTCTATCTATGTGAATGCCAATTAGTCGACTATTTCTTATCTTCAGAATATTGATTAGAAGGTGATTGGAGAGTCATTGTATCATGCAGCTTTTCTTAATAACGTCCTGGGAGAGGAGATTCTTTTCATGGAGACAAAGAGCCCAGCTAAGATTTATTGGGCAGAAAGACATTATTTTTTGTTTATTCTATGAGACCTTTTCACTGAGCATACTGCAAATGCTAATTACACAATATGTTTGCATCACTCCTAAGTTCCAGATCCTCAGGACTTTGGTGGCTGCTTCTCCAGTCATCCCAATTTTGTCCACTGAGATGTTGTCACCCACTTAGTGAAATTGCCAGTAAAATTACTGTATGTAGTGTGTGGCAGGATAGACATGTTACATTGTCCTCTTTGTTTGAGTACTTGGAATAAATTAATGGTCTTCATAAACTAATAGCTATTCATTTAGAGAATTCCCAAGATCATTATAGTTGTACTGCTCCTTAATTAAAACTCCTGGGAATCTAAAGCAGGTAAGATGGCAAAATGAGGAAAAAGGCTTTCTCTTTTGAACAATAAAAATAAAAAAAATAAAAGGTAAAAGGTTCTGAAGAAAATCCCACAAATTTTTGACGTTCTTTGACTGAAAAAATGTGTTCGAAAATGTATGTCACAGCAACATATAGATATTAAATCCTCCAAAGAGAACATTTCCTTTATGTTGACAAAAGAAAGACTGAGCAGAAAGTCATTTTTTCCTTCTGCATTTAATTTTTTTTAGCTGTCAAAAAGTGAGAAAATAATCTACATACATTATTGGAGATTCAAGTAAATGAATATATATAATAAAAAGAAAGAAAAACTTGTTAAATGAAATATGGAAAAAGCTAATGTTATCCATATAATATTAATTTGAATTCTTTCAGTCACTCAGTTTATTACTTAAAGTAGATCATATGGAAACATGTTGCCTCATCTTTCAAAATATTAAGTATTTTAAACAATACATAACAGACCCATATCCTGCTTGTTATCAAGAGAATAATTTTATTACCATTAACCTCTGTAATGAATCCCAGATTTGGTACAGCCAACATTCTTCAGAAAATGACAAATTCTTTAGTTTAGGAATATACTTTAATAATCACATTTAAATCTTTGACTATTATAATTCTTTCCAAACTTTTATTAACTTATGATTTAAAACCAAAACATAATGGCTGGACACAGCCACATCATATGATTGAAAATACCCTCAAATTGCATATAATGTACACACTCACATACACAAAAGAAATCTGTTGTCCAACCCTCTAAAAACATCCTTTCAGAGATCCAATAGACATAAAATATTCCACTCCCCAAATTAATTTCCTTCTCAAGTAATATAAAATACATTTTATATTTCTTAAACCCAGACCCATTGATTTCCCCAAATTGGATAGCCTAATTCTTTTTTCCACAGTTATCTACTGAAGTTAACTTTAATCCTGTTTTTTAAATTCCTTATAAAACTGAACTGTTGATTTCAGATTCAAGGGCACCCACTCTTAAGAATCCTAGAATTGCAAGTACTTCTGAACCTCAAAAAGGAACCTGGAATACAAAATGCATTAATTTTAACCCAGAGACTTAACATAAGTTTTCACCACTGAATTATAATGATTGAAATTGTACCTATATATTTAGGCATATTTACTTCAACATAGTGTGATATATTTTGAAAAACATGTAAACCCAACTTGAACAAATTATATGTTCTCTTTCTTATAGTTGTCTGTGGAAAATTTAAATTTCAAAGGCCAAAATTAAACTTTTTCCAGTTTATAATGTAACCAGAGTATAATTCATATTACATTTTTGTAAGTTGCTAAGCCATGTCTGACTTTTTGCAATCTCCTGGACCAGAGCATGCAACCCCACATCCTTCACTGTCTCCAGCAGTTTGCCCAATCTCATGTTTGTTGCATTGATGACACCATCTAACCATCTCATCCTCTGCCATCCCCTTCTCTTTTTACTTTAATCTTTCCCACATCAGGGTATTTTTAAAAGAGACCTCTCTTTTCATTAGGTGGCCAAAGTATTTGAGCTTTAGCTTCAGTATGTGTCCTTCGAAAGAACAGTCAGAGTTGACTTCTTTTAGGATTGACTGATTTGATCTCCTTGCAGTCCAAGGGACTCTCAAGAGCCTTCTCCAACACCACAATTCCAAAGCATCAGTTCTTTGGCACTCAGCTTTCCTTATGGTCCAACTCTCACACCCATACATTACTCCTGAGGAAACCACAGCTTTGATTATATGGATCTTTGTCAGTAAGACAATGTCTGTTTTTTAATATAACTTTAGCAATGACACACATAATTATCTAAAAGGTCTGCATCATTGGTCTAGAGCAGGGGTCTTCAAACTTGGCCCTTTTATGACTTGTAGACTTCAACTCCCAGAATTCCTCAGCCAGCATGGCTGGCTGAGGAATTCTGGAAGTTGAAGTCCACAAGTCATAAAAGGGCCAAGTTTGAGGACCCCTGGTCTAGAGAAACAATTTATATTCAAAGTACTTTATTTCACTTATTGATTAGGCTGGAGGAACATAGCAGAGTAAGATTTTTAAATTAATTTAATGAATTAAAATAAGATTAGTGAAATATTGAAAATGACTTTAAATAATTGGTTTGAGTCAAAAGAGATGAATTCAACAAGACAAGAATCCTCATGGCTTTTCTTCAAAGTTCCTACTTTTCAACACTTTGACCACAGCCCTGTGGACATCCTTATTCCGCAAAGTGTAAATGATGGGGTTAAGCAGGGGAGTGACCACAAGATACATAACTGCAATGTTTTTGTTCCTGTCAGGAGATGAGCTTGAATGGGGGGTTATGTATACAGAGATGATAGTGCCATAGAACAAGGTGACCACAACAAGGTGAGAGCCACAGGTAGAGAAAACCTTATAACATCCTGCAACTGACTGCATTTGAAAAACTGAATACAGGATGCAGCTATAGGAACATAAGATAACCAGAAAGGGAACCAGAACTACAAATACTGATAGACCATTAAGTATGTCTTTGGTGCGGTTTACATCATCACATGCAAGATCTAGCAAAAAACGCAGCTCACAGAAGAAGTGGTTAATGTGATTAGGACCACAGAAGGAATGACAAAAGATGCAAACAATATTGACTATTGAGACAACGCAGCCTATAATCCAGCAGGAGATGGCAAGCAGATATTGGTGCTTTCTGTTCATGGCAGAGGCATATCTCAAGGGGTTGCAGATGGCCAAGTAGCGATCATAAGCCATGACACCCAGCAGCAAACATTCAGTACTGCCCAGGCTCAGAGCACTGCCTCCCTGTAAGATGCAACCTATTGAGGAAAGCACTCCTTTTCCAGCCAAGAGATGGGCTAAAGTCAGAGGCAAAGAGCTAGTGACATACGCTATGTCCAGGCTTGCAAGATGGCTGAGAAAGAAGTACATAGGTGTGTGCAGTTGAGCATCAATCTGTACCAATATGATGATTAGCAGATTACCCAAAATTGTGAGCAAGTACATTGTTAGGAAGACCACAAATAGCACGATGCGTTGATTTCGTTGAGAGGTGAGTCCCAAGAGGATGAACGCTGCTTCTGAAGTGAAGTTCTCAGCACCCATCTTGGCATTCTGCCTACAGAACAGAGATACTGATGGATAATGAGTTTAATAGCAAAACATTGATTGACAGGAGAGAGAGAGAAGTTACTATATCCACTATAACACAATGTCAGCTGAGAAATCCTTGGTTTCCAATGCACCTGTCTAGATTGTTCAACAATACTACTGTATCTTTTGCTTAGTACAGAACAGTATCAACAACATTGTCAATGGATTATCACAAAGTGCTGCATTAAATAGATAATGAATCAACTCCTATCTTGGGATTACCATTATGAAAATTGAATGTTGAGATGATTCACATATGATTTATCCTCCAAATAGAAACCACTTTATTAATAGAATCTGGATTTTCTGCCTAATATCTGTAGCAGGCCTATAGACCATTTTCAGCAAGAGTGACAAACATCAGATGGAAGGACAGTAAGGAGTAATATGGAACACTGGCTTTCTTTATCTGAAACCTCCACAAAAGGAATATATGTCCTTAAGTAGCTTTGTAAAAAAATCCTTTGTCCATTGGGAAAGAATGCAATAAGGACCATCTTCATTCAAAGTTACCGATAACATAGAAACCTATAAATTGCTAACTCATACTAATCAGTTCAAAGTTCTCAAAATCTTTTGAACAATTCCTGTACATTATAAACTAACTAGATTGTTATTTATGTGTTTCTTAGATTGTCTTATGACCCTATAGGGATCATAGACTGCTACGGTCTATTTGATCATCCCTACTAGTATGTGTGAATTATAGTGACAATATCTCAAGGGGTTATAAAATGATAAGATTTCCTTATGTTTAGGCATCATTCACGGGCAATTGTAGGAACAGCAACCCTAGGTCTTGCTTTTTGGAACCTTTTTGGTTTCTAGTAACCTAATAGAAATGGGGCCATAGCTGGACTGGGAAGTCAAAGAAACATACTGGGTGGGGAACGAGAGAGAGAGAGAGAGAGAGAGAGAGAGAGAGAGAAAGAGAGAGAGAGAGAGAGATTGTCTTCAATTGCCAAGAAAATGGTGTCAGTTAAATCCACAAGAGCTGAATTCAACTTGAAACATACTATACCTTTATGAAGCAATTATTCAGGATCTGAAGAGAAGTGAGAACATGTTAACTTCCTTCTTTATTATAAGGGGAGCTTTTTTCAACTAGAGACCAACTTAATGGAAATTACTCCATTCCCCTTGGTCCTCTTCAGTAAGTCATTATACATGTTTTGCTCCTTCTTTTAAGCTCATAATTAATGTTTTGAGGTTTAAAGAAAAAATCTTCACCTAATCAGTTTGTGTTAAATTTTTGGGTTGCTGTGAGCTGGTTTACAACTGGCTTTGAATGAGGCAGAATTTGGAAGTTCAGTGAATTATTGGAGGGCAATGCAGATAAGAACATATGTTGAGCTTCTGATATTATATTTACCTAATTCAAACACGACAATTTAGGATGATTCTCCTGGTAATGGAGACTAAATAGGAGGAAGAATATATGCCCCCATTACTAAACATTCAGTCACACTAAGATGATTTTTCCATTTTCATGAGATATCCTTCAGAAGAAAATTCTGCATGATTGTCAGATGAAAGCAATCAGAACTACTTGTGAAGAGACTCAACAGTAGTTTATTGCCATTCAACTATGTTACAAGAATCTTACCAGACTCACTGCATTCCCTTGGGAATGGCAAGCTAAGGCTTCAAGGATTCTGGGGGAGGGGGAGGGGGGGAGAACCGGCTTGTGCTTCTCACTGCAGTGCAACAACTCTAAACTTGGGCCTCTCTTGTCCTCTCCCTCCAGTCTAGGTGGAGATTCCACCACAATGATTAGAGCTTGATGAAGTCTCTTATGTAAGGCAAAACATTTAGAATACCTTTGATGAATAATGGTTAGATGTTCCAGAATAAATAATAAGCCATAGATAAAGTGATATTCCTAAGAAATGGGAAGATCATGCCAATGAGTTCTATTATTTCTTATTCCCACATGTTCTATTCTTCAGAGAGTTTATTAGAAGGGGCTGGAGGAACATTCTGCATGGTGCTTTTTAGTTAGCCCCTGTTGTTGAACGGAGAAAGGAGTTGCTTTTCAATTGGCATGTCAACCTTCAGCTCGAGTATCCAAATAAAATCCAGGATATCTTTCATTTCTGAAAATCTTACTACAAAGAATTCCAGTTTTATTTAATATACCGGGCAGGAAAATTCTAATCAGACAATATTTTCTGATTATTATTTGAGTTCTTTTAATTCTAGATTTTGAAACTCAAAAAAACATCAAACTTCACAGACACTAAAATTGTCAATAAAATTATTAACTTCATGGCAGATGCAAATAACATTTGGCTCTCTTGTCTAACTACTCATAGCAAATTTCCAAAGATTTATACACAAATGTTGCTCCTTAGCCAAAATGTCTGTAATATGAAACACATTGTAAAGCAAAAGAAAGAGAAATAATTTGATGCAATGTACCAGAAAAATTACCTTTGATTCAATATGGGAATAAATGATCCTTTTCGCAAAACATAATAGGCCAATATTTGTTTATGTTTTCTGCAGGATGTACAAAAGTTGCTAGAATCTTGATTGTTGTTAGACCCTTTCAACAAGTTTGCTTTTATATAGACTAGACTAGACTAGACTATAGACTAGACTAGACTAGACTAGACTAGAAAATAGAATAGAATAGAATAGAATAGAATAGAATAGAATAGAATAGAATAGAATAGAATAGAATAGAATTATTTATTGGCCAAGTGTGATTGAACACACAAGGAATATATAAAATATGTAAAATAAATATCAATTAAAAATACAGTGGTCTTTGTCAAGCATTTAGTCAAAATCATTTTTTTAAAAAAAATGGAATAATGCAAATTAAAAAGAGATAATTTGATTTTTAACCTATAAAATGATGCAATTATAAAAAACATTTATTTATTTATGTATTTTATTAAATTTATTGAAACCCTCCATCTTACCACAAGGTAACTCTGCACAGTTTAAAATATACGTATTTACAATATGTAGCATACCATGTATATATATATTTGCCTATACATTATGTCAGTCAAAGGATCCCATCCCAGATAATGATAAAGTTAGGATGAAGGAAGTCTGCATTATGTTTATAAAAAGTCACCTTAAGATAGACTTCTGCAGGGTATGGATTGAGAACATCATCAGAGTTTGTGCTCTTTGGAAATCATGAATAGAATAGTTTTCCTTGGTAGAAGGAAAGCCATGGGAACAAAACAGCATATTTCCAACCTCCAAAATTTTCTCTCTGTTAGAATTGGATGAAAATCAATTTCTGCTCCAGAAGGTGATGGACTCTCCTTTGTTATAGATTGATTAACAGAAACTGGATCACCACTGTGAAATATATTTTGGATTCCTTGCTTTTAACAGTGGACAGGAGAAGTTCAAACTCTCCTTCCATTCAATGTTCCCATTACAGCAGACTCGATGAAGTACAGAGAGGCTGATAGAAGAAGTTGGTGTTCCAATTTAACATCCCTTTCCCTTAACATGTCAGCCTGTCTGATCCAGCCATATTGTCATGCAATGCTCTGCCTCAATACTGGTCAGCAAAAACTTTCCATAAATTTGGAGAGATCCCTGATTAAGAATGTCAGTAAGCAGAAGATTTAGAAGATAAATTTGTAAAATATCCTTCACTGAAGAAGGTGAGACGAGATAACATCCTGGTTTTTATGAACTAACTGCTTGAATTTTAGATGGCCCCAATTTAAATCTTACATTTTGGGCATACAATGGTTTTAACTGCAATGGTATATGTCTATGAACATACACAGGAAAATTGTGTGAGTGTATCTTTTATAATATTGTTCAGGACAGTATTGTTAATTTTTTGATTTGGTTGTAAATCTTCCTCATCTTCTTCCTCACTGACTTTTTTTTCATTTCCAGATTTAAACTGATACTGGATTTCATTCTATGTAGAAAGAGAGATGAGTTAACCTCTAGGCAATCTTTGAGAACTAACTGCTTGAGTTTTAGATGGTTCCAATTTAAATTTTGGGCATGCAGTTGTTTTAACTGCAAAGGTATATGTTTACTGAGCAAAATTGTGTGAATGTACCTTTTACATTATTGTTCAGTACATTTTTTTGTGCAGTTGGATTTGGTTATACATCTTCCTCATCTTCTTCCTCATTATTTTTTTTTCATTTCCAGAGTTAATTAAACTGATATTGGATTTCTGGAGAATTTTAGACATATCCTTCGACAATTTCTATTGCAATTCCTATTCAGCATTTCCAAGGGTTATCTTTCACAGACAACCTTTTTTTCTGTTAAATAGTATAAAAGGAGAAGTACGTGATTTCTATTGCTGATACCACATTGTGCTACAATGTTTTACACCATGATATTAGCATTAGGTTGCATTGGCTGCTGAGAAAGCTACATTCCTTGCACCATTATGCTATTTATTGTGAGTTTCAAACCAAACTAAGAAAATTTGCTTGAAAATTTGTACTAATATTGTCCCATTTTTTTTACCTCTACAGAAAACTACCAGCATGCAGGATTCTACATTGCTTTTTTTGCAGCAGGTTTTCAATAATTAAAAGAGATTGAGATGCTTCTGCTTTTTGTTCCAAGCCTTCATTTGAACGATGTTAGAGGAATCAGAATAAAATTGCATTCCAGTTAAGTGATAATCATGTCTGATGTTTCAGAAACTACTCACAGATGAACAGCTAAATCATTTTAGTGAAATATTGATATTGACCTTAAATAATAGCCTTTAAGTCAAAATAGATGAATTCAACAAGATAAGAATGTTCGTAGTTTTCCTTCAAAGTTCCTTCTTTTCCACACTTTGATCACAGCCCTGTGGACATCCTTATTCCGCAAAGTGTAAATGATGGGGTTAAGCAGGGGAGTGACCACAAGATACATAACTGCAATGTTTTTGTTTCTGTCAGGAAATGAGCTTGATTGAGGGATTATGTATATAGAGATGATAGTGCCATAGAACAAAGAGACCACAACAAGATGGGAGCCACAGGTGGAGAAAGCTTTCTGCCATCTTGTAGTGGACTGCATTTGACAAATGGAATACAGGATGCAACTATAGGAACACAAGATAACCCCAAAGGGAACTAGAACAATAAATGCTGACAGACCATTGAAAATGGCTTTGGTGACTTTTATATCACCACATGCAAGATCTAGCAAAAAATGCAGCTCACAGAAAAAGTGGTTAATATGATTGGGACCACAGAAGGAATGGCGAAGGATGAAAACAACATTGACCATTGAGAAGACACCAGCTATGATCCAGCAGGAGGTGGCAAGCAGATGTTGGTGCTTTCTGTCCATGGCAGAGGCATATCTCAAGGGGTTGCAGATGGCCAAGTAGCGATCATAAGCCATGACACCCAGCAGCAAACATTCAGTACTGCCCAAGCTCAGAGCACTGCCTCCCTGTAAGATGCAACATGTCAAGGAAAGCACTCCTTTTCCAGCCAAGAGATGGGCTAAAGTCTGAGGCAAAGTGGTAGTGACATACACAACATCCAGGCCTGCAAGGTGGCTGAGAAAGAAATACATAGGTGTGTGCAGTTGAACATCAGTGTTTACCAATATGATGATTAGCAGGTTACCCAAAATTGTGAGCAAGTAGATTGTTAGGAAGATCGCAAAGAGCAGAATTTGTTCTTTTCGATGAGAGGTGAGTCCCAAGAGGATGAACCCTGTTTCTGAAGTGAAGTTCTCAGAGCCCATCTTGGCATTTTGCCTACAGAGCAGAGATATTGATGGACAATGAGTTAAACTGCAAAACACAGATAGGGAAGAGGAAGAGAAAACTGTACATCCAATCTACTATAATACAATGTCAGCTCACACATCTTTGATTTCCAATCCATCTATCTGGATTATTCAGCAACACTTACTGTATCTTTTCATTAACACAGAACAGTACCAAAGATAGTCTCAATAGATTATCAGAACACGCTGCATTTTCCAGATAATAAATCAACTCCTGTCTTGCGATTGTCATAACAAAACCTGAATGTTGGAACAATTCATACATGATTCATCCCCAAACAGAAAACAGAATACAACGTATTAATGGAATCAGAAATCATTAGAAAAGAATATTTGTAGCTCAGGGTTGAACTGTGGGGTTTTGGTGCTCCCTGTTCTTGGTGGTTTTCTTGCAGACTAGGCTAGAACTGATGATGTTATCTTGTTTGGTAATGAAATGTCTGCAAGAAAACCAGCAAACTCCATACCAAGGATCCCACAGAATCAGGCATTTCTGCCTAATATATATAAGAGGGCTACAGACCAGGTTCAGCAAAAGTGACAAAGATCAGAGGAAAGGACAGTGAGGAGTAATATGACACACTCATTTCCATTATGTAGCCTTCACAGAAGAAATATATGTTGTTAAATATCTTGTAAGAAGTCTTTTCTCCTTTGGAAAAGAATACAACCAGGATCCATTTCATTCAAACTTACCAATAACATAGATACCTATAAACTGATAACTCATACAAATAATTTCACAATTCTTAAAATATATCGAACAATTGCTTGATGTTATTAATTAAAATTATTATTTGTGTCTTTGTTAGATTATCCTTTGCTCGCCTACATAATTCCATTGAAATACTGAAATCCTTTATGAACTTTTTGCTGGAGAAACAGTGACATATGGATTTAATGATTAGAAACGGTAGATTGTGGAAAGAAAGAAATTATGATGTAATTTCAGTCAGGGTAACATAAAAAGTATTTATAACAGTGTTAAGAAAATTGGAAGTTATTTATTTCTTTTTTTCTTTTTCTTCCTTTTTTTCTTTATTGATTTTTTACTTTTGTATTACTTTTCCAATTTAAACTGATCAAAATAATACAATAGAAACCTACCTCTGTGTTTCTCCCAGGACTTCATCAGCTTTCAGGGAGATCTGATTCTTTCTATCAGTTTCAGACAGAGGAGTAAAAGCTGGAGCAGCTGCTAGTACAATTCCCAGGGAATGATGCTGAAATATAGGGAAATCTTTGGGCACAGCCATCAGAAACTCTCATGTACATAGCCAAATATGTTCCTGATACGCTAAAAGAAATGGGACTGTAGCTGGACTGGAAAGTTAAAGAAATGGCCTGGAAAAAGAGACAAAGAAAAAAATATTTCTCTATTCTATTGCTAAGAAACTGTTTCAATTAAATATACTGGAGATGAACAACTTGAAATATATTTCACTTTTATGAAGCAACTATTCAGGGCCTGGAGAGAATTGGGAAGCACGCTACCTCCCTTCTCTATTATAAGATGAAAATTGTGTCAGATAGGGACCCACTAAATGGGAATTGTTCTGCTCCCCTTGGTCTTCTTCAAAAGGTTATTATAATTTTTTCCCCTCTTTAAATCTCATAAGTATGCGAGTGACTACCTAGAAAGCTGAAATTTGAAATTTGATGAAATTTGCTCCACTCCAGATTTGGGCTGATTTACCTCAGAATTTGAGAATTTTCCAAAGATTAACTCTAAGGAAACTTAATGGAGGACTCACAATGATCGCCTTTTCCATGTGTGTTCTTTCTGCAGTTGGACATTAGTCCCCACCTAATATTCTTATGGGAATTGAGGGTTTTGGATAACTTCCATTTTGGTAACCAGAGTAAAATTTCCTTCTGTGGAGAGTGTGTGATAACACCTAGGGCACTTATGTAGGGTGGCCACTTACCTTTTAGTGGATCACAATTTAATTCTTTGTATATTTTAGATTGGCTTTAGATTGCAAATACGTAGGTGTATGTGCGCATCCGTGTGTTTGTGTGGGTATGTGTAATGTGGGTATATCCTTATGCTATAGCTCAGTACTGTCAAATTTGTTTGTAAATCTCCTTGCATTCTTCTTTGTCCTCCTTTTTTCTTCTCCAGAATAAGGAATATTAAATTTCCAAGGAAATACAGACATATTATTTCAACAACTTTTATTGGAATTCTCTATAAGTCATTTTCCTTTTTTTTTTAATAGACCATATATTTTAATCATTTTTATTGGAAATTTTGATCACATATTTACCGACAATATTTTACAGACAATATTTACAGACAATATTTTAAAATAATTGTAGCAGTATATTATAGTCAGCCAGATGTTTAGACTGGATTTGGCATTTTTGTCCACCTCTGGAGTCCTTCCCAAGGACCTAGGATTGGCAGATATAAGTCCTTGGGGAAGACTCAGTAGGTAGATAAAAATGCCAAATCGAGTCTAAACATCTGGTTGACTGTGCAACTACTAGTAGTAGTAGTAACAATAATAGTAGTAGTAGTAGTAGTAGTAGTAGTAGTAATAATAATAATAATAATAATAATAATAATAATAATAATAATAATAATAATAATAATAATAATAATAATAATAATAATAATAATAATAATAATAATAATAATAATAATTAAGAGACTAGACAGCCACTTGTCTGAAATGATAAGGTTCTCCTGCTTGAACAGGGGGCTGGACTAGAAGACCTCCAAGGTCCCTTCCAGCTCTGTTCTATTCTATTCATTGGTATAAGATATAGCTATACCATTTCAGATCATTATGTTAGTAATATCTACCATAATTTGAGGTATCAACAGTAAATAGATAATACTCAACTTTATATCTCCACCCCTGGTGACCCAAGTGATGCTGTGGCTGCCCTCTTGCAGTGCTTGGAGGCTGTGGAGGCCTGGATGGGGGACAATAGGCTTTGGCTGAACCCTGGCAAGATAGAGTGGCCTGGAGCCTCAAAGCTTCAGGATTTCAGACTTTAACATCCTTAGTTCTGGATGGGGTGGCACTATCCCAGACAGACCCAGTCTGCAAATTGGAAGTTCCCCTGGACTTGCAACTCCTGCTGGAAAAGCAGGTGGCAGTCATGGTTAGGGAGAGCCTTTGCACCATTTCATGTTGTCCATCAGTTGCGGCCTTTGCTGAATCAGGAATCCCTGTGCTCAGTTACTCAAGCCCCGAGCATCTCATCTTTGGGCTACTGCAATGCACTCTACATGGGGCTACTCTTCGTAATAATAGTTTTATTGGTTTGTCAAAATATAAAATGCGAAGAAAAATTCAAAAAAATAATAAAAAACTAGAAGAAGAGGGAGGGAAAGAAAAAAGAAAAGAAAAGAAAAAAAGCACCAACTTCCAACTCTCTTTAGCACAGTAGAAGATGACAACATTACAACCACAACTTTTGCTTTTACACAGCTGTATGTACAAACCATTTCTATAACAATAAACCTATCTAATTAGGAAAAACAAAATCAAGATTTCATTTTTCTTTTTCATTGCAAGCACAAAATCTGGAAGCAATTTCAAAAGAGATACAGGGATTAAATATATTCTCTTCTTTGGATAAAAGAATCAGTTTGACCATCTCTGCTTCTCTTTGCGGTGGGGAACAATATATACCTCTATTGAACTCATTAATTTTTATCATAATTCATATTAAGGGAATCCTCTATAAAATTTCAGTTTTTTTAAAATCTGGACTTCCAAATCTTGCTGGAAGAGCAGGTGGCAGTCACGGCTAGGAGAGCCTTTGCACAACTTCATCTTGACTGTCAGTTGCGGCCTTTGTTGAATCAGGAATCCCTGTGCTCAGTTACTCAAGCCCTAGTCATCTCATACTTGGGCTAGTGCAATGCGGTCTACATGGGGCTACTCTTGAAGAGCATTTGAAAGCTATAGCTGGTGCTGAGTGTGGCAGTGTGGGAAGTGGTTAGGGCAGTGATGGTGAACCTTTTAGAGACCAAGTGCCCAAAAAACAGCCCCGCCCCCACCCTGCTGCCCGCCCCCACTTTGTCCCCACTCCACCCCCCACCCCACCCACCCTGCCAATGGCCACCCTGCCTCACTCCCAACCCACCGCCCACCCCGCCCTCCCGCAGGGCCATTCACTGCTTCCACGGGCCAACGCAGATCGCCCAGGCAGTTCAGCAGCACCATGGCAGCCACGCCCTCCGCCCGCACCCCGCAGCATCAACTGCGTGTGAAGGGGTGTGAGGGCAGAGTCTTGTCCCCACTGCCATGTCCTTGGCTGCGCTGCTCTGCGCAGGCCGCACTTGGGGGCGACTCTCCGGGGGGCCTGCTGGTGAGGGGGCCATGGGGGAAGGCAGGGCTGGGGCGACCGTGCGGGTGCCCACAGAGAGGGCTCTGAGTGCCGCCTCTGGCACGCATGCCATAGGTTCACCACCACTGGGTTAGGGCCTGCAAAGTGGCCCATGTTACACTACTGTTCAGTGAGCTGCGCTGGTTGCTGGCTTGCTTCTCGAAGCAATTCAGTTTTTTGGTTATCACCTCTAAAACCCTGCATGGTGTGAGTCCTGGATACTTGAGGAATCATTTCACTCCAATGGAACTGGCCTGCTCCACCCATGCCAGTAAAAGGAGCATACTGCGGATCCTTAAGGAATTACAGCTGGCCAGGTCCAGGAAAAGAAACTTCTCTGTTGTGTGTCCTGCCCTTTGGAATATCTTATCACCTGCTCTTCTGCAAATCTTAAGAACTGGTTCTGCAAGATGACTTGGGGCCCCAATGGGGGAGCATCACACTGGAAGTGGTTGATTAATTAAGAGCTAATCCCACCTCCCCCCCATACATCCAGCTCCCTCCTTCTCCAGCTTGTGACAATGATTTTGTTTTGATGGTATTTTGATTTTGATATTGAATGGATTGTCTTTATTGCTAAAATTGATGCAATTCTTCTATTTCCATAGCTCTGTCATTTTATCCTAGACTTTGATCAACTAGAATAGAATAGAGCTGTAAGGGACCTTGGAGGTCTTCTGGTCCAGCCCCCTGCTCAAGCAGGAGAACCTATACCATTTCAGATAAGTGACTGTCTAGCATCTTCTTAAAAACCTCCAGTGATGGAGTGCCCATGATTTCTGAAGGCAAACTGTTCCACTGGTTAATTGTCCTCACTGTTAGGAAGTTTCTCCTTAATTCCAGGTTGCTTCTCTCTTTGATTAGTTTCCAACCATTGTTTCTTGTCTTGCTCTCTGATGCTTTAGAGAATAATTTGACCCCCCCCTTTCTTTGTGGCAGCCTCTCAAATACTGGAATGCAATACTGCTATCATGTCACCCCTATTTCTTCTTTTCTTTAGACTAGCCATACTCAAGTCCTGCAGCCGTTCTTCATATGTTTTAGTCTCCAGGCCTTTGATCATCTTAGTTGCTCTTCTAAGAATTTCTTTGCTTTAAAATCTTTCTTAATATTGCCCCACTATTCCTACCTCTTCAGAAATCCATCACCACAACTATGCAATAAAAACAACAAAACGCCAGCACTTTTTCCAATAATGAAGACTAATTCAATACATTTAGATTTTTCTGATTTTTGTTCCAAGCAGTTCTTGTCATTTGAAGATCCAGATTTAAACATCATTCCAGACAATTAAGAATCTCCCCACAAGTCATCAGCTGGAGAATATTAAGAGTGTATAGCAGACTTTAGTTAAAATAGACAAATTCAGCAAAAGATGGATATTCATGGCTTTTTCTCAAAACTGCCTCTTTTCAACACCTTACTCATAGCCTTGTGGACATCCTTGTTCCGCAGGGTATAGATGATAGGGTTAAGGAGAGGAGTCACCACAATGTACAAGACTGCAATTTTTTTCTCCCGGTCAGGATATGAACTTGATTGGGGGATTATGTATATTGAGATGATGGTACCATAGAACAAGGTGACCACAACAAGGTGGGAGCCACAGGTGGAGATAGCTTTCTACCAACCCGCAGCTGACTGCATTTGACAAATGGAATACAGGATGCAACTATAGGAACATAAAATAACGGAAAAGGGAACTAGAACAATAAATGCTGACAGACCATTGAGAATGGCTTTGGTGTGTTTTATATCACCACATGCCAGTTTCAGGACAAATTGCAATTCACATGTGAAATGATTAATGGAATTATGACCACAGAAAGAATGATGAAAGATGCAAACAGCATTGACCATTGAGAAGAAGCAACCTAGGATCCAGCAGGAGCTGGCAAGCAGGTGTTGGTGCTTCTTGTCCATGGCAGAAGCATATTTTAAGGGGTTGCAGATGGCCAAGTAGCGATCATAAGCCATGATTCCCAAGAGCAGGCATTCTGTACTTCCCATGCTCAAAGCACTGCCTCCCTGTAACATGCAACGTATTGAGGAAAGCATTCCATTTCCGGCCAAGAGATGGGCTAAAGTCTGAGGCAAAGTGGTAGTGACATACACAATCTCCGTGCCTGCAAGATGGCTGAGGAAGAAGTACATAGGTGTGTGCAGTTGAGCATCAAAGCGTACCAATATGATGATCAGGAGGTTACCCAATACTGTAAGCAAGTAGATTATGAGGAAGACCACAAAGAGCAAAATCTGTTCATTTCTCTGATGGGTAAGTCCCAAGAGGATAAACCCTCTTCCTAAGGTGAAGTTCTCAGATCTCATTTTGGCCTCCTCAGGAGAGTGGAGATGTTGATGGGTGCTGAGATAAAAGACAAAAATCAGAAACAGAAGAGGAAGAGGAAGAGAAAACTCTGTTTTCAGAGCATTATAGTATAGTATGATCTCAGCTCTGACTTCCTTGATTTTCAGTGCATGTCAGTAGCAATTACTGATCATAAGTTTCTTGGGTCCTTAGTGCTCTCTGAGCTTGGTAGTTTCATTACCAAACATCATGATGTTACCTAGTTTGGTAATGAAATATCTGCAAGAAAACCACCAAGCTCACAGAGCACCAAGGACTCCACAATTCAACCCTGAGGTACAAATATTCTCTTCTATCAGGATCATAGTTTGTTACCAGGAGGGCCATATGTTTTCAGTAATACCAAATTATAGTAGCAACCCTCTCTACCCATTAGACCAGTGCATTGCTTTTGGCAAATAATGCATTAACTATCTTGGGAGAGCTGTTATGGAACGCAACAGTCTTACCTATGATTTATCCCAAAGACAAAGCATTTTACAAGCTAGAATTTCTACCTAATAGTTGTAGAATATGTATGTAGATACGTTTCATCAAGAAAGAAAAATATAGAATTTGTAAGGAGGAAAGTAAGGAGTGATATGGCTGACTAGTTCCTACCATCTTGAATAATTTGCCATTTTCTTCTTCTGAGATGTTTCATCAACTTCCCAATCCAGTCTATAACTATAGGATGTCTTACTGATTTCCTGTTTGATTTCTATCTGATCTGATTTTTTTCACTTTTGGAGACCAATTAAGGTTATATGCCACTTACTCGGTCCTTCATCCATAAACTGATAAAAATAACAAAATAAATTTTACCTCTGTGCTTCTCCCAGGAGTTTGTCAGCTCCTGAAGAGTTGTGCCAAACCTTGGTTGATGGGAGTTTAATTCCCACTCAACGATCCTGAATTTTAATGAAGTATTTGGGCAGGACTCATTGCAAACTTCATCTTCTGTCCTCAAAAATGGTGCTTGGATCAGTTTCTCAGCAACCTTTTAGAAATGGGGCTGAATGTGGACTGGGAAGTCAAAAAAAATCCTGGAGAAAAAGAGCCAGGTTACAGGTTCTATATTCTTTCTGAGATAGTTGCTTAGATGGTTTCATAAAGTCCTCAGGAACCAAATTCAAATGGAAAGACTCTTTACCTCGATTCAGTGCCTAAAGAGAAAGGAGCAGCACCCTGGCTTCCTTCTTTGTTATAAGAAGATTTGTAAAATTCTTTGCGGGTGGATTTGATGATGTAGAATTGCTTAACACCCTTGATTCATCTTCTGTAGATCATTATAAGTGTTTGCTCCTTCTTTAAAACTCATGGGAACCTGGGAGACTAATTTAAAATAAATGATGTAAACTTAATTAGTCTGCTTCCTTTAGCAGCTCCAGATTTAGGCCTAAATCTGGAGTTGCTAAAGGAACTTCAGTTTTCCTCATTTCCTTGCAGTTACATAAATCTCCAATGATGGAGCTCCAAGATAACTTCTTGGGGATAGTAGCCATCTCCTTCTTCAATGTTGATGGTGCTAGTGGGGAAATTGTATCTTCATCACTTTGCCATATGGATTTGGGGTCTTCAAAATCAGTTGTCCAACATTCTAAGATGGAGATACCCAGAAAGCAGCAAGGACAGTTTGGGCTAATCTGCCCTCAATACCCTTATGTAGCCCTGTAATAGTATTATGGAACTGGATGGGTGATTGTTATGGGAACATATACAATAATTGAAGAGAAGTGAACTAGATAAGAAGACCATTATAACTTGATTTATGATTAGATAGAGCCTGAATGTGTTAGGGAAGCTAAGACCAAAGAAATAAAGATTAATCTAATTAACCAGAGGTAAAACCTTCATTTACTTCCTTCGTTGTTTCCCATTCATATGTAACAAAACTGAGGAAGTGAGGGTAAGATCAAGGGGGAAAAACCCAAATGTATGAACTGTCTATAGGTAAAGAGTAAGTGTCACATTTTAAGAAAGAACATGAGACATCTAAATAAGTTGGAGAGATGTTTGTTTGGAAACCAAGTAATCTGAAGAACAATTATAAACATTGGTTCAGTGGGTTTGCTAAATGGTGCTTCTGACATGAATGGGATGGGGAGTGGGTTTCTATTTCTATTGGTTGGTTATTCTGATTTAAATAAAAATTCCCTACATTACTGAATGGCATATTCCGAAGGGAGAATTACAATTAGTTTCAACTGAAGGTGAAGAAAGGACCTCATTCAAACGTTGATTGAACTGTTGAAAGGAAAATCTTCATCAGGGTCCAGTCCAAGCTGGTAATAAACAAAATTGAGACTGCTTTAGAAAGAAGGTTGTAGTTTATTGAAGAGGAGAGCCAGACAGAAAGATGGCTCTGGGAAAGCTGACCACATGTAGCTGGGAGTGGTGGGTTTTTATACCTTCTGGGGCTTTTGAGGTTGTTTCCTGTTCCTGTTTGAAGCTTTGTATTTCCTGTGTCATGAACTTTGACCTGAGTCTGAGTGTGCCCTTTTGGTATTGGTGGATTAATCCTATTATGTTTCCTGTCCTTAAAATTTGAGTGGGGGTATGTAGAGTTTAGGGGTTTTTGTCTTCCTAATTTCTTCAGTTTCTAGCTGGAAAGCTCGAATCTTTCTGAAAGGATTATTGAATTTGCATTTCTAAAAGCTGGCCTCTGCTGAGTTTTCTGCTTGGGGGAGAGGGGCTGGGGCTGGTTTCTGTCTTTTTTAAAGGTCTTTTCCATTATTCCTTTGGGGAAATATATTCTGCTTTTTTAATATTCCCCAAAATAGGAACTGAGAAATAATAAGACACAAGTCAAAATTAAGAAGAACACTGATCAAGCTATCATTTTCTCATGAACAGCACTTCCCCTTATAAATAACTTACATAAATCTTGAGTAATTCCCTCATGACATCAATTTCAGATTTTAATTTGGAGGACATCCATACACGCTTCTTAGCCACCTTAAAAGTAAATAAATGCCGGGGCACCATACTCTACTGACAAGACTATTCTATAATGTTTGACTCATTTAAAACAATTTTTAAAACAAATATTCTCTCATAAAAGTGAATAAGAACGGGGTGGTGGTGGTGGTGGAGGAAATGGAACAATATCACTTTACCAACCCTAATACATAACATTGTCAGCCTCTTTGTTCATTTTTCCAAAAATGCTGAAGGTGGACCTTTCAGATAGTTTTTCCATAATGAATATAAAGCTGAAAAATGGTTGCATTACCTCCAGATTTGCTGAGGGATGTCAAAATTGTGCAAACCTTTGTCCTCTCCCGTCTTCCCAAAACACAATGATCTATGAGCCGTAGTGGTGCAGTGGTTAGAATGCAGTACTGCAGGCTAATTTTTGCTGACAGCCGGCTGCCAGCAGTTCGGCTGGTCAATTCTCACCAGCTCAAGGTTGACTCAGCCTTTCATCCTTCCGAGGTCGATAAAATGAGGATCCAGATTGTTGGGGGGCAATATGCTGACTCTGTAAATTGCTTAGAGAGGGCTGTAAAGCACTGTGAAGTGGTATATAAGTCTAAGTACTAATGCTATTGCTATCAATTCAGTATACAACAAGGTAACCTCTAAACCAAGGATATACTATGAAGACACCAGTGCTTGTCTTTTCTAGTGTTTTGTATTTAGCATCTTGGCCAATGCCCCATGAACATCCTTGTTTCTCAGAGTATAGATAACAGGATTGAGCAGAGGTGTGACTACAATATAAAAGACAGCGATTTTCTTGTCACTGTCTGGAGTTGTGCTCGAATGAGGTCTCATATACATAGATATGACGGTGCCATAGAACAGGGTGACCACCGCCAAATGGGAAGCACAGGTGGAAAAGGCTTTGCTTCGGCCAGCAGCTGATTGCATCTGTAATACAGTTGATAGAATGAGCCCATAGGAAGTCAGGATAACTGAAAGAGGAATCAACAGGATCAGAACTGCTGCTCCAAAAATTATGTTCTCAGTAGCATAGGTATCAGCACATGCAAGTTTCAACACCACTGGCAGCTCACAGAAGAAATGGTTGATGTGGTTGGGGCCACAGAATGGGAGGCGTAGGGTACACCCTACATTCATCATGGAGAGCAGAAAGCCACTAGCCCATGAAGCTGTGGTGAGCTGCAATTGGCGCCACTTGTCCATGGCAACAGCATAAATGAAAGGATGACAGATGGCCAAGTAGCGATCGTAGGCCATGACCCCCAAGAGAAGTCCTTCAGTGCTACCTAAGGACAATGCAATGTACATCTGAGTTGCACAACGTATGAAGGAAATGGTTCCATTTCCAGAGAAGAGGTGGGCCAACATCTCGGGCACAGTGCTGGAGACATAACAGATCTCCAGACTTGAGAGGTGAGTCAAGAAGAAGTACATAGGAGTGTGAAGCCTGGAGTCAGCCTGCACCAGTATGATGATCACAAAGTTTCCCACAAGAGTAAATAGATAGAAAATGAGAATGACCACAAAAAGCAAAATCTGGGTCTTATGGTCATTAGTGAGTCCTACTAAGACAAATTTTGAGACCACAGTGAAGTTTTCAGCCTCCATCATCAGCTTCTGCCTGGACAAAAAAATCTATTAGTTAGTGAGATTTTCTCATATTATATCACTTTAATCTTCCTTTCTCAGTACTCTTAACATTTCTTGGATGACAGCTCTCACATCCCACAAGACTGTTTGGGGGAATCAAAGCCTATCAAAAATAAACCTCCATTAAAATTAATTAATAACGGGCTAGGAACACTTTGTAGTCAGAAATATAGTAAAGTATAAGAATTCCTGGCTTTGCCAGAGAATTAGATTGAATGGAAGAAAATAGTTATGAGCAAAGGATTAGACAGATAGAATGGAATCACTTTTTTAGAGAACTGATTTGTGTGCTGTTTTCTTTCTTTCTTTCTTTCTTTCTTTCTTTCTTTCTTTCTTTCTTTCTTTCTTTCTTTCTTTCTTTCTTTCTTTCTTTCTTTCTTTCTTTCTTTCTTTCTTTCTTTCTTTCTTTCTTTCTTTCTTTCTTTCTTTCTTTCCTGCATGAAAATATCCTGAAACCTCTGAACAAAATATATGCCTGTTGATCAATATCTTAGAGCAAACTAAGCATTATCTGGACAAGTGGCACTCTTTTAAAAAAATAGAAAGAAATTGGTTAGATTAAGTATAATGTGATGCTCTCCAGATGTATTCTATTATAACTTTTATAATCTCCAGTCAGAAGGAACAATATAGAAGTAGAACTCCAATACACCTGATCGATGCTACTTACAGAAAACTGGTCTCTCACTTGCAATTGAGAACAGAGAAATTCAAAAGTTATTTAAATGTAGGTTTATTTCAAGGTAGACTGTAAATTAAAACATTTTTGAAAGAGGGAAGAAAAAGAAGGAGAAGGAGAAGGAGAAGAAGAAGGGGAAGAAGAGGAAGGGGAGAAGGAGGAGGAGGAGGAGGAGGAGGAGGAGAAGGAGAAGGAGAAGGAGAAGGAGAAGGAGAAGGAGAAGGAGAAGGAGAGAGAAGGGAAAAGAAGAAGGAGAAGAAAAGAAAGAAAGAAGAAGAAGAAGAAGAAGAAGAAGAAGAAGAAGAAGAAGAAGAAGAAGAAGAAGAAGAAGAAGAAGAAGAAGAAGAAGAAGAAAGGGAATCTCTTGCCAAAGGAGACCCTTAATTGAAATCTGAATACCTTTGATATAGTAACAATTTTGATCTCAGTGAGAACCAGGGCAGATCTTCTATAATATTGCCAGCCAAAATATATCTGCAAATAAGTGGTGAGCCTTCCTTCTGCTGTAAGTTTGGCAGTTAGAAGGATAAAGCAATCTCTCATTTAGTCCTGTTTTTACAGCCTATGGTAAGCAAATATTTCCTTACATCAATAATAGCTCTCCAGAAAATCTTCCACTATATCCCATTCCTGAACTGGAGACTCTACCAATCTTAACCATGCAAAAGATGTCCAGTGTCAATACATTTAGTTTGCAAAATTACTTGGATATAACTTCTACCAGAGTGTTCAAACACTACATTATCTGGAAGATAGCTCAATCAAACCTGCATCATTTAACTGCTTGTTCATTCTCAGTCAATACTTGAAGGTGAAAAATGTGCTTTCTTTCTTTAAGTTATTATCTGGCTGAAGCTTCAGATATAATAAAGACTCTGAATCTATTCTACAGGGACTTATTTAATTCTTTTTTCAATTATTCAGAATATTAACTCACTCCATTGGGATTTTCTTTAGCTAAGAACACAAAAGAAGATGCTAGAAAGCCAATTAGCTTTATTTTTGTTGCATGACAGTTGTGTTAACTTTAAAGCAAAGATGAGAATGACAACGATAAAACATAAAAATTGTTGCATTAAAATTGATAGCAATACTGAAAGAATTTCCATCCTTTTGTTTTATCATAGATGGAAGAAGACCAGTTGTGATTTCTTAGCCAGGGAGATTAATGGACAGAGTTGAGTAGAACAGGGAGATTAATGGATAAAATTGAGTACAACTTTATTCCATTTGTATGACCACACAGATGGATTTTCTCCATGATGATCTGTTCCTGACCTGGTCCTATCTCTTCTAACGACAATTCCACTGCCACTCTAACTAAGTCTATCAACTTTCCTGCTGGTTGTCCTCTACTCTTTCTTGAATTGCTTCCTTAGTTCTTGTATAAACCTACTGATTAAACAACTATGTCCTTGAATCATTGCCTTCTAATTTTCTTATAGACCAAGAGAAGTCTCACAATGTTCATATGGGTAGACTTATATTCAAATAGGACAGAGATTGATGATAATAACAATATATTGGGGAGGGTCATATTGACCTAAATCTACAAACGTATATACTAAAATAGTATTTACCTCAGAATTCTACATAGGGATAAATTCTGCACAAAGAAATTAAGGGATATAAGTTGACTTCAGGACTCCAAACAAGACAAAGCAAAGTCAGGGCATTTTAGAGCATCCCAGGAAATTCTATTGTGGGTCTCAAAGTGTCTCATTTAGAAAAAACAACAACTTTAACATAACAACAAAGTAAAAAAAATTCAGAACTCATCTACACAAATATAAAAAAGTTTCAGGCTATCTCAGCAAGCTCAATGAAATTTAACACTTGAAGTTGTGAATTGGTAAGGTACACATAACATTTACCACATACAATTTGCATCTGTATAACCAATTTGTTTTCCCCCTTCCCCCACATCATCCTATCATGATCTAAAAATCAGATGATGACTCTGACTGTAGAGAACAGATGTGCCAAACTGGTGGCCCTCAGGCTGGATGCATCATGTGCAGGCCACGCTCATCCCAGCTCCGCAAAGGCAAAAAATGTCGCGATAGGTCATGTGACGCGATCAAGTTTGACACCCATGGTATAGAAGCTGCTTCAACAGGACCTGTGGGATGTCAGCCTCAGGAAACACAAAGCCAAGAATCACAGTTACAGCTGGCTGCAGTCTGATTTAAGAGAAAGCCTGAACCATGATCCCTTGTTGAAAGCAATTGTCTGGTCTCTGGCTCTTGTGTCATGTTTGGACTCTTCTTGTGGTGTTCTGCTCTCTAGCCTGGATGATAATCCTGACTTGACTCTCAGAACCTTGGACTGGATTTTGGACTATTATTTTGTGTATTCTTATTAAAACCAAACATTTAGGCAAGCTCTTTTCAGAGACTCTGGTTTAGTTTGTATTCCTTGTCTGCTGTTATCATCATATCCTTGAGGAAATCACTAATTACCATAGCAACTATGTGTGCACATGTGGGCATTTGAAACTAGAAGCAGAACAATCCTTATTTAAATCCCACCCCAAGTTTAAACACTCCATTCATCTGATGACGTTTCTGCAGCTCACAGAAACTGTTCGTTTATTTGTTTAGGATATTGATAGTCCATTCAGCACACAGAAGTTCTTGAGATTTGTTTGCTTGTTTGTTTAAGATATTTACAGTCCACTCTCCACACAGAAGATACTAATGCATAAATTCATGAAAAAGCAAAATGAAACATGAACATCAGATAAAATAAGTAATGCATTAAAACACAACAAAATCCACGTAATAACTTTGACAGAAAATACATCTGCAGAACATCCAGTTAGAGAAGTTTGCACTAGAAAAAAATTCTGGATTTTTCTTGAGTCTTAGCCTTTGCCAAAGTCTTTGTTGAATAACTGGAAGGTTCTGGCGTCTGATTGCCTTAGTTTCACTGTAGCTTTCTAGGATACTTTCATTTTAGAATGGAGTTGGAAAGCCACCATTTCTCATGAAAAGGGAACTATTTCCCATGAACAGAAATAGGATTGAAGTAGATGATGACCAGCCATCTTGGAGTGATATTTTTTGGAGACAATTTAAGCAGTAAGGCAAATGAAACAGGTCCAAATCTGGAGTCGCTAAATGGAACAATTTCATCATGTTAACATCATCTTTTGAGATTAGTCTCTCAGATGCCCCCAAGGTTTAAATAAGGAGAAAAACATTGATAATGATGTACAGAAGAATTCCAACGGGAGTGGACCAATTCTCATGGAGTTATCTCCATCTACTTATGATCTTGCAAAACCTTCTGCACATGTAAAAGAAGAGGCCAATCTGTTGTTCACTTCCTCTCAGACACTAAATAGGTGAATTCATGTAGTGCTTTCCTCATCACCACAGAAAGATTTAAAATTTCATTTATCAACAGATGGCAAGGTAATTGTGGAATAACAGCTTCATAAAAGTAGAGTCGCCTTCAAGTTATGCGCAGTGCCTACTGATTTAATGCAGTTTTCATGGCAACACTTTGGATGTGTTTTCCCACTGCCTTTTTCTAGGTTGTTTATTTGATTTCTCAGTCAAGCTCATTGCGTTAGCTCAGATAGCATTTTTAGGGTATATGGATGACAGTATAAATCATTATATTTCAGCATCATTCCCTGGAAATCGAACTAACATCTACTTAGATTTTAGCACCTTATCTGAAACTAGTAGAAAGAGGCAGATTTTGCTGACTGATGATGAATGCCTGGGGAAAGGACAAAGGTAAATTTTCTATTTACCACTTGTAAATGTTTATGGATGAAGGATCAGCCCTAATGGCTGATTACCTTGCAAGATCTCAAAAAGCTAAAAAGGGTCAGACCTGGCTAATACTTAGTTGGGAGATTTATATGAAACCCCAAGACCAAGATGTGATGGCTATGTGTCGCTGCCTTGAGTTATTTGTAAAAATAATAAAGGTGGGAAATTGTTGTTGTTAGTTGCGAAGTCGTGTCCGACCCATCGCGACCCCATGGACAATGTTCCTCCAGGCCTTCCTGTGTCCAACTCTTGGGGACTTTATGGGCAAGTGCTCTGTATGCTACCCTGTCAAGCACATCTTATTTCAGTTGTTGGATGTTCATCTTTGTTATGAGTTTTGAGGTTATCAAGCCAGCATGTTCTTTGCTTGTCCTTTCTTCTTGTTCCAATAATCATTCCTAGCATCATTGACTTATCCAATGAATTTGCACGCATGATGTGGCCAAAATAAATCAGATGCAGCCTTCTGATTATGGCTTCTAGTGAAGTGGCTGCTTTTATATGATTCAACACCTCTCTGTTGGTAGCTCTGACTATCCATGGTATATGCAATAATTTATACTAGCACCGTATTTATAAGGCATTAAGTCTTCTTCAATCAGCTGTTCTTAGTGTCCAGCTCTCACACCCATACATCATTATAGGGAAGACTATTGCTCTAACTCACGGGTCGGCAACCTGCGGCTCCAGAGCCGCATGTGGCTCTTTGAGCCTTCTCCTGCAGCTCCCAGCCTCCTCTGCCATTTGCAGAGAGAGACACAGAGACAGAGAGAGGCACTTGCGCTTCCCTTCTCTCTCTCTCTCTCTCTCTCTCTCTCTCTCTCTCTCTCTCTCTCTCTCTCTCTGTGTGTGTAAAAGTGAGTGGCCTCACACTGTTCCCATGAGCTGACAAGCTTACTGGGCAGGCTCCTCCCTTTGCTGCATCTCTGCAGGAAGCAGGAAACAGGAAGCAGGAAGCAGAAAGCAGAAAGGGCAGGAGGTTGTCAGCTTGTTGGAGAAGAGCCTGAAGCCAGCTTGCCAGGTGAGCAGAAGATCGGAGAGAGGGAGAGAGGGGGGGGGAAAGAGAGAGAGAAAGGGAGAGAGAGAGAGAGAGAGAGAGAGGAAAGAGAGAGAGAGAGAGGAAAGAGGAGAGAGAGAAGAGAGGGGGAGAGAAGAGAGGAAAGAGAGAGAGAGGGGGAGAGGAAAGAGAGAGAGAGAGAAAGAGAGAGAGAGGAAAGAGAGATAGAAAGAGAGGGAGAGGAAAGAGAGAGAGAGGGAGAGGAAAGAGAGAGAGATGGAGGAGAGAGAGAGAGAGAGGGGGGGGGGAGAGGAAAGAGAGAGAGGGGGGGAGAGGAAAGAGAGAGAGAAAGAGAGGGAGAGGAAAGAGAGAGAGAGAGAGAGAGAACTCATGCACAGCAGCCTCTATTTCTTTTTAATAAACTCTTCAATCAAGCTCCCCAGTCCTCGCGCACGCGCGCACAGGTTTTGCAGCTCCCAGTGTTTTCTTTTCTCTGGGAAACGGGTCCAAGTGGCTCTTTGAGTGTTTAAGGTTGCAGACCCCTGCTCTAACTAGTCTGCTTTTTGTATTTATATCAATATATCTGCTTTTCCAGATCATATTCATGTTAAAATGTACCAAAAATTAAAATTCAATTTAATTTAATAAGGTGAGTCAATTCTGAAAAGTTTCTGAGAGTTGTAAACTGATTGGTAAGGGTGTGAAGGGACACATGTTTCTGTGTTCTCAGGAAAATTTGAATGAAGATGATGTTGATGAAATACCGGTAGTTTCTCTAAGGAAAAAAGATCTTTTCACACAACAGTTAGGCATATACATTCTGCTGACAAATATATGACCATTATTTTCACAATGATGTATTAGAGATTAACAATGAATGAGCTGAGATTTTATTGCATTGGAGTAAATATATTGTAGTTGTCTCCTTCTCTCCATCTCTCCCTCCTTCCCTCCCTCCCTCCCTCCCTCCCTTTATCTCAGTGTGTTTCTGTGTCTAAATTTTGTAGGCAGGATGCCAAGATGGAACCTGACAATGTCACCACTGAAACAAGGTTCATCCTCTCAGGACTCACCCATCACCGAAAGGAACAGATCCTGCTCTTTGTGGTCTTCTTGATCATTTACTTGCTGACAGTTTTGGGTAACTTTCTGATCATTGTATTGGTATGGATTGACACCCAACTGCACACTCCTATATACTTCTTTCTCACCCATCTTGCAGGCATGGAGATTTTGTATGTCACTAGCAGTTCACCCCAGTTATTAGCTCATCTCATGGCAGGAAACGGAATAATATCTGTAACACGTTGCATGTTGCAAGGAGGCAGTGCTTTGTGTATGGGTAGTACTGAATGTTTGCTATTAGGTGTCATGGCTTATGATTGCTACTTGGCCATCTGCAATCCATTGAGATATACCTCTGCCATGGACAGCAAGTGGCAATATCTGCTTGCCAGCTCCTGCTGGGTCATAGGTTGTCTGTTCTCAATGGTCAATGTTGTTTGTATCTCCCGTCACCCGTTCTGGGGTCCCAATCTCATTAACCACTTTGTCTGTGAGCTGCAATTTCTGTTAGATCTTGCATGTGGTAATATAAAATGCACCAAAATCATACTAAATGGTCTAGCAACATTTATTGTTCTGATCCCTTTTTCGGTTATCTTATGTTCCTATACTTGCATCCTGTATTCAGTTTTTCAAATGCACTCAGCTGCAAGTTGGCATAAGGCTTTCTCCACTTGTGGCTCCCACCTTATTGTGGTCACATTGTTCTATGGTACTATCATTTCCATATACATTCTCCCCCAGTCAAACACAATTTCTGATCGGGACAAACAAATTGCAGTTTTATATGTTGTGGTCACTCCCCTACTGAACCCTATCATTTATACCTTGCGGAACAAGGATGTCCATAGGGCTGTGGTCAAGGTGTTGAAAAGATAAAGTTTCAAAGAAAAACATGAACTTTTTTTTTAGTTCATGTCCACTGGTTATCAATAAAAATACTTTCAGCTGGTGATTTTGAGGACAAGTTTATTTATTTATCAAGGGACTTCCAGTTTTGTGCGGTAATGACCGGTCGTGGGCTTGCGGATTCTCCGCACCCCCACGGCTAATTTCACCCTGCCAGGGGAGCCTAAATGGGTCTAAGTCGCCCCGGAGAGGCGGTGAAGAAAGAAGGGTGCTCCAGTGATTCTGGAACAGCTGCGGCCGTTCTGTTCGACTTGGGGAAAGCCTTCTAACCCGACAGGAGAAAGGCTGGCTGTTTTGCATCGACCAGCCCAAGCTACTAGCAACTGAAGTCCAAAAGCACTAACCAGCACAACTGTGAACAGCGTGCTTGAAACTGGGTGAGGAATCCGATCTTCTCTTTTCTATTTTATATGTAATTTCCTGGAAAAGATCCCCAAGAAGCAAAATACCTCCGAAAGGGAAGGAGCAGGATTTCCGCCCCACCCTTATACTAATGGAAGTGGCGAATTAATCTTTTTATGGAGGATCAAAATACATGGAAGTGAAATGTTGCTGACACCTAGTGGTGGATGAAGACTATGACGGCTATGACTTTAATATAAGACTTGGCAAAACCTGGGAAAAGCTAATCTGTGTCTGTGACCTTCAAAGCTTTAACAACAAAGAATAGCTGTGATAAAAAAAGACAATAATCTGGGCTGTAGACAAAGAGAGAATTATAAATTTCAGAAAAAAATCTTTTTTGAACTATTTGGATTACAAATATCTATTTAATTGGGACTCTAAAGCTATTTACAGAAAAAAGAAAGGAAGAAAAAAACTTAAATTCTTGGCCATCATGGATCAGAGACATGTAGAAAGAACATATCAAGAAAACATAAATACTTCACAGGAGGAGGTATATAATATACTGCAACTAATTCAAACAACAATGACTTTAAACCACAAAGAAATTCAAAATAACTTTGAAAATATAAATCAATCTATTTCCAAATTAACTCTACAACAAAAAAAATCCCAGAAAACAACAACAGAGAAAGAGCAGATAAAACAGATAAATGGATATAGAATTGAGAATAGAGACTTAAAAATGGAACTTAGCAAAACAAAGAAACATGATTTAATTCTAGTGGAAATTATCCCGTAAGACTACAAAATAAATCTGAGGACAAGAAAACAGATTGGATAAAATGGACTGTAGAGATGTCAGGAACATCAGAGAGAAAGGAAATGATAAGAGAAGTGGAGAGAAAGAAAAAGAAAAAGATCTTCAACAAACATGGAAAGGCAGAAGCCCTGTACAAAGACACTTCACCTGATTTACTTTTTATATCTACAATAACATTTACGAACATATGGAAAAACCTTTTGATTCAGCAAAATACATTGATTATGAAAGATATTGGGCAAAGGAAAAAGATTAAAGTGGAAACCAAGAAAATAGATGATGGGACTTACCAGAGAGAATACTTTAAAAAGATACATTTGTTTGAATATGGTTAAAGAAATAGAAAAGATTTGGAATATACATGTTATTCTAAGAGGGATGAATTCCCTAAATAATATAATATGCTTCCCCCCTCCCTTTTTTATTCTCTTTCTTGATATGAGTAATATAAAAAAGTTGAAATGACTTAGATAAAGGAAATGTTTTAGATATTTAAATGTGATTGAATTTAAGAAAATTATAATGGATTAAAAATGTTTTGAATAAGAGTTAAAGGATTAGAGTTCTTTCTAACTTTAGCAGAAAAATGCACCACCTTGCATTAGTTTCCTGGAGAGACTAGAAACTGAAACAACATTGGAGAGGGATTGTGAATATCCTGGAAGGAAACAAAGGAAAAGAATCAAGATCATGTGAAGGATTAGTACCGCTTTATAATGCCTTGGTAAGACCACACTTGGAATACTGAAACCAGTTTTGGTCACCACAATATAAAAAAAGATGTTGAGATTCTGGAAAGAGTGCAGAGAAGAGAAACAAAGATGATTAGGGGGCTGGAGGCTAAAACATATGAAGAACAGTTACAGGACTTGGGTATATAGGCTAATAAAAGGAAGGATTAGGAATGACATCATAGCAATGTTCCAATATTTGAGGGGCTGCCACAAGGAAGAGGAGGTCAACCAATTCTCCAAAGCATCTGAACAAGACAAGAAGCTAATCATGGAGAGAAGCAGCCTAGAACTGAAGAGAAATTTCCTGACAGTGAGAACAATTAATGAAATAGCTTGCTTTCAGAAATTGTGAAGTTCCATTACTGGAGGCTTTTAAGAAGCAATCGGACAGTCATTTGTCTGAAATGATAGAGTCTCCTGCTTGAGCATGGGGTTGGACTAAGTAGGTATTCAAAGGTACCTTCCAACTTTGTAATTCTGTTATTCTAAATCCTTAGAAACTAGCATAAAATGACATCAAATTATACAGATAAAAGATTGTGGTGGCCAATGAAACTTAACATGAGTGAGATAACAATGTAGGAACATTCCAGCTTCTAATGTTAGCAAAAGGTGTAAAATTTTAATGCTACCTCTAGGCTAATGGGTAATAAAATCAAGTCCAGCAAG
Organism: Azemiops feae; assembly: GCA_023970755.1. Taxonomy (NCBI): domain Eukaryota; kingdom Metazoa; phylum Chordata; class Lepidosauria; order Squamata; family Viperidae; genus Azemiops; species Azemiops feae. Next base: position 116,819 of record JALGBA010001321.1, on the reverse strand, counting down.
CATAATAGAGGTAGTCCGTGATTTACAACAGTTCATTTAGTGACTGTTCAAAGTTACAACAGCACTGAAAACAGTGACGTATGATCATTTTTCACAGTTACAACCTTTGTAGCATCCCCATGATCATGTGATCAAAATTCAGATGCTTGGCAACTGGTTCATACTTGTGACCATTGCTGTGTCTCAAAGTCATGTAATCACCTTTTGCAACCTTCTGACAAGCAAAGTCAATGGGGAAGCCAGATTCATTTAACAACTGGGTCACTAGCGTATCAACCGCAGTGACTCGTTTACCAACTGTGGCAAAAAAGGTTGCAAAATGGGGCAAAACGTACTTAACAAATGTCTCACTTAACAACAGAAATTTTGGGCTCAATTGTGGTCATAAGTCAAGGACTACCTGTACTATAGAACAAGAGTCCTAAACCCCTGGCATGCCAGCAACCACGCAAACAAGCTAAGCTCCATCCATAGGATACAGGCAGCACGCAAAACCACACCTCTATGGTCTGTGGAAAAAAACCTCTCTCCACGGAACCAATCCCTGATGCCCAAAAGGTTAGGGGCCATTGCTGTGGAACCTCACATTCAACAGAATGTTTTACTTGGACTCCTCTTACAGGGAATGATGATACTGTTAAATGGAGGTTTCCTCAGATTTTAGAAGAGCTTTTGCTAGACAGGACTATGGCAAAATATTGAAGAGCAATATGGTTGAAACAGGTTCATGTTAAGGCAATGGGATACAGCACTGGAGCATTGAATTCTCCTGCTAGCATTTATATACTTCATTGGGTCTGTTGTAATGGAAACAGGAAATGTAAGGTTGCTTGGATGTGCCCAGTTTATTTCACTGTTAATTTAGTGACTGCAATCCTTAATATATTAACCCTAAGACCATGCAATGCCTATTCAGTTTGTGTTTCACTACATACCCCGAAGGTGTGCCCAGCACCTTCAGGGCTAATGTGCTCAATGCACTTTACATTTTGCCCAACTCTAATTCCCTACCTTTTTCATCCTCTGACTCTGCTCTTTGCTGTATGGCCTATTTTCTTTCCATTTTCATCACAATAATCCTTCGGAGATTGGAAAGCTGATATTTGTGGGTGGAGGTTTGTTCTCCAAGCTTGTAGATTGGTTTCTGAACATTTTGTTACCAGGCTAGGTAACATCTTCAGCAGAGTTTAGGGAATGTCAGTGTTGGTGGTGTTTTGCTTATAAGGGCTTCGTGGGGTCAGTAGATTTTGTGATGGGAGGGTCATGTCAAGTGAGGGTTTTGTGATGGATCTAGTGATGGGTCTTGTAATGGGTGTGATAACTTCCCCAGATAATTCCCCAGATACCTCTCTAGATGTCAGCTCAGGGGAGGATGAACTGGTTCCTGTCAGAAACTAAGTTGATTGATGGCTCTGAACAGCTGTCTGGAAGGAATTTTGCAGACAGTGAGTGAAGAGGAGGAGGAACTGCCCTCTGCACCAGATCAGAGAACACGTAGAGCAGAAAAAAGGCAGGAACAGAGAAGATTAGCTAGACTATTCAAGAGGAGAAAACCTCACCCTTCTTGATGGGCTGCGTTTGAATCTGACTATTTAGCATAGCAGACAGACATTTCTGGGAACGTGTTTGTTTTCTAGCTGTGTGTTTTCTGGTCATCGTGATTCCTGCCTCACTTTGGATTGACACCCTGTTTGGAATTGAATCGTGCCTTGGAAACTCTGGACTTTTCTTGCCTCATGAGCTCTCTTGTGTGTAGATTTAAGTTTGCCTGGTGGATTTAAGTTTGTCTGGTAGATTTATTTTGTTTGAGAAACTTTCAAGTGCTTTGTGGACTCTGGCCATTGCTCTGTGGACTAACCTTGGTCTGCTCATGGCTGGACTTAACTGGGACGGTTCTGGGTTTTGGTGAAGGGAATTGCTGAGGAATATTAATAAACTCACTAAACCACAGTTACATGTGTGCATGAGTGAGCGGGCAGCACAATGGGTCAGGTGTAGGTCATGTCAAGCAAGGGTCTTGTGGTGGGTCTTGTGATGGGGGTTCACATCAGGTGAGGGTCATTGGAAGGTGCAGTGCTGATTAGGGAGGTTGCATGTGTTGATTGAGGGTCAGTGCTGTCACTGTTTGGCTGTGTGGTTGATTTGATTTCTGAGGGGTTTGTAGGCTGGCTGTAGGTCAATGTGTCTGTTGACGGAATTGCTTGTGGAGTGCCAGGCTTTGATAAACTTGTGAGTGTGGTGGGTGGTAGCATGGCTGATGATTCTTGTATTGCTCTAATTGAATTGGTGCTGTTCAGTGGGTAGAAATTAAGGATTTGGGATCATGACATTTGACTGCCAACTGGTGTTCATGGATTCTGGTTTTCAACTGACACGATGTTTGTCCCATGTAGAATTGGTTGCAGTTGTTACAGTTGATTTGGTAAATTACATTGTTACTTTCATCTTTCTATATCTTGTCTTTGGTTCTGGATAATTCCTCATGGAGTGTGGTTCTGGGTTTGTGGTCTATTGCTATTCCTAGAGGTTGAAGAATTCTGGCTGTCATTTTCGACACTCCTTTTGTGCATGGTAAGGTTAGTTTTTGCATGTTGTATAAACAGAATAGTTTTCCCTGGTATACTTTTCATTTTTCTAAAAGCCAACTTCCCCATTTAACAGTTTGTGTGTACAAAACTCCTTCATTTTCCTTATTTATAATCATTGATTGTTGAGCCCCATCAGTTAGGCAAGATATCAGGAAAAACTTCGAAGTGTCTTTAACTCTAGCCTGGGTAAATATAGAATACTGGAAACAAAATTCCCAGCCATATTTATACAAAATCAATTAAGACAGAGTCTCTGAATGATGTGAAACACTCTTGAAAGGTTTTTTTTTCTACCTAAGGATGTTGTCATTTATGAAACTGCCAACTGTTTGGATTACTATCTCTTGATGGTTTATGCCTTATGGTTTATGGAGGAGTTCCCTCATGAACTCTTTGTCAAGAGTATAAATGATTTTTTTGGAAATCAGGGAGGCCAATTGTACAATGAAACTTGGAAATTCATATGTATGCCACTTTGCCTTTTTGCAATTACATAAATGGAAGACTCTCTATTCAGTTCCCTTCTCAGCCTCTGTAAGGTATCTCAGTACTAGCAATTTGGTTCAAACATATCTCCTTTAATGATCATTCCATAGGAAACCAATTTCATATTTTTATCCACATTTGTATTCCAAATATTCTCATGTTATTCTATACACATTGATTTCTAATCTAGAGATTACTTTGCATACCCACATGTATCCACATTCCACTATTAAGAAGTTATTTGTAATGTAATGTGTCATTCAATCTACACAGACACTTCTAGTTATTAAATAAATAAAAAAGCCACTATGCCTAAATATACTGAGCTTTCCTCTGTGGGGGATATCGGTAGTTTCTAAACATGCTAAATAAGTAAGCTACCTAGATGTTGTGATTAGGACAGCAAAATCATGTAAAATAAATGTGAATAAATAAATAAGGAAGGAAGGAAGGAAGGTTTTGACTGGTTTGTTTTATTCATTAATGAACTGTATTTATTTGAGCTGTCAAAGTCTTTCATTAAAGTAATATCATGTTGTCTATAAATATAATGCTTGCATCTGCTTTTGCAAGTTTGTGGAATATGCCCATAATTATTACAAATTTGAATTTGGATCCTAAGAATTGAGAGAATACTTAGAAAGAAGAGACAAATCCAACCCATCATGATCACATCTGTTTCAAACATGGATGTCCATTGTCAACCCTCTTGAGTAGGATATGAGGAAAGGCATGCCTTATTAATCTAGGAACTGTTACTCAGCATAATTAATGATAAACTCAAATCCATGACAGTTTGAGCTATTTTATGTATTTACAAACAAATATAGGCCATATTCCAGTTGATAGGTGGATGAATGGATGATGGAGCCTTATGAAATCTAAGTAATAATCTAACTCCATCTTCTCTGTAGGGAAGTGATTAAGCATTTTTTTTTTAAAAAATGAAGCTATGTGATGTTGAGAAATGATCAATAGCATTTAAAATAAAATCAGTAATAGCACATGAAGAATTTTATGTAGAGGGATCCTAAAAATCTCTGACTGCCAACTGGGTCAGTTACTCAAAGAAAAAAACCCTAAGTCTTACAAAAAAATCTAGACAGATGTTTCACAGTTCTTACCAAGAATGGAATTCAACTGATCTATCAAGAACTGGATAACATTATCATAAATAGTTTTGTGGGTTTGAATCAACATGTTCCCATGTCCATGTTGTCTTAGATGCCTAAAAGGCAAAGGTCCATCTTGGGGAAAAAAAGGAAACTACTTTAACAATATATAAGTATGTCTGTGAAAGTGTGGGCATATTTGAGGTTCAGGAATATCAGGAATAGAGAAATTGTGGTAGATTAGATTTCTACCAATTGAGAAATATCAATAAAGATTTCTAACCAGCGCTTTACAGCTTACAATGAGATTAATTCATTTTGCCAATTTTATCTCCCAGACTAGACTACAACACAGATTATTTTGTGATGGCTTCCCATTCAAGTATTAAATAGGTTTTGCTTTTCTTAGTTTTAAGCCAAAAATGGTTACTACTCCAGTTTGTGTGTCCCAGAATGGAATGCTGATGTTTCCTCCCCATGAGAGATCTGAAGGAGAAGAATTTCTGGTTTCTCAGCAACACCGACAAGCCTGTGTAACAACGTCTCAGTAGAAATCCAGAAGCCACTCCCAACATTTAGGTAATCCTTAGAAATTGATCTATTGACTTCCAGTTTGCCATTGCAGCACCTGCGGACTCAGGAAGGTGAGCTCCATCTTCCGTGCTTGAATTCATCCCACTGGGGGATCCTGGAAAGGGTCAAAAGTTGCCCTGTAGGGGCGATGAGCAAGGAGGGGACCCTTTGATTGCGGGAGGGTGGCAACTCTTCCGCTTGATTCGGGGCAGTTTTCCAAACTGGTGGGGGAAGGACCAGCCATAGCAATATGGCTCATCACTAAGCTGCTGACAGACGAAGTCAAAATTACTACCAAGTACCTTTAAAGCAACGCGGATGAAACTGGGTGAGATCTGATCTTCTCTTTAAGACTTTAAATATCTTTTCCTGTAAAAGCTGCCCAAAGTACTTTCCCCCCTGTTAGGAGAGAGGGAAGGGAATTTCTACCCCACCCTCTAAGAACAGCGGCGACTAACTACCCAGGGGAAACAGAGCAACTATAAGAACAATTCTAACCTAATTGGATGCATACGCTTTTGAAACTTGGGGGCTAAAAGTTTTCCTATTCTTACTGGAGACGTTTGTTTTTATCTAAAAAAAAAAAGAAATAAACCTTGAAAAATATCATAAAAACTTTGGATTTAAAAAGCTTTAAATGGTATCGGTGACATCTTGTGGTGAAGTATGGCATTACAACTTGTTATTGCCTAAAAGAGACTTGGCTTGAAGCCCAGACTCTAGAAAAAACTCTCTTGACGTTGACAGATACCACCTTTGAAAAGCTGTAAAGAAGGAACGTTTGGGCAGCATATCTGGCCTCTTTGAACTATGAATGTAAACTTTTACTGATTTTCAGAGTTATACAGTATGTGGGGAATTGCTTTCCTATTTCTTTACATGAGAAGCATCTGTTATTACATGAGATGATGGAATATTTTGGACTATAAATTTTTACTTGGTAAACAATCTCCACTATAAAGACTACCTATAACATGTGAAATAGATGTCCCATACCCAGTTATAAAAAATGAAAAAGTATTTTCAACATTTGATTTTAAAGTCTTTAACTTAACACATTATCAAGAGAATATGGATGAGGATCAGGAAAAAATCCTTTCTATGTTGAAATCAATACACAAAACCATTCTTTCAGCTTGTGACAAGATAAGATACAACACAAAGGAAGAAGATGCCAGCTTAGATACACAAACCCAGACCTTGACTACAACCAAAGAACTAACAATGCAGAAAATAACAGGAGAAGTGGAACAACTAAACACTAAGACAGAGGACCCAATTGACCAACAGATCCAGTCAACAGAAAAATCAGAAAAGGGAGTGATAACATTGAGAATGGAAAAGACTTTTTACAAAAATCAGAAGAAATTTGAGGAAAAGGAAGAAGAACAGATTGAATGGAAGATAAACCTATCAGGACAATTGTGGGAAATAGGAGTAATAGGGAGGCAATTTAATGAATACAAATGGGCTAGTTCTTCCAAAAAACCTGTTATTGAATGGTCTTTTTATTTCAAATAATACATATAATAATAGAGGGAGAACTGTTTGATGATTCAAAAGTATTGACATGGAAGGTCAGTTGGCAAAGGAAGAAAGCCAGAGTAAGGCTGAAGGAAACTAGGGTTTTGATTTATTAGAGGGGATTTCATATTACTAATTAGAGGGTTGAATATGGTGGAAAATAGATAATTTTTAGAAAATAAAGTAACATTATAATTGAATAGGTAAGATGTGTAATAAGACTAATAGACTTTTGGTTTAATATGGTGGAAAATAGATAACTTTTAGAAAACAGAATAAGATTATATGCAAATAAATAAGATGTGTATTTAGAATATTAGATTTTGTTATGAAAAGGGAAAAAGGAAGAAGTTGATATAAGGGAAACTTTGGTTACCTAAAGCTTTGAAATTATAAATACCAAATGTTAATTTGAATATTAATGGGAAATTAAAGCTTGGGGAAAAAGTAATAACAGGACATTGATTGTATATAAGGATTGAATGCAAACACAATTAATACAGGTATAAGCTAAAAAGTATTGATAAATGTAACAAAGATGGTTTTACTTAGCTGATAATAATAAGATCTATACTAGCCTAATATGAGATAGTAGAAAAAGAGAGGAAATATCTGATGTTGTAACTTGAGATTTGTACTAAAGATTTATGTATGTTATTGAATTATTGATTAACCCAGTCACCACATTGTTTTTTAAATGTTTAATTGTAAGAATAGAAAACTAATAAAATATTATATATAAAAAAAGAAATTGATCTATTAAATTCAGCTGTATAAATTAACTATATTAAAAATGTAGGCTTGCACTGAATCTTAAAATAATGCATTTATGACCACTCAAAACTAGTGGTGGGATTCAGCCAGTTCGCACCAGTTTGGCAGAACCGATAGCTAATTTTTTGTTGTCCAGGCCCAGAACAGACATATCATGGTTCCGACAGATGAAACTCTTCAAAGAACTTCGAGGCATTGTTTACCTTAAAGAATCTTTTATTCAAGTAGCATAATATTGGCACTTCATACTCGAAGCCAAAAACTGAATTCCCCTCACCTGGGCACATAGTATCAAAGCACAATTCCCTCCTCTAATTAGCAGTAATAAATCATATTCTCCAATTAGCTTAAAGCGCGGGCTTTCTCTCCAGCCCGCCAATTCTTTATCAGCTCTGGGCTCAATAACCTTGATTCTCACGCTAAGTTTAGTGCTGTTATGTCTAACTGGACTCTCATTCACATCCCCCCCTCCCAGCATCATCTAACTCTAAAAGCAAAAGGTAAAAGATGGCTACATTTCCCTTTGTTGTCAATGCAAAAACATCCGATGTTAGCAGCGTTGACAGGACATCTGGAAGTGACAGTTGTTCACATATTTGAATCCCACCACTGCTCAAAACCATACAATGAGATTAACAGCTAAAGTTTAATTTAACAGGGCTGTGATTATACAGATTTCAGCTCATTATTTTCTTCTCATCAGGTACTTTCTATCATTCAGCTCAGGCCTGATCAAGATGATGTAGCATTTGGGAGAGAAAATGCAACCTAGTAAACCAGCACTAGAAGCCAAGATGGAAAAGACCTCCACAGCTACCACATATTTCCCCTTGGTGCTGAGATGGGCTGGAACAAAGGAGAGCCAAACACTGCAGAAGACCATCATGCTGAAGGTGATGAATTTGGCTTCATTGAAATTGTCTGGTAACTTTCTTCCTAGGCAAGCCATAGTGAAGCTGATCATGGCCAGGAAGCCCATAAAACCCAGCATGCAGCAGAACATGATAGTTGAACCCTCATTGCATTCCAAGACAATTTCTTCAGTCAGAGAGTACATATCAACATCAGGGAATGGAGGAAAGGTTGCCAGCCACACCGCACAAATGGTGATTTGAGTAAGGGAACAGGAGAAGATGATGGACTGGGCCAGTGGTTTTCCCACCCATTTCCTGATTCTAGAGCCTGGTTTGGTGGCCATAAAGGCCAGAACTACAATGAGAGTTTTGGCCAAAATGCAAGAAATTGCCACTGAAAAGATAATGCCAAAAGTAGTTTGGCGAAGCAGGCACCTCACCTGTTCTGGTTGACCAACAAAAAGCAAAGGGGAAAGAAAAGAGAACAGGAGGGAAATGATCAGGGTATAGGTGAGGTTCCGATTGTTGGCTTTGACAATGGGAGTTTCTCTGTATTTAAGGAAGATCCAAAATATTTGACCCATGGTGCAAGAAAAGAAAAGAGAAAGAGTGGTCAGGCTGATCCCTAAAGGTTCTCCATATCTCAGAAAACTGATATCTTTGGGAACGCAGTGATCTTGCTCTTTGTTTGGATAATGATCTTCTGGACATGGAGTGCAGGAATCCATATCTGAGAAAAAAAGAAAAAGACAATTTCTCTGTAGAAAAGATTTTCATATACTGCATCATGTATTCCAGGGATACTTTATCTCACACAAGTAGCTTCAAACCAGGTTGCAATGATTCATAAGGAAAAACACTCATAAATGAAAACATCTTAATCTTAATAGATGAGAACATTCTAGAAGTGGGAGATATCCTACAACCAAATAAAGCTAAACTAGCTCCCTACAGATATTCCTTTCTCAGAAACTAATATTCACACATGGATTGTTTTTGAAACATAAAGAAAATGTATATCCAATGAGTTCCTCCTTTTCCACCAAGTTTAGTAGTAACAACATGGAACAGTAAAGGTCCTCCTGGTGACACCCATGTTGCCAGTCAGATCAAGCACTCAATGGTACAGATATTACAGTCAGATTGTCCTCACATCCCCATGCTATGAATCCTAAACCAAATTCAGTATGATTGGAAAATCAATGAAACTCAAAAATACTATCTCTTACCCATCTGGCTTGAGATCATCCTAGCTGGGCATGGAAAGCAATCATAACAGCAAAAAGGATTGCCTTCTTTTTTTATCCGCCTGTGACCCAAATGGCAAAAGTCATTACACAAGGAAGAGGGTGGTTCCTGTGTGCAAATGAGAGCAGATGTCTTAATGCTGACAGGGAAAACAATATTATTTCTCAGAAAGAAAAAAAGGAATCAAAATCCTAAGACCTCTTATTATTGCTGTATTAGTTACAGAGAAAATATGCCAAACAGACATAAAAGTGAGCACCGGATGATCCCTTCTCTGATCAGTTCTAAAAAAGGCTATGATGTATTCTTGAATCTTCATGATGCCTTTGTTGGTTTAATAAAGAGAAGGGAAAGGGAAGGAGATAAGATGTAAGCAGCTCATTTTAGAGGCTCACACTTCCTGAACTCATTTCCCCATGAACTATCAGGAATGATCACCACAGTAATGGAAGAAATTAAACAACCACCTTCGAAGCAACCAGAGTTATTTTCACGAGCAAATATTAACCTGAAGAACTGCCCAGAGACAGTTTTTAAACTGCCCTGAGTCACTAAGGTGATATGGGCAATGTAGAAATTAGATAAATAAAGAAAATTAGATGGTTCTCATCCACTATATCCATTGTACCTTATGATATGGCCTGGGCCACACAATGGCATCTAGAGAAATGGAGAAGACTTTGTCCTTTGGAGCAAGGGGATCAATATTTCCCACCTTGACACGAAGAAAGGTCTGATTTGGGAATGTCACCCAATTGATAATATCAAACCCAGCTTTCAGTTCCCTGTTTTCATCAAAAGAAACTCTTTCCTCAAGACTATTGTTAAATGAGAGGCTTCTTAAATAATGGTGAAGCTAAATAGAAGAAGAAAGGGAGAAGGAAAAAAAACCCAAGAAAATTAGGGGGTATAAATGATGTATTTCTAATATTCACATTGCTTTGTAAACATAATAAAGCCCCTTAATTTAATGCGTATGGATTAGTTTATTCCTGACCTAATTCATCTACAGTGCACATATTTTTTTTTCCTAAATCTAGTCACTGATACATTATTCCAAAAAGATGGGGGAAGAACACTAAGAAAAATGGTAGAAAAATTGCTAATCTTATATTTGTTGCGTACACTTTTTTTCTTTTCTCTTTCTGTATTTTGTTTGTAATTCTTATTCCTTTCACCCAGCCCATTCAGGATGGGCCACGGAAATGGCTGGGGAGTGTGCGCACAGCTCCACTTGTACGAGCAGCAGACGTGCATGCACATGCACAGCTCCACTTGCATGAGTTATGGGTGACTGTGTGCATGTGCAGCTCCATTTGTGCGAGCAACGGGCACGCATGCCCACGCTTATGCAAACGGAGCTGCATGTGGTTGCTTGCCTGCTGCTCACACAGAACCATCCCCTCCTCCCACACTGGTCCTCAAAGCCAGAAAGGTTGGGGAACTCTGCATTAACTCATCCAACTGATGATCAATCAGATAACCTAAGAAACAGGGATCAGCTATTTGGTCCTTCTGAGTTTGACTTGAATGGATTCCTAATAAAAGACAGCCATGGAACAAGAGACAAAATATACAATGGTCTATTTTAAGACTAATAATGAGGTCCTTCTTTCCTGTCCTTCTCTTTGCTGTGTCAATATTCTAAATCTTGTTGACTATTTCAGTTAGGTTATATCATGCATTTAACATTAGAATTACAACTGATAAAATTCTATCAGCAATAAACTCATGATGGTAGGAATTAAGGTGGATGGAAAAGGAAGCCACTTGTTCATCAAGAACATTCTCACATAAGGAAGAACTTTCCTTCATTTTTGATGCCATGTGCCTCAACTCATAATGTGAACTTCCTGCTTTCCTGCTTTTGCATCATTCTATACAGGGAGAAAGCAGCAAAAACAGTTATAATAATTGTTTGCACCCCTTTCCTTTATAAGAAAAATAAGTCAAATTTTTAAAGAGTTCTTATCACTCTTTTACACCTTCAAATTACCCTCTCAGAATGAAAAGACACTGCCCCAAAATTATCACAGAGAAAGCTTTCTGTGCTAAGCAGAAACATTTCAAGTCATTTGGAGGTTCTGATCAATTCTTCTGAATTTCTCCATTCAGGATAATACCTGCCATGGCTCTTTTCTGATGGAATTCCTTCTTTTTATCTCTGCTGTCATTCTGGAGTTCAACTGGGATGAATCCATGGATTGCAAAGCATGGGCCATAGTGTAAACTGCATTGTAGAGGCTGTAGCTGTGACTAGTCATAGTGGTTTCAAAAACTGACCTAGGCAGTGTCTCCACCTTCTCCTCCCCGGTGCAGACATCTCCAACAATCTTGGGTCCTCTCAGAGAACAGAAGTGACAATTAAAGACCTGTTGCCAAAAGACCTTGACGAATCCATCTCCATTTTCTGCATTTGGGTTTCTTCTTTTAAGAAATGTTTGAAATCCCATCACATCAGCTGAATGAAGGGCGACCAACAGAGCACCATGGATAACATTAACCTCAAGGTTTTTGAGAAAGGGAACTGATGTGAATTCCATCTGGGCTGTCATAATCCAGACTTTGCTCTTGGTCTTGATGGGTATGTTCTCAAATTCTGAAACATGAGGAAACATCCTCAAAAAGATCATAGTGTGAATTTCTCCATGTATGAGCACAACGTTGGCTGTGCTATTGCTAATCACCTTGTATGTTTTGACCCATCCATCCACCATCTCACCAACATCAGAGGGAAAATACAGTGTAGGCAAAGTTTCTATAAAATCAAAGCAGATGCCTTTCCTGGAAAACTTGGGCAGTATTGTGTGTACAAATCTCAACCCATTGTCATCATCTATAAAAATAACTCCAATCCATGTCCACCTGAAAAGAAGCAGCAGTTGTAGGATTCCCAAATATTGATGCTTCCTACTAGGGAACATCCGTAAGGAAAAAACATTTTGGGATTGGTCATTTATTACTGGACCAGAACCATAAGTGAACTGAAATGAAAAGAAATAAACAAAGGGGGACTTAATTCCCAATCACGATCCAAATCAGAAGAAATATAATATCCAAATCACAGGAAATAAATGGTTTTATTTATTCAATCCAGCTACAAGAGGCATGGTGGCTCAGTGGCTTAATGATGACGGAGATGGCTCCAGCAGTTTGAGTCCTAATTCTATTTGGTAGGGTGAGCTCCCATCACTTGCCTCAGCTTCTGCCCACCTGCAGTTTGAAAGCATGTTCTGTGTGAGTACATAAAATAGGTACCACTTTGGTGGGGAGATGAGCTGTGCTCTGTGCAGATAGTCAGATTCCTGATGTGAGGCAGTTCTGGGAAGAGAGGAGGCCTTTGGTGATGCCAAAGGAAGAGCCACTTGTCTTTCTCTCTGGTGCACAGCCAGCTCACTTTCCTGTGGTGCACCTTGGGAAGCATACAAACATTTCCTATAACAGGGCTGGTACCTTGGCAAGCCAAACGATTATTCTGCAAAAGCATTGTGGTCTCCTGGCTACTGTAACAATGCCATATGCCAATAATTATAATTCGATCCAGCTCTGGACATCCCACTTTAAATGGGCTTGAAATATTAATTTCAGAGAAGGGCAACGATGAAATTAAGTTCCTGATCAAGGAACAAGAAACCAAATACTGTGTGATTGGACATGCAAGGAATTTGTCTCTGGTGCATAAGCTCTCAATGTACACACATACAACAACAAAATGATAGGTCACAGATCATAAATCATAGTTACAGTCATTAATCATAAGATACAGTAATAAGATACCAATAGGAGAAGATAGTAGGAAAGATGAGAAGATGAGAAAAGGAGAAATTGGAATATGAGAAAGATGATAATAGCAATGAAGCCTACTATATGGATAAATTTTTTAGGCCTAAGACCAGTGGTTGGATTCAAATACCTGAACAACCAGTTCTCTGAGTGGATGCAGGCCTGGGTGTCCAAGGCCTAGAACGGACTTCCAGAAGTGGCATCCATGCACTTCTGGGGGGCCATTCTAGGCCTGGGAGGCCTTCTCCAGGCCTCCAAGGCCTAGAACGGACTTCCGGAAGTGGCATCCACGCACTTCTGCCAGGCTGTTCTAGGCCTGCAAGGCCTCCTCCAGCCGGTTCTCCGAACTCAAAAAAAAATTAGCTACTGGTTCTCCCGAACTGGTGCGAACCAGCTGAATCCCACCACTGCCTAAGACAGTGCTGTGGGAATTAAGTATTTAGCAGAGTGATGACTCAAGGGAAAAAACTGTCTTTGAGTGTAGTTGTTTTGGCATGCAATGCCCTATAGCAATGTCTTGAGGGGAGCAGTTGAAACAGATTATGACCAGGATGTGAGGGGTCTGTAGATATTTTCTCAGTCCTCTTTCTGACCTGCAGATCCCCAATGGAAAGCAGGCTGGTTGCAATTATTGTTTTTGCAGTCCTAACTATCTGTTGAAGTCTTTACTTCTCCTGTTTAGTTGCTATACCAAACCAAACAGTTATTGAGGTACAAATGACAGACTCAGTAATTCCTCTGTAGAAATGTATGGAATGTATTCTTGACCTGAACAGGGGTTTGGAGACAGCAGCCTAAATGGAAGCATCCAACATCATATTTCTGTAAGTTTGTCTCCTTTTAAATGTCTTTCGGTCAAGGTAAAAGAAGTCTCTGTGAATTCATGAGGTCAATAAAACGTGTACATTAGTGTTCACTGGGCATAGTGTATATTTGTTTACATTCCTGGTTAAGAATTGTACTTTAAGCAACATCTTTTCTCTATTAAAGTTTGTCCAGTATAATTCAGACATTGATATTTCAAGGAATGTATGTACAGACAACCATGAAAATCAAGATTTTCAAGTGTATATGCTCCATCCCACAAAGAAATTAAAAAGATGGTCATCTGACTTTACAGTATAGCAGGCAGTTGTCAGCTTCACTTTGATATGATTACCAAATAAAGACCTGATTAATTAATCAAGTTTTCGGTTCTTTAAAATATCCTTATATTTACCTCATTGTTCAAAATTATGGAGTTGTACTGATGTAATTCATAGTTTATATCACTTTTATATGCAATGTTCAACTATTTTTACATATTCTATCCCACACTATCTAGTGATGTTTAATGTTTAACAATATTGTGATACAAATACAAAACTACATTCAAGACCAATGGGACATATTGTGGGTTTGTTCAGGAGCGAAGTCCTGTGTTTGCATCTTACCTGAGGTATCTTGTAGATGCTCAGAATGGTTGCCATAAAGAAACCCACATCTGAATCTGGTCCTCCAATGACTGCCATAATATTATCTTTAGTATCACACTTGTAGTTTGGGATAAAGGTGTTCCATGTGGAGAGAAGCTCCAGAGAAGCAAGTAAAATACCACTTTGAAGAAAAAGGCTGTTATAGATGTGGAACCCCAGGGAAATATTGGGTAATATCTGAGGGTTTTCATTGATCTCCATGACAGCAAATGCAAAGGCCAAGATATGTTGATAAATCTGAGTCACAAATCTGCAGTGTGATTTACATGCCAAATGAGTGCAGTTATTGATAGAAGTCAATAGGAGTCTTGCTAAATTTTCATCCATGGCAAATATCCAAGGTCATATAATCAGAGAGATATCTTAAAATATCTATTTGTTTATGAAACTAGCTCATATTTACAGGAAGAATTACCAAAATTGATATATGTAGCTGATATTTGGTGGACAAATAATGAGTACTATCTTATATATTTCTTTTAAGAAAGCTCTTAGATAGCCAACATGTTGAATCTAGTAGACAGAAGATTTTGATGTGGGACATATTTGGCACTTGCTATGTGAAACATTATGTGGAGTGGATGGGAGCTGAATACCACAAGAGGAATGTTCATCTACAGTCATGGAATAGCAGCTAAATAGACTACTAGTATGAATAATGTAAATAGTCCCTAGCACTTATGTTAGCTTATGTTCACAATCTTTCTCTCTTGGTGGAATTGCCTGCTTAAAATAAAAATATAATTTATTGCACCTTATGGAAAATGTACAATTAACCAGAATCTTGGCTTACCCAATCTCATCCAGGAGATTATGAGACGGGTGTTGATTGAAAGTCACAGGGTCAGAAAATATGTAGGCTTGAGAAATAATGCCAGCAATGATGAGATCCCCTGGCTGATAATACTGGTGGTGTATTGGCAGAGGGTAACAGATATTACATGTAGCAACTGGGATGTTGGACACAGTCTCAGGTAGTAGCAGAAATATCAGGAACACAAAGAGTGGCATTAGGTAGAAACAACTTCTTCTGGACATCAGTTCTTGTCTAAAATATCCTTGAGGAGTTCTGGCTGACTTTAGTGCCCTTTAGATCTGAGTCACAAATCTGCAGTATGATTTACATGCTGAATGAGCACAGAGATTTGCTAATTTTTCACCCAGAGCAAATACCTATCAATCACAGATGTCTTTAACAGTTAAAACACATCTTTAACAGTGATGTTATACTAGAAACTATAAATGGACTCATTCTTATCTGGAGTATTGAAAGAACAGCCTTCTATTGTTTTGCTATATTTCCTGTGCATCTAAGAGGGGAGAAGCCACTCAAATATCTATATATCTTCAAAGCTCTTTGAAGATATATAGATACTTTCACATGATATATGCAACTGGTATCTGGTGGACAAATAATCAGTACCATCTGATGGATTTTAAGAAGATTCTCAGCTAGACAAGATATTGAATCTAGTGGACAGAAAATTTTGATGTGGGACACATTTGTACTTCCCAGTGTGAAATATTATGTGGAGTGAGCAGGAGGATAAATACTCCAATAAGAACTTTCATCAATGCTCATAGAAAGCTAGGCAAAGCATTATCACTACTAATGCCATCACTGTACAATCATTGCTAGTACTTATGCATTACTAGAATATGCTTGCAAAGAATGCACCACAAAATATTATGTCCATTAATAAATCCCATCTGGCATCACCATATGTGAAAGAGAGAGGAAATGAATCCAGAATAGGAAATATCAAAACTCTCCCAAAAAAATTAAAACTAAATATAGTTTCAATAAATAATAGCAGGTCAATGCAAATTCAACTGAGGTTTACTCTCAGTGCAATGCAGGGAAATTCCTTTCACAGATATGACATACAGGAAATTCTTATATCACAAGTGGTTTTTATAGTAGCAGTTAATTGTTGTTGTTCAGTTGCTAAGTATGTCCGACTCTTTGCAACCCCATGGACCATAAGACGCCAGTCCCTCCTGTCCTCCACTGTCTCCCTTTGCCCAAGCTCATGCCCACTGGGTCAATGACACTATCTAAACCATCTCATCCTCTGCTTTTCCCTTATTCTTTTGCCTTCAATCTTTCCCAATATCAGGGTCTTTTCCAATGAGTAGCAGTTATACATAACAATTATGAAAATATTGTCATGGTTATAGACTGAATGAATGAGGGACCTAATATACAAACAATGAACATAACAAGCAGATTAATTGTGATCTAATGGATTGATGATAATCTATCTGATCAGGAAGGACTGAATGTACATTTAGTAGATTGCAACAAATAACATCTGCAGCAAAACTGGGACATTCTTATTAAAGAGATGTAGGGAGAGATAGATAGTGGACGCTAGAAGGAGTTGTCTCCTTTTACAAAGGAAACATGAGATTTTTTTCTCATTCATGCTTTCACAATATAATTTTATCCCAAGCACCACTTGTTTGAGATAATACAATTTGAAGCAAGAAAGTTCTTTATGGAAAATGCTAGGATTAAGTAAACTCTTAATTTACCCAATCTCATCGATGAGGTTGTGAGATGGATGCTGGTTGTAGATCACAGGGCTGGAAAATGTGAAGACTTGAGAAATAATGCCAGCAATGCTCAGGTCCCCTGGCTTACAATACTGATGACTTATTGGCAGAGGGATAGGGCATATAGGACTTGGGACACTGGACACAGTCTGAGGCAGTAGAAGTAAAATCAGGAACGCAAAGGGTGGCAATAAGTAGAAACATCTTCTGCACATCAGTTCCTGTCTTAAGTGTGCTTAAGAAGTTCAGGCTGAGTTTATCTTCAAAGGAAGTCACCAAACAATTTGTGTTAGGTCCCTTTCTTGAATTGCAAAACATCTTTTAGTAGCATACTTTGATCTTGGTTCTTTTTTGCCAAGATGTATTTGTTATCCTTTGGGAGGTGAAGTAGAAGTTACCCTTGTCAGGTTGATAACTACAGGGGAGATGATTGCCTTTACAAAATTATGGGTTCTTGGTAATATCATAGAAGAAAACAACTTAACTGCATATTTCAACAAGGTGTTTCTCTTTTCCACTTTAAGATATCAAGAGGCCAGGATTATTTTAGGATCACTTTATTTGGAATAAATACTTTCTAATGTTTCCTAAATTGGGGCACCTTTAGACACTCATATGTGCCCTGGACACCTCACAGCTTGACTACTGCCATGTACTGTACTTGGGACTGCGCTTGAAGGTCACCAGTCCAGAATGCAGCAGTGTAGGTAGTGATAAGCATGCTTCAGAATTCCCATATGGCATATCTGCCTCATAAGTTGCGCTAGCTCTGTTTGCTTCAGGGCGTGATTCAGGGTGCTGGTTTCTACCTATAGAGCCCTACACGGCATAGGGCCTGGTTAGTTGAGAGACTACCTGACCCCATAGTAACTGCCCAGCCAATTAGAGTTCTTTCAATCAGACAATGCCATCCATTGGGATCATGATTTGTTCCCATCTGGGTTTGTTATCTCTCCCATCTTTTTTATTTTGTCTTGTGTTTTCTTCTTGTTTGAGGAGCACTCAGAATCACAGGAAGTTGCAAAGCATATATCTCTATCTCTACATCTACGTCTATGTCTACGTCTGCCTCTACCTCTACGTCTATCTTTGTCTCTCTCTTTGTCTCTCTCTATTAGTCTGTTTATCTCTATATCTATCTGTCTGTCTGTCTGTCTCATCTCTATCTCAGACTTCTCATACACACCCCAAGGAGTCGGCCTTAAGGTGAGCTTTTAATGTTTGAGAAAATATAATTTAATGGGCGGGGGGGGCAGGTTTGAAAAGGTCAAGATAGCAGCCACATCCATGCAGTTGAATGTGCCTTTTTTTGCCAAGTACGCAAAGCACCTAAAAATGCACAATGTACCTAAAAACACAGGGGTTCACTGAGGAGGCCTAGCCTCCACCTTGAGTTTTTGTTCATCCCTTTAGGCTTCTGTATGTAAGAAGATAAAAGATTTTTTATATATACAGAAACACACACACACACACACACATACACACAGCATTAGAACATTGAGAATACATTACAGTGCTTAAACCAGGTCTCATTTTCTTGCCTCGTTTTAAAAAAAATTCTGAGGTCCTTCCTATATGCCTTGGTAGATAACTAGCTGTTGCTATGGAAATGCAAGTTGTATATTTCAAGGTGTGTGTGTGTGTGTGTGTGTGTATGCGCTGTATATGCTGTATATACATAATATGCTGTAAGGGGGAACGGGAATTCCTACACAGCCACCCACCTAACAGCTTGTTGTTATTGCTCTTGGGGAAAGAATAAAGAACTTAATTTCATGCAAGTGTCTGCTGTTTCCAGGATCCCAGTTCAGAAACCAACTTGGTAAGGAATGACATTCCGATAATTCTCTCTACTTTCTTCCTGAGGAAATTGAAGATAGGAACCAGGAAAGGACCTACTTTTATCTGCAGATTGCAGATTGATGTGCAGATTGATGGCCCTGATTGGGTGGTTTATTTCACATCTTCAATCTGCACATCAGTCTGCAATCTGCAGATAAGAGTACACCCTTATCTGCCTATTCTGCAAATTAGCTAGTAATCACACAGGGGCGGCTGAGAACATATTTAGAACTTTGTTGTTCAGGCACTAAGTCATGTCTGAGTCTTTGCCACTCCGTGGACCATAGCACACCAGGCCGCCCTGTCCTCCATTGTTTTCTGGAGTTGCTAGAAATTCAGGTTCCTAGCACCCAAATCATTTATTTCATTTAGTAACACCCCATCAATATATACCAACTTATTCAGTTCCTCAATTTTCCTCCATGCAGTTTTAGTTGCAATCCCTCTCTCCTTCATATCCTAATTTAAAAAGTCCCAAGTCTGCAGGGAAAGGCAACTAGAAGGCCTAGGTCCTCAAGGTCTAGATTTCTGCAGCCAGAAGAGTGTTTCTCAACTATCAGCTATTAGACAACTTTACAATTTGAGCAGGCTTGAATTTCTTATATACTTTTGTGGTCTTGGATTTCTGCACCCATCACTGAAGAGATTAATCCTTTCAAATGGAGCCTTTACCCTTGGTTGACTACAAACATATATAGTTTAATAATTATTCCTGTTTGCAATCCTCAAAATTTTGTTTGGAATTTGTTTTGTTCAAGAACTGCAACTGTTACATATTGTGACTCATGAAATCTTACAGTTTCAGGGAACAGGATGGTTCATATCTTACAATAACTGATGAGTACTATAGCATAGGCATGATTGATTGGGGAGAAAGAGAACATTATATATTTTATGATTACACCAATACCCAGTCTTTTGTTTTAATGAGCACTTAAATCACTTGTCATTGGTGGTAACTGCAGAGTTTTGTCACAAATCTAAATCCCATTGTGTATAGAAAACTGATTGCTATAACTCACTTTATGAGGATTTTTTGCATAATCTGTTGCCTATTATTCAGCTCAGGTCTTATCAAGATAATGTAAACTTTGGGGGAGAAAATGAGGACCAATAATCCAGCACTAGAGGATAAGATAGAGAAGATCTCCACAGCTACCATATATTTCCCTTTGGTGCTCTGGTAGGCTGGAACAAAAGAGATCCAGACGCTGCAAAAAAGAAGCATGCTGAGAATGATAAATTTAGCTTCATTGAAACTGTCTGGAAGATTCCTTCCAAGAAAAGCCACTGTAAAGCTGATCATGGCCAAAAGGCTAATGAAACCCAGGATGCAATAAAACATGGCAGCAGAGCCTTCATTGCACTCCAGGACCATTTCTGTAGGCAGAGAGTGCATGTCAAGATCTGGGAAGGGAGCAGAGATCACCAGCCATACACTACAGAGAGTGGTTTGAATGAAAGAGCAGGAAAGCACTATAAAAAGTGCCAGTCTTTTTCCCACCCATGACCTCATCTGAGAGCCTGGCCTGGTGGCCATGAAAGCTAGGACCACAGTGAGGGTTTTAGCCACCACGCAAGAAACTGCCACGGAGAAGATGATGCCAAAAGCAGTTTGGCGAAGGAGACAAGTTGCCATCTGAGGCCGACCAATGAAGAGCAAAGGAGAGAGAAAGGAAAGCAGAAGAGAGACCAGGAGGATGTAGCTGAGGCCTCGATTGTTGGCCTTGACTATGGGTGTGTCCTTGTGCTGAACGAAGATCATCAAGACCAGAGCCGTGATGGAGGAAAATAAAAGAGCAAAAATGACCAAAGTGAACCCCAAAACCTCTTGGAAACTTAGGAAGCTGATCTCTTTTGGAATGCACCGATCCTGAGCTTTGCTGGGATAGTGATCCTCTGGACACTGGTAACAAGAATCCATGTCTGAAAAAAATATATACAAAGACCAATTTTTATTTAACCTGATCTTTATGTGATGATTTGTAAACGCATCCATCTACTTCCAAATTCAAACTCAGTCCATGATATCCTTACCCATGTGGTTTGAAACTTTTCCTCTTGGGCATGGAAGGCAATTATAACAACAAAATGGCTTCCCTTCCTTCTTGGTCTTGCCATGACCTTTATGGCAGGGTTCATTGCACAGAGACAGAGGCTGAGCCTGGCACAAAGAGAAGCAGACAAGACAGAATGCCTAAATATTGAGTTGGCATTGGGATAGCCACATAATATTGATTCTAATTAGATAATTGGAATCATACAGTAGTTTGACAAATACATGTACACAGAGTGTCTCCAAATCAATACATTTATTCTTTCCATCCCACCCAAGAGCCATTCTTGCAAATAACTAAATAAACAAAATGTACTCAAATCACCTTGCTATGGCTGAATACGATCTGGGACATAAGAACTTGGAAGTAAGTTCAATTACTTGCTTTAATATGACCAGCTATTTTCATTACCCGCATCCTGGACCAAAGAGATGGACCCCAACTTTATATAGAAAATACCTGGTTAAATTTCCTTGGCCACCTAATGGCATCGACATAAACCCTGAACACTTGTTCTTTGGAAGCGCCGAAATCAAATTTTCCCACTTTGACTCGATGTAGGCTTAGATTTGGGAATGTGACCCAGTTGATAATATCAAATCCTGCTTCCAAGTTCCTGTTCTGATCGAAGGAAATCATTTCCCCAACACTGTTGTTAAATGAGACTTTTCTTAGATAATGGTGAAACTAATTTCATAGTGGAACAAAAAAATATAAGCGATATAGTTACACCAAAAGCATTCAACTACTGTAATATGTTACAAGGTATGAATATTTGAGAAGCCAAAATTAGCAACATCTATGCAAACTATTAATAATCATAATCAAAAGCACAATTGGCCTGGTCTGGCAGTACCATGTTTCCCCAAAAATAAGACCGGGTCTTATATATATATATTTGGGATCAAAAGACCCATTAGGGCTTATTTTCGGGGGATGTCTTATTTTGCGGCCATCTGCCCACTCCATCCCACTGTCTGGTTTACAACTCACCCAGCGCAATATAAGCCCCAAAATTAAGCACACATGCAAAAAACTGAGCAGGATGCATAGTATAGAAAAACTTTTTTATCTTCACAATATTTAAATATGATACATACATACAGTTTTTATGCAGTTCTTGGCAATGTGGTAGAAAAACAACAACTAACCATGGAGATCGGAACACACACAGAGAGACTAAACCAATGGTGGCGAACCTATGGCACATGTGCCAGAGGCGGCACTCAGAGCCCTCTCTGTGGGCACGCATGCCGTTGCCCGAGCCCCGCCTTCCCCCGCAACCCCCTCACCAGCAGCTCCCCCGGATATTTGCCCCCAAGCACGGCCCACATGGAGCAGCGCAGCCAAGGACATGGCAGCCGGGCAGCGGGGACAAGACTCTGCCCTCGTGCCCCCATTGCGCAGAGTTGATGCTGCGGGGTGCGGGCGGAGGGCGTGGCTGCCATGGTGCTGCTGGGCCACCTGGGCGATCTGCGGCGGGCCATGGAGGCGGTGGGTGGCCAGATGGGTGGGGGCGGGGGCGGAGCAGAGGCAGGCGGGGTGGGGGCAGGGCCAGGTTTTGGGCACTTGGTCTCTAAAAGGTTCACCATCACTGGACTAAACCATGCCCAGACCTAGGCTGGCTCACATGCCTCTCTCAGCAAATCCTGTGTCTCAGTTAAAAAACAGTTCCTATTGGCTGGTTTGTTGCTATTCCAGTTCATAAATCTTACACACCGACAAGCCGCAACAGGGCAAGAGAGCGCACGAGGTGAGGCGAGGCGGGTGGAGCTGCCCCATGCGCCCTACACCCGCTTACCTCAGGGCCCCTGCAGCCAGGTCACTCCCCACTCGGCAACCTCCCCTCACCCGTTCAATGACCTGCCTGCCTATCCGCCTCTTCCCTTTCACTCCCCTCCATAGCCGGACTGTCATGCTACGGAGGATGGGTGGGGGAGGCTCAGTCGCCTTACCTGGTCCCCCTCTGCTGTTTCAGAGCCAGCGGGGAGTGAAAACAAAATGCTAAAAAATTCTAAAAAATCATGCTAGGGCTTATTTTCTGGGTGGGTCTTATTTTCAGGGAAATAAATACTTATATGTACTTATGATATGATGAAAAATATAAGCAGAATAGAGTTAAATCATGAACATCTTCAGCTGTAACTATGCAGTCTACCACTGAAGATAAAAGTAAAATGAAGAAGTAGTAAAAGAAATCAAGCAATCTCAGGCACCAAGACAATTATCTACCATAGTGATCAGCTTGAGAGGAAAGAAATGAATAATGAAGAAAACCAGTATTCTGCTACTGGATCTCCAGATGATAGGAGGACTCCTGCTTTTTTCTCTCTTAGTTGAGAGTCCCTATAACCGAGTCAACCTTCCCATAAAACTAAATTCATTTCCTATGGCCTTTCTTCTAATTGTGTTTTAACAGGAAAAAGCTATGCCTCAGAACCTGGTTACATAGACAATTAATTAAAATTAATACGTAGCCAAGTTTGGAAGCTGAAGAACATTTCTGAAAGCAAGAATCTTCCCTGATCAATGATGAGTACAGTATAATTAAATACATGGTAATAATATTCTAGGACCTTTAACCAGCTATATCCTGCCAGCAGCAGAGTCAAAGAGCATCTGCACAACAGAAAGGATATTAGTGGAAATATACTATAGGAGTAAGGACATCTTATCACTGTCTAACTGTATCTTAAGAATTGAGAATCTACAGGTATATGCTCCTCTACATGCCTGAAAAGGTAAAAGGGAATAATCTGAGATTAACAGTCTCATATAAAAGGACATCCATTATCATTATCCATTATCAATCTTTAAAGCATTATTTCCTCCAATAGTCTCTTTGTGGTAACTAGGTTATAAAATGCTGAAGATTGCCATTGGATTTCAATTGTTCACAACAAAGTCAAACTCCTTAAATCTACCAAAATGTTTTTTGTTTTTGAAACTAGGAAGGGCAAATTAGTAATGCAGGAAACTGTCTAAGCCAATTCTAAAATCTAGAAAACCTAATCTTAATTGAGAATCAGCTTTGATAGAGGTTGAAGATAGGACAATGTTTCTTGTGTTTATGTATTCATGACATTACCTGCCACAGCATTGGATTCTTTTGTCTTTCCTCTGACATAGGTCTGTGTTTGAACTTTAATGAAGTCATGGACTGCAAAGCATAGGCCACAGCATAAACTGCATTGTAGACACTGTAGCTATGGGGAGTTATGCTCATGTCAAAGACAGATCTAGGAAGAGCCTCTAGCTTTTCCTCCCCACTGCAGCGATTCCAAGCATTTTTCTCTTCCAAGGAAGTTGGCAAGGAACAATCAAATGCCTGTTTCCAAAAGTCTTTAATAAAACCATCTTTGGTCTCAACATTAAGATTTCTCATCCGAAGAAAATTTTGGAAATCTACCAGCTCATTTGACTGAGTTGCAAAGGCTAGAGTTCCGTGAAGGATATCTAGATCCCAAGATCGTTGAAAGGAAACAGAAGTGAACTCCATCTGTGCGGTCATCATCCAGACTTTGCCTCTCTTCATTGATATGTCTTCAATTTCTGAAATTCTGGGAAACATTCTCAAAAAGATTACGATGTGAAATTCGCCATGTATGAACACAACACTGGCCATGCTATTAATTATCAATCGGTATACGAGCACCCATGATTCTATCATTTCATGGATGCCAGTTTTCAAATATAATGGTGGAAATTGTTCAATAAAATCAAAGCAGATACCTCCCTGGGAAAACTTGGGAAGTTCATTCTGTACAAACCAGAGGCTATTGTCATCTTCCATAAAAATGACACCAATCCAGGTCCATCTGAAAAGCAAAAGCAGCTGAAGTATCCCAACATACTGTTGGTTTCTACTAGGAAACATCCATTGAAAGAAAGCTTGTTGGGCTGGGTCATTAATCAAAGGAGAAGAACCGTATCCAAACTAGAAAGAAAAGAAAAATTAAGTAGTTACGATGAATTGGGAAACATACAAAAAGCGTGGCTTCTTTCACAAAATTTAAAAGAAACTCAAATATTTCCCAACTCCCTGCCTCCCCCAAACCTTGGAAATTAAGTCAAGCTCACCCTAATGGGACTTTGTCTCAATCACTTTTCATCCTTGTTCCACCCAGTCTAGAATAATCATTCATATTTTATCATGAAGTTTAATGTTTTTCAAAACAATTTCCCAAGGAATGAGAAGAGACATGATTTTACTGAAGAAGGAATGTAAATGCAGATGGCAATCTTATTAAGAGTTTACAGCTTTCCAGTGCAAAAATAAGCCCAAAAAATAAGCACACATTGAAAATGAGCAGGAGGCATAGTTTAGAAAAACTTTATCTATAAAATATATGTAAACATGATATATACAGTTTCATTCAGTTCTTGGCAACGTGGTAGAGAACAACAACAACTAACTCAGGAGATCAGGACACAGGGAAGACTAAGACACGCCCAGACCTAGGCTGGATCAAATGCCTCACACAGCCAATACTGTGTCTTAATGAAAAACAGTTCTCATTGGCTGGTTTGTTGCTATGGCTATTCCAGTTCATAAATTCTTACACACTGATACTCCTCCCTTTATGACTGGAATAGACATAAAACCAAATAATTTAATACTCTTCCCATGGTGTACTCCACCCAATGGCTTGGTCATTACATCTGCCAGATTGTCATCTGAAGAACAATGAAGCAAGCGAATTAGTTTACTTTTGATGGCTTCTCTGACATTACAATACTTAATGTCCACATGCTTGCTTCTACTTTTCACTCTGTCACCTGTTGCCATTTTAATGCAAGCAGCATTATTTTCAAATACTGTTACAGCTTCTTTAACTTCTATATTTAAATCCTTTAATAGCTGTACATACCAGGTTACCTCTGAATAAAGTTCAGACAGAGCAATAAATTCTGCCTCCGCAGTAGAAATAGCTGCAGTTGTTTGTTTTCTGGACTTCCACCCAATTAAAGTCCCTCCAAATAATACCGCAAACCCAGAATTGGACTTTCTGGTTTGCACATCATTGGCATAATCACTGTCAATGTAACATTTTAACTTTAACTCTTCAGAGACCTGTATTTGAAGACCCAAATTCACAGTTCCCTTCAAATACCTGATAATTCTCTTCACACCCATCCAATGCAACTGCATTGGTGCGCCAGTAAAGTGACTTAAGATGCTTACTGCATAAGCTATGTCTGGTCTGGACCACTGTGACAGATATAACAGGCTCCCTATTGCTGACTGATATATCTCCTGATCACAGGCTTCACTTTTGTCCTCACCCAAAATGTTGTGAAAATCTATGCTCATAGGTGTTGGAGCAGAATTACAATCCTTTGTGTTGTATCTCTCCAACAGTTGTTCAGTTTTCCTTCTTTGACTGAGAATGTAGCCACCTTTCTCAGTTTTTTGTATCTCTATACCAAGATAGTTTTGTATTTCACCCAGACTTTTCAAATCAAACTTTTTCTCCAATTGATTAGCAAATTCCTTCACCTGTGCCAGATCCTTTGCAATGAAGCAAAGATCATCCACAAATGCTAATAATTGGCAATCCTCACCATGGGACCTTGCAGTATATATGCAACCACCAGCCTTACAACTCTTGAATCCAAGACCTTTCAATGCCACGTCTAAACAGATGTTCTGGTTTCTGGCTGATTGCTTCAGCCCATAAATGGCCTTGTTCAGTTTATACACAGTGCCAGGCTTTTTACTTTCATACCCTGGTGCTTGAACCATATACATTTCTTCCTCCTACTCTGCATTGAGGAATGCTGTGATTATGTCAAAGTGCCAAATTTTATGACCACGTGCCATTGCCAACACTAGTGCCAACCTTATAGTTTCACTTTTTACCGTTGGTGCAAATACCTCATCATAGTGCACTTATTCTTCTGCAAAAACCCGTGCCACTAATCTTGCTTTATATTGGACTTCATTGTTAGGTAACACTTCCTTTTTGTATACCCATTTACATGCTGCAGCTTTGTAACCTTGTGGCAAAGTCATAGAGGTGAACACTTTATGTTCATCCATGGATTTCATTTCTTTGTCCATGGCCTCTTTCCACTTCATTTGCTCCACTTTGGGTAGTGCCAATACTTCCTGATAGTTTCTTGGCTCATACCACACATTACACACCTTTACTTTCCCAGCAGAATACCTGTCAGGTGGAATCCCCTTGTTCCATCGCTCTGACCTGCGTGGCATTGACTGCTCTTGACTGTCAACCCTTTCCTGCTTCACATCAGAGTCACCATCTTCTTCCGACTCCTTTTCTTGTTCTTTTTCAGCTTCTCCTCCCTGAACGCTGACACAGTCACTAAGTGAGTCACCATCACTAAATGGATCATCCCCAGAATTGGCATCAATTCTGCCCCAATTCTGCTCTGCAAAGCTAGCAGATCTGGAAATTACTATACTTCTGCTTCCATCGCTAAAGTGATAGCTCTTTGAGCCCATAAACCTGAGCTTTCTAGCCTTTGGTTGCCCTTTTCTCCTAACTGCCTTTGGAATATGCACTCATGTATTGCTTCCAAACACCCTTAAATGTGCCAGAGATGGCTT
The DNA here is from genome assembly GCA_023970755.1 of Azemiops feae. NCBI lineage: Eukaryota > Metazoa > Chordata > Lepidosauria > Squamata > Viperidae > Azemiops > Azemiops feae. Next base: position 89,370 of record JALGBA010001321.1, on the reverse strand, counting down.
TCTCCTGTATAGCACAGCATATAGAATATCATTTATAGAGGAACTCCACAGCCTATTGACCAAATAATTTGCAGTCAACATGGCTTCGCCCCAATACGACCTGCTCAGACCAGAATCCTTCAGCAGTGAGTCTTTCATGGTCTGCAAGACTCCATTCTGTCTTTCAGCCATGCCATTCTCAGCTGCTGTGTATGGATTTGTGCTTCTTTGTCGTATTCCTAGCTGCCCCTACCACTGTTGAAAACTTGCTGACATGAATTCTGAACCTGTCAGTTTGCAGATAGCATACCTGTTGCCTATATCTTCTTTCTGCGAAGCTCACCCATTGCTTGAATTTCTGCAGCACCTCTGTTTTACTCTTAAGCAAATAGCAGAAACCAAATCTGCTGAAATCATCTACAATGACCAGTGCATACCTTGCTCCTCCCAAGCTGGCTTGCATTGGTCCTACTAAATCTGCATGTACCAGCTCTAGAACCCTTGTTGTCTGTCTTGTGCTCTTCTTGCTTACTGGGAACACCTTAGATTTTGATGATTTACATACTGCATAGTCTAAGTATGCCTTACACCCTTTCAAGGTTAATCCCTCTGCAAACTCTGGCATCCTATGCAACACTCTGAAGCTGGCATGGCCAAGCTTTCTGCGCAAGAGATGAATGCATGAATTATGTTGTGCCACATTACTAAATGTTTGGGCACATTTTGTGCCTGCAACACATAAAGATTATCCTGTTTTATGCCCTGTGCACATACATTCCCATTTCTTTTTATAAGACATTTCCCATTTACAAATGTGGTCTCAAACCCTTGTTTGTCAAGACTGGAGACACTCAGTAAATTATGCTCAATTTCAGGCACACATAATATATTATTAAACCTTTCCTCCAGACATGTAATCAGCACATTGCCTTTTCCCATGACTTTTGCCTTCTGGCCATTTGCTAAGGCCCCTGCATCTCCTCCAGTTGAATCCAATCTGGAAAACAACTTAGAATTATTAACAATTGTTTGACTAGCCCCACTGTCTATTAACCATTTGTCTCTGCTATTACAATAGTTAACTTTTGCAACAGCAGCTTGTCCATTTGCTATTTTTCTTGCTTGTAAACAGTCTTTTTTGAAATGAGTTTCAGTCCCACAAATGAAGCATGTCTTTTTCTCCTATTCTTTCTTCTTGGTAATTCTCTGCTGAGATGTAATCCAATCTCTGCAGACAGTCCGTCTGCTGCTTTGCTCTCTCTGCTTCTTGGACCCCCACCTCAGGAATTTCTCCTTGTGACTTGTCTAAAATGGTGTTTCTGTTCTTCAGAAATCAAATAAGCTTTAAGTCCTTCCATACTTAATTCTTGTTCTGGTCTGCACTCAAAAACAGCTGAAACAATGGCCCACGTTTCATCAAGACTATTTAAGACCAACAGCACCTTCTGAGATTCAGGAATCTGTATTCCCCACTGTTCTAATTCAACAAACAGTTTCTGCATGTGGAGCAAATGCTCTTCTATGCTCTCTTGTGGCAGCAGCCAGGCTCTGTACAATTGCCTTGATAATTGCACTATATTGCATGCTGAAGCACTCACATGCATACCTTTCAACTTCAACCAAACCTCTTTTGCAGTTTTTAAGTCAGCTACATTTAAGAATTGTTCATCTTCCACATTTAAAATGATGTAAGCCAGTGCCTTATCACGCCTCCATTGATCTGCAGCTGCTAATTGCCCCTGGGGTGGATTAATCACAATATCCCAGAGCTCCTTAGCCTTCAGGAAGCATTCCATTTTTGCAGCCCAAATAAGATAATTCTTTTGTCCCAATCGAGGCAGAGAGCTCTTCTTTAAATCAGCCGTCCTGCAAGCCTTCAGCTGAGCAGCCTTTTTCTTTCTTAATTCAGGCAGTCCCTCATCTGATTTTTATAGCTCCATGTTGAGCCTCAATCTTTTTCTTCAGTCTGAACTGTGTGCAAGGTCTGGCTGGGATCTGGGCCCATAACCTGTTAAGAGTTTACAGCTTTCCAGGGCAAAAATAAGCCCAAAAAAATAAGCACACATTCAAAATGAGCAGGAGGCATAGTTTAGAAAAACTTTATCTATAACATATATATAAACATGATACATACAGTTTCATTCAGTTCTTGGCAATGTGGTAGAGAACAACAACTAACTCAGGAGATCAGGACACAGGGAAGACTAAGACACGCCCAGACCTAGGCTGGATCAAATGCCTCACACAGCCAATATTGTGTCTTAATGAAAAACAGTTCTCATTGGCTGGTTTGTTGCTATGGCTATTCCAGTTCATAAATTCTTACACACTGTTGAAGGAAAAGTCTTCATCATGGTTCAGTCCAAGCCGGGAATAAAAACATGGCGACTGCTTTAGAAAGAAGGTTGCAGTTTATTGGAGAAGAGAGCCAGACAGAAAGATGGCTCTGGAAGAAAAGAGAAAAGAGCACATGTAGGGAGTGGGTTTTTATACCCTCTGGGGCTCTTGAAGTTGTTTCCTGTTCCTGTTTGAGGCTTTGTATTTCCTGTGTCATGTATTTTGACCTGTGTCCCTTTGGCATCTGTCGGTTAATCCTATTATGTCCTGTCTTCGAGTTTGGGAGGGGTATGTAGAATTTAGGTGTCTTTGTCTTCTTAATCTTCTAGCTGGGGGCCTCCAACCTCCCATCTGCATTTCTACAGAGCTGGTTTCTGCTTGGGGGAGGGAGACCTGGGGCTATTAAGAAAACTGGGCATGCTTTTCTGCCTCTTTGAGGAAATATATTTTTCTGCCCTTTTAATATTTCCTTCTCTGGGAGTCTGACTTCCCACAACACTGATAAATCTTATGAATTCTAAATATATTCTTTGAAATAAACAAATACAAGTACTTTCCTGTTTTCAAATGAGTGATGTGTAATTATTATTTTGTAAACTATATAGACCACATGAATCAAGATTGCTAATAAGGTTTGGAGAATATTGCTCGGAACCACGTTTGTGAATTCCTTTAGAATTCTTCTACCCATTGTTCTTACTTTAACAAACATACACACATACAGAGAGACAGACAGAGAGAGACAGAAAAAACACTCAGATACTCCTGGTAGCACTGCTGCTCTGAAATATCTTCCATCCGATCTCCCAATTATTGTTTCTATGACTTTGCCCCTTTTAAAAATATTATTCCAAACAGCTAAAGGAAGAATTCATGATGCTAGTAAATCATGAGTACAGGTAGTTCTCAACTTACAACCACAACTGAGCTCAACATTTCTGTTGCCAAGTGAGACATTTGTTAAATGAGTTTTGTCCCATTTTACAACCTTCCTTGCCATAGTTGTTAAGTGAATCACTGCACTTGTTAAATTAGTATCACGGTTGTTAAGTGAATCTGGCTTCCCCATTAACTTTGCTTGCCAGAAAGTTGCAAAAGGTAATCACATGACCCCAGGACACTGCAACCGTCATAAATGTGAGTCAGTTGCCACGCATCTGAATTTTGATCACATGACCACTGGCTGCTGTAATGGTTGTGTGAAAAACTGTCATAAGTCACATTTTTCAGTGATGTTGTAACTTCAAGTGGTCACTAAATGAACTGTTGTAAGTCAAGGACTATCTGTATTGATGTGTTGTGGCTCTTTGTTTGTGTGCCCATGTCTATTCTTGGCCAGGGTTTGTAGGTTTATCAGCAGGGAAATTCTGCATCTTTTCAAAAAATTGCCCTGCACAATCCAAAGAGTAGAGAATGTATCATGCTCATCTTTCAAAGTTATTCATTTATTATTTATTTATCTAATTTATATGCCACTCATCTCACTATCATAAGAGTTTGGGCAGCTGACAAGATGATAAATAATAGTATAGACAATTAAAATATTGAAATATTAAAACATTAAGCATTACAAATTAAAACATTAATAATAACAGCAAAAAAACAGGGTGAGATGGGATCTTTATCTAATCTACTAGTCACCATCAGGGGCCCAAGCCAGCTGGCAGAGCCAGGTTTTCAGGCTCTTTCAGAGGGTCAAGAAGATGGGAGCAGATCTCACCACAGGGAGTATGAGTTTCCAGAAGATGGAAGCCACAGCAGAAAAGGTTCTTCTTCTGGGTTCAACCAGCTGCAATTGTAGCAATAGCACTTAGACTTATATACCACTTCACAGTGCTTTACAGCCCTCTCTAAGCAGTTTACAAAGTCAGCATATTGCCCCCAACAATACGGGTCCTCATTTTACTGACTTTGGAAGGATGGAAGTCTGAGTCAACCTTCAGCTGATGAGAATTGAACTGCCAAACTGCTGGCAGCTGGCAGTCAGCAGACGTAGCCTGCAGTATTGTACTCTAACCACTGCGCCACCAGAGCTCTTATGGAGATCTACTGATCTGATTCATAGGGTATCAATTTTTAGGTGCTATTCTAGTATTTTTTATACATTCTGTTTCAAATTATCCATTGATCTATAATGTTTATCCATGCTGTTTTACACAACAAAAGGCTGAAGGGACACACTGTTATTTTTTTCAGGCACTAAGCGCTATGTGCATATCTTACCTGTGGTACCTTGTAGAAGCTCAGAATGGTTGCCATAAAGAAGTTCACATCTGAGTTAGGTCCCCCAATGACTGTGATAGTCTTATCTTTACTATCACATTTGTAGTTAGGGAAGAAGTTGCTCCATGTGGAGAGAAGCTCCAGTGAGGCGAGGTAAGTCCAACTTGCACCAAATTGACTGTTATAGATGTAGAAGCCCAGGGAGATATTGGGTAATATCTGAGGATTTGCATTGATTTCCATTATGGCAAATACAAAGGCCAAGATATGTTGATAAATCTGAGTCACAAATCTGCAGTGTGATTTACATGCCAAATCAGTGCAGTTATTGATAGAAGTCAATAGGAGTCTTGCTAAATTTTCATCCATGGCAAATATCCAAGGTCATACAAGCAGAGAGATATCTTAAAATATCTATTTGTTTATGAAACTAGCTCATATTTACAGGAAGAATTACCAAAATTGATATATGTAGCTGATATTTGGTGGACAAATAATGAGTACTATCTTATATATTTCTTTTAAGAAAGCTCTTAGATAGCCAACATGTTGAATCTAGTAGACAGAAGGTTTTGATGTGGAACATATTTGGCACTTGCTATGTGAAACATTATGTGGAGTGGATGGGAGCTGAATACCACAAGAGGAATGTTCATCTACAGTCATGGAATAGCAGCTAAATAGACTACTAGTATGAATAATGTAAATAGTCCCTAGCACTTATGTTAGCTTATGTTCACAATCTTTCCCTCTTGGTGGAATTGCCTGCTTAAAATAAAAATACAATTTATTGCACCTTATGGAAAATGTACAATTAACCAGAATCTTGGCTTACCCAATCTCATCCAGGAGATTATGAGACGGGTGTTGATTGAAAGTCACAGGGTCAGAAAATATGTAGGCTTGAGAAATAATGCCAGCAATGATGAGATCCCCTGGCTGATAATACTGGTGGTGTATTGGCAGAGGGTAACAGATATTACATGTAGCAACTGGGATGTTGGACATAGTCTCAGGTAGTAGCAGAAACATCAGGAACACAAAGAGCGGCATTAGGTAGAAACAACTTCTTCTGGCCATCAATTTCTGTCTAAAATATCCTTGAGGAGTTCTGGCTGACTTTAGTCCCTCTAATACTTTTTTGCACTAGGAATGATCAGAGGAAGGTCCCAAACCAGTCTGCATTTGGTCTCTTTCTTGAATCGCAAAAAAACATCATTTAGTAGCATATTTTGATCTTGGTTCTTTTCTGCCAAGGTGTATTGGTTGTCCTTTGGGAAGTGTAGTAGAAGTTACCCTTGTCATGTTGATACAGGAGAGATGATTGCCCTTGCAAAATTGCAAGTTCTTTGCAATATTGGAGAAGAAAACAACTTAATTGCATATTTCAGCAAGCTATTCCTCTTTCTCACGAATAAGTTATCAAGAGAGAAATTCTCTCTCACCCTCAGTTTCATTCTCCCTCCCACTGTCTCCAAGGTCCATGGTGATCCAAAAAGTCAAGGTGGCTCCTCAACCATTTTTGTGCTTGCCATCTATACAAACACAAAAGAAGGCATAGGCCTTCAACTGACACTATTTCAACATTTTTTTTGGTTCCCTCTTACCACTGGATTTCCTTTTTTGAAATTCTTTCAACTCTTCAAGAGGAGTTTGAATTTAGGGACCAGGAAAAATGGTCTGAGCTAAGGACCAAACCTGTATTGATGTGAAAATCAAACAAAACCTTTCGTCTTCAGCAGCAAATGTTACTAATGTTTCCCCTTTTTAAAGCTGTAATCCGTCCAATAATTTGGGACTTCACCCAAATATGGATATAGCTCTTTGGGTACCCTTGGTACCCTTGGCGCTTGCCCTGGTCCCACCCCCTTCTGCCAGAGACCCTCAGATCTGTCCCACTCCTGCCCAGGCCCCACAGGCACCCTTGATGCAAACGATGTAGAGCTGACCATGCCCACCCAGTAGGCCACACCCACTTCAGCCACGCCCACCCAGTAGGCCGCACCCACCCTGGCCACACCTACCCAGCCCCCCGAGGACAACCGCAATGCTGATGCGGCCCTCAATGAAATTGAGTTTGACACCCCTGCATTAGAGAAACATTTTTAACATAATTTTTATTAGCCACAGCAGAAATATTGAAGGATGTAGAGTTCTTGTTGTCCATACAACATTTCTGAGAAAAGGAATGTGGCCCAATCAAAGATTACTATGCATTTAATAATATACATGATAGAGATAAGAAAGGTGCAGCTTTTATATCCTACCAGGAGGAGAGTCAGAGTTCACATGCTGCTTATGTGTGTCCCTCAGAAATGCAAAGGAGGAGTGACTTCTGGTTTGCGATTGCAGTGCTGCGGATGCAGGAAGATGAGCTCCGTCTTCCGTGTCTGAATTCGTTCCACTGGGGGATCCTGGAAAGGGTCGAAAGTCACCCTGTGGGGCGATGAGCAAGGAGAGGACCCCCGTTTGATTGCGGGAGGGCGGCAGCCCTTCTGTTTGATCCAGGGAAGCCCTCCAAACCAGCGGGGGAAAGACCGGACATACCAATATGGCCTGTCACTAAGCTGCTGACAGCCAAAGTCAAAATCACCACCAAGCAACTTTAAAGCAATGCGGATGAAACTGGGTGAGACCTGATCCTCTCTTTAAGATTTTAAGTATTTTTTCCTGTAAAAGGAAAAAGTATTTTCCCCCTGTGAGGAGAGAGGGAAGGGAATTTTTACCCCACCCTCTAAGAAAAGAGGTGACTAACTACCCAGGGGAAACAGAGCAACTATAAGAACAATTTTAATCTAATTGGATGTATATTCTTTTGAAACTTGGGGACTAAAAGTGAGTTATGCAAGCATATCCCTGATGTGACAAGAAGAGGTGACAAATAGATTTAAGGAATTAGATCTGATAGACAGAGTGCCTGAAGAACTATGGATGGAGGTTCGCAACATTGTACAAGAGGTAGCAACTAAAACCATCCCAAAGAAAAAGAAATGCAAGAAAGCAAAATGGCTGGCTGAGGAAGCTTTGCAAATAGCTGAGGAAAGAAGGGAAGCGAAAGGCAAGGGAGAAAGAGAAAGATACACCAATTGATATGCAGAATTCCATGAGAATAAGCTAGAAGAGATAAGAAATGCCTCTAAATGAACAGGCAAAGAATAGAAGGAGAACAACAGAATAGTAAGAACCAGAGATCTCTTCAAGAAATTGGAGATATGAAGGGAACGTTTCAGCAAAGATGGGGCAATGATAAAGGACCAAAATGGCAGGGACCTAACAGGGCAGAAGAGATTAAAGAAGAGGTGGCAAAATACACGAAGAACTATACAGGAACAGCTTAGCATCCCGCAACCACGATGGGGTAGGTCACTGACCTCGAGCCAGACATCCTAGAATTGTGAAGTGAAAAAAGGGGCCTTAGGAAGCTGGCAACAACAAAGTAGTGGAGGTGACAGTTATTCCAGCTGAGCTATTCAAATCTTAAAGAAGATGCAGTAAAGTTCTACACTCAATTTGCCAGCCAAATTCGAAAACTCAAACAGGGGGACACAGGATTGAAAAGGTCAGTTTACATTCAATTCCAAGAAAAGGCAATGCCAAGAAGTTCAAACTATGCACCATTGCACTCATTTCACATGCAAGTAAAGTTATGCTTAAAATCCTACAAGCTAGACTCCAGCAATATGTGGATCGAGAACTTCCAGAAGTACAGGCAGGATTTCGAAGAGGCAGAGGAACTAGAGATCAAATTGCCAACATACGCTGGATCATGGAGAAAGCTAGGGAGTTCCAGAAAAACATCTACTTCTGCTTCATTGATTATGCTAAAGCCTTTGATTGTGTGGATCACAACAAATTGTGGCAAGTTCTTAAAGAGATGGGAGTACCAGACCATCTTATTTGTCTCTTGAGAAACCTATATGCGGGTCAAGAAGAAACAGTGAGAACTGGACACGGAACCACTGATTGGTTCAAAATTGGGAAAGGAGTCTGGCAAGGCTGTATTCTGTCACCCTGCCTATTTAACTTATATGCAGAGCACATCATGAGAAAGGCAGGGCTAGATGAATCAAAAGTTGGAATTAAGATTGCCAGGAGAAATATCAACAACCTAAGATATGCACATGATATCACTCTAATGGCAGAAAGTGAAGAGGAAATAAAGAGCCTCTTGATGCGAGTGAAGAAGGAGAGTGCAAAAGTTGGCTTGAAACTCAACATTAATAAAACCAAGATCATGGCATCTGGCCCTCTCAATTCCTGGTAAATAGATGGGGAAGAAATGGAGGTAGTGACAGATTTTATCTTCCTGGGCTCTAAGACCACCACAGATGGGGACTGCAGCCAAGAAATTAAAAGACGCTTGCTCCTGGGGAGGAAAGCTATGGCAAATTTAGACAGCATATTAAAAAGCAAAGACATCACCCTGCCAACAAAAGTACGTATAGTCAAGGCCATGGTTTTCCCAGTTGCAATGTATGGCTGTGAAAGTTGGACCATAAGAAAGGCTGAACGCCTTAAAGAGAGGATCAGGTCTCACCCAGTTTCATCCGCATTGCTTTAAAGTTGCTTGGTGGTGATTTTGACTTTGGCTGTCAGCAGCTTAGTGACAGGCCATATATATTCCCAAGAGCTGCCCTTCACATGAACTTTTAATTTTGGGGAAAATGTAATTTAATTACAGAGGGAGCATGGTCAACTCAGGACGTTTGTCCATACTTTCAGGCAAATCATTCTCTATGTTACCTATAGCCATGATTGAATGAAGCAATATAGGACACTATAAATTTTAGTATTATATTTATTCTCAGCTTTTCTGTTTTAAAAAAACATTTAGGCCACTTGTCGTTTCAATCTCAGAGTGGTTTTGTCACTAATCTAAATTCTGTTGTGTACAAGGAGATTGATTTCTATAATCTCTTTATGCAGGTTTTTCGCATGAGTTGTTGCCTGTTATTCAGCTCAGGTCTTATCAAGATGATGTAGAGTTTGGGGGAGAAAATGAGGATCAATAATCCAGCACTTGAGGCTAAGATGGAGAAGATCTCCACAGCCACTGTATATTTCCCTTTGGTGCTCTGGTAGGCTGGAACAAAAGAGATCCAGACACTGCAAAAAAGAAGCATGCTGAGGGTGATAAATTTGGTTTCATTGAAACTGTCTGGGAGGTTCCTACCAAGGAAAGCTACTGTAAAACTGATCTTAGCCAAAAGTCCAATGAAACCCAGGATGCAATAAAACATGGCAGTAGAGCCTTCGTTGCACTCCAGGACCATTTCTGTAGGCAGAGAGTGCATATCAAGATCTGGGAAGGGAGCAGAGCTCACCATCCACACAATACAAAGAGTTGTTTGAATGAGGGAGGAGGAAGGTACTATAAAGAGGGCCAATCTTTTCCCTACCCATGACCTCATCTGGGAGTTTGGCCTGGTGGCCATGAAAGCTAGGACCACAGTGAGGGTTTTGGTCACCACACAAGAAATCGCCACAGAGAAAATGATACCAAAAGCAGTTTGGCGAAGGAGACAGGTTGCCCTTTGAGGGCGACCAACGAACAGCAAAGGGCAGAGAAAGGAAAGCAGAAGGGAGACCAGGAGTGTGTAGCTGAGGCCCTGATTGTTGGCCTTGACTATGGGAGTGTTCTTGTGCTGAATGAAGACCGTGAGGACCAGGGCTGTGATGGAGGATAATAAAAGAGCAAAAATGGCCAAGGTGATCCCCAAAGGCTCATGGAAAGATAGGAAGCTGATCTCTTTTGGAATGCACTGATCCTGGGCTTTGCTGGGATAGTGATCCTCTGGACACTGGTAACAAAAATACATATCTGAAAAGGAAAAAAATAGACAAATTTCATTATTAAGAATTTGGCATGTCTGGTCAAGTTTCAAAGAATGGCTCAGTACATAAAATGATGCAAATAAAATTGCATCAATTTCATACAATTGGATTTCCATAACCTGAGTCTCACTGTTAGTCCATCATGCAGAAGATGGGCAGGGTTTGTCTTTTTCAGCTTCCACTGCTCAGGTAGTTTGAAACATTTGGAAAAAGTTCCACATTTATTCCTTAGAGATGTGAATCCATTTCCTTAAAAGTATGATCCTAGATAGAAACTGAAGACTTAAAACATAATTCCATTTATTTATTTACTTTTTAAAAAAGACATCTTTGATATGTGTTTTGCTTCAGATAATCCTTTCTATTTGTTTAATTTGAGAAAAAAATAACAATAACAGTCCTACCCCATGTATAAAAAATAGCATGGTGAGCAGGAAGGATTTGTAAATACAGATTTCATTATAGTCCCATTTTACAGTTGAGATCTGACTGGGTGACTTTGGGCCAGTTACTTTCTCTCATCCCAACCAACCTCACAATAATCTTGTTGTGGGGAAAATAGGGAGAGGAAGGAGTATTATGCATGTTCACCAGCTTGAGTTACTTATAAAGTAATAAAGGCAGAATAAAAAAGATGAAATAAATAAAAAAACATAGACAAATATAAAATCAAACTTTGATACTTTCAAAGTCCTTCCTTTACATTCATTGTAATGTGGATACTTGTGGGTGTATTTTAAGCCATTATACAAAAATAAAATAAAAAGTTAAGCTATTTCCCATAATACTGGAAACATGGATCCCTGTTTTCAGTTCTGTCTTCTATACCTGGATAAGCAATTGGATCAAGCGCCTGTTCAAAAAGGGATCCACAGAGAGGAAATAATTACGAAAGCCATAGTGTAAGTCTTGTGATGGAAATTCTACATCTTTAGCTAGCTATCCTTAGTGCCCAATGCACTGGATCCTGGAGATGCCTCTGGCATTCACACAAAGAAGACCAACTTCTATTCAGCCTGATCTTTATGTGATGCTTTACAAATTCCACCACTTACTTCCAAATTCAAACTCAGTCCATGATATCCTTACCCATCTGGTTTGAAACTTTTCGTCTTGGGCATGGAAGGCAATTGTAACAACAAAATGGCTTCCCTTCCTTCTTGGTCTTGCTGTGACCTTTATGGCAGGGTTCATTGCACAAAGAGAGAGGCTGAGTCTAGGCACAAAGAGAAGACAAGAAGGCAGAATCCTAAATTTTTGGGTTGGTACTTGGATAGCTACATAACAGTGGTTCTAATGTGATAATCAGAATAATACTGTACAGTAGTTTGAGAAAGGAATGTGCACAGAGCAAGTGTCTCCAAATCAATACAATTATTTTCTATCACAACCAAAAGCTATTATTATGGTCCTGTGAGTAACTAAATCATAATCATATTCATAATAATCTAATTCAAATATTTGCACCTCTGCCAGGTTTGAGGCAATAACTTTGCAGTAGAATTGTGTATTATTATATCCCATCAATTTGTGCCATCTGCAATATTAAACCAGTTACATTTTCCCCTCAAATTCTTGTTATATTTACCTTTAAAAAAAGAACAAAACCATTATGCAATGTAATTGTATGTAATAATTGTATTGAAATCAGCTGGCTATGGATTTTGGCCAGAAAAGATCTGGATCATTGCAAAAAGCTTGAAAATAAATTCAACAGCTGGCCATACAACTATTTTCATGATCTGCATCCTGAACATAGAATATGAACCCCCACTATATAGGAAAGTTAATCTGGTGCATTGGTTAAAATGCTGTCCTAGAAACTAGGAGAATGTGAATTCTAGTTATGCCATAGGCGTGAAAGCTGATGCATGACCTTGGGCCATCACAGTTTCTTTAGCCCAACCCACCTCACAGGGTTGTTGTGGGGAAAATAGGAGGAGGAAGGAGTATTATGAGGGTGAAGGTTCATTCTCTGAGCTTGTGGGTTGGTTTCTGAAAGTTTCGTTACCAGGCTAGGTAACATCTTCAACGGAGTTTAGGGGATGTCAGTGTCAGTATTCGGTTTATAAACAGAATACTGACACTGACATCCCCTAAACTCTCCTGAAGATGTTACCTAGTCTGGTAACAACATGTTTGGAAACCAACCTACAAGCTCGGAGAATGAACCTTCACCCTCATCCTACACCCAATATAGATAGTCACCACTATTGCAAAGGAGTATTATGTATTTTGCCATCTTGAGTTAAAATAAAGGCAGGAAAAACAATTTAATAAAGAAATATGGAAAATACCTGGTTAAATGTCTTTGGCCACCTAATGGCAGCCACAGAAACACTGAACACCTGGTCTCTGGGGGCTCTGAGATCAAATTTTCCCACTTTGACTCGATGTAGACTTAGATTTGGGAATGTGATCCAGTTGATAATATCAAATCCTGCTTCTAGGTTCCCGTTCTGATCAAAGGAAATAATTTCCCCAACACTGTTGTTAAATGACACTTTTTGTAGATAGTGGTGGAACTAAATTGACAGTGGAACAAAAAGAAATAAGTGATAAAGCGATACAAAAATTATACAAATACTGTAATATCTTTTAAGGTGAATGTATCTGAGAAGTCAGAATTATCTAGGCAAATTATCAATAATTGCAATTCAACATCACAATTCACCTGATGCGGTATTAATGATAAAAATTAATTACCTATAATATAAAAAAATATAAGCACAATATAGTCAAACCAAGAACATCATTAATTATAACATTGCACATTATACCAACAGAAACGTAACAGAAAAAAGAAATAGCAAAAGAAATGAATCAATCTTAGTAACCAAGATAGTTATCTATTATAGTAACTAGCTTGAATTGAAAAATTTGAATTAAGTGGAGAAAAACAAAATAATGGCACTGGAGATGATAAGAGAGCCAATGAGAGATGATAAGAGAACCAATGCTTTCCTGTCTCTTATTCAGACTCAACCATAATACATACAGTTAGGCTACCCGTTAAAGTAAGTTCATTTCCCCAATTATTGCTATAATTTGGATTTAATGGGAAAAGCTATGCTTTTGGACGTTTTTACCTAGACAGTAAACTATTAAAGAATATCTGACCACATGTTGGAGGCTGAAGAACATAATTTTGTGTTTATGTATTCAGGATATTACCTGCCACAATTGTTGATTCAAGAGCTTCTTTTGTCCTTCCTCTGACATAATTCTGTGTTTCAATATTGATGACCTCATGGATTTCAGTGCATAGGCCACAGCATAAGCTGCATTGTAGATACTATAGCTATGGGAGGATATGGTCATGTCAAAAACAGACTTGGGAAGAGCCTCTAGCTTCTCTTCCCCCGTACAGTGATTCCAAACATTGTCCTCTTTGAAGGAAGTTGGGAAGGAACACTCAAATGCCTGTTTCCAAAAGTCCTTAATAAAACCATCTCTGGTTTCCACATAAGGGTTTCTCATCTGAAGAAAATTGTGGAAACCTACCAGCTCTTTTGACTGAGTTGCAAAGGCTAAGGAACCATGAAGTATATCTATGTCCCAATATCGTTGCAAAGGAACAGATGTGAACTCCATCTGGGCTGTCATCATCCATAATTTACCATTTGTCTTGCTAGGAATGTCTTCAAGTTCTGGAATTCTGGGAAACATTCTCAAAACGATCATAGTGTGAATTTCCCCATGCAAGACTACAACATTGACAGTGCTATCACTTATCAAGAGGTACAGTTTGACCCATGACTCTACCATTTCATGAATGCCAGTTTTAAAATATAGAGGTGGCAATGGTTCTATAAAATCAAAGCAAATACCTTCTTGGGAAAACTTTGGAAGTTCCTTTTGTACAAACCTGAGGCCATTGTCATCCTCTATAAAAATAATACCAATCCAGGTCCATGTGAAAAGCAAAAGCAGCTGCAGCATCCCCACATATTGTTGCTTTATATTAGGGAACATCCATTGGAAAAAGACTTGTTGAGATGGTTCATTAATCACAGGAGAAGAACCATATCCAAGCTAAAAGAAAAGAAAGATTAAGTAGATAGGATGAATGTAGGTAAACTTTTGTTGGGAGCAGGTTCAGGCTCCTATGGCAGGACTAGGCCAGTGGCCGGCCTGTGAACCAGGAACCTAGGACAAAGAAGTAACGCAGTAGATAAAACCCTGCTGACTAAGTAAACCTTAAGCTGCTGACTAAGTAAACCTTAAGCTGCTGACTAAGTAAACCTTAAACTGCTGACTAAGTAAACCTTAAGCTGGCAATGAGGAAATGACAAGATGGGAGAAGAGAAAAACATGACCATAATAGGATATATGCTTGGAAAAGGTTTTAACCAATAACAATAGCACATGTTAACATTATGCTGAATATAATCAATAATAAGTTACCAGACTTGTTGCCTGTATTACCATATGCCTTCTAAATAAAAGGGTCGCTCAGAACACGCCCTGGGCGGACTCATCCCGAGGAGAACCTGTGTGTTGTCTATACTTGCATGCCAAGATTCATGAGTAGCCCACCCTGATGTGGCAAAGCAAAAGCCACATTCTGGTGACCCCGACGTGATCGTCTCGGACCGTCCTTACTCATTCGCCTGAAGGAGGCTGCGCGCAACTCGTCCCGTCTGAAACACGGCTGGATTCTCGTGAGTATGGGCGGAAAGTTTTCCCAACAACAGGTGGTCCACCTGAAGGAATTGGGAAAGCTAACCGAATCATCTATCAAAATTTCCTCAAACGGTGGAAGAACACTTCCTCGTTTGAAAAAGAAAGATTTAGTCTCTCTTTTATTGTACATTTGGCAACAATGTCCTTCTTACCCCGAAAAAGGCACCTTAAAATTAACCACGTGGACCAAACTTGGGGAATATTTCCATGCAGCCCCAAGAGCCCCAATACAAATTTTAACTACTTGGCGCGTGGTAATGGAATGCCTTATGATTCATCATAAATTTGATGTTCAACAACCTGTGGACTCTCCTCCTCCTCCTTATGGATCCACAAAAACCATCCCAAAAGCCTTCTACCCTGTAATGCAAAAGGGAGAAGGCAATGATCCATCTGCGCCCCTGTGTCCGTGCCCCCCTCCAACGCAGCAAAGTGTGGGGGGAGACCTTATTCGGACTATGATAGAGGCACGGAATAGGGGTGAATTAGACTCTCAGGAAATGGAGGCTTGTGCTGCCTTTCCACTTACTTTTGTTGTGCCCGTGGGAGCAGCCGCCGGGGCACCTGCAGTCCCGGTACACAATCCTATGTCCATGAAAATTATAAAAGAACTAAAAACTGCAGTATCTACTTATGGCTTGCAATCTCGCTATGCTCAAGGCTTGTTGAACTCTCTTTCTACTGCTACTACTGTGATGCTTTTGGCTGATTGGCAATTGTTGTTTAATATGTTGTTAACTCCTGCTCAATATGTGATATGGTGGTCAGAATACCAAAAACAGGCAGAGATTGATATAGCTGCGGGTTTGCCCAACCCAAATATCACTCGAGATCATATTTTGGGTACTGGTACTCTCACCACCATAGCAAATCAGGCTCAAACAGACCGTGCTGCTTTTACCATCATTGGTCGTTGTGCCATGGCTGCTATAAAAAAGGTTGATGATTCATCGCCTACTCAGACCCAAACCTTTTCAAAAATCATTCAGCAGCCCACAGAAAATTATGCGGATTTTGTTAGTCGTTTGCAATTGGCAATAGAGCGACAAATTGATAATGTTGCAGCTCAGGAAGAACTGTTGATTAAATTGGCATATGAAAACGCTAATAAAGATTGCCAGAAGGTACTGCAACCTCTGGCTAATAGACCAGGTATCACTATGGCAGAATTTTTGCAAGCCTGTCGCATAGTGGGCACAACCGGATATAAAATGGAGGCATTAGCAGCTGCACTACAAAACAACAACTCATTCCCTCCTTCTTCTTCCTCCTCCTTTTCTTCCACCTTCCCCTCACCTTATTCCCGCCCAACAGGAAACTGTTTCAATTGCGGGAAACCTGGCCATTTTAAATCACAGTGCCGCGCCCCTGGGGGCGGTGCTAACAAAAAGGGAGGTCTTCAATCAGCAAAACCTAAAACTGTTTGTCCAAAATGTAAAAAGGGATTTCATTGGGCTAATCAATGCCGTTCATTTCCTTTAAATTCTTTGAACCCCCCGCAATCGGGAAACTAATTCAGGGGCTTTCAGCCAGCCCCGCTATAAAGGTTGAACCCCCAGATAATGAATACTTATCCCATTCCTTTGAAATGACAGCCAATGAAACAGTTACCTATACTTTGCCTGCTCACGTTTATCTCCTTTTTATTTCACCTCGTTTGCCATTGAATTTACCTGCTGCTTTACCTGTTTTAATTTTCCCTCATCTTGACCTGGTGGCACAAGGTGTCATTGCTGCTCCTTTTTTGCGCAGTTGTGATTTCTTTTCAGATTTGGCATTAACCATTATGGTAAATTCTCCAGTCACTATTGACAAAGGAACAATAGTGGCAACTATGATTTTGCTTGAAACTGCTTCTGATGCTTTAGCACTGGAACACACCGTGCAAGGACCTCGTCCTACTGCAGAGTTTAAACTCAACGGACGTATTTTTTCTGGTCTTTTAGACACGGGAGCTGACGTCTCTGTCATACGATCTACAGAATGGCCCGCCCATTGGCCAACTGATGACGCCCCGTCCGTCAGAGGGGTAGGAGGTGTCCAGCCAGCTAAAATTAGCACTAATTGGCTTCCTGTTACTTCTACCTCTAGCACACTCACTGCTTTTATCAAACCTGTTATTCTTCCTTTGCATACTAACCTGTGGGGCAGAGATTTGATGTCCCAATTTCAGGCAAAATTGTCTCTACAATAATGCCTTGCTCATTTACATTACGCCTAACTTTGACCAGTCACAATCCTGTTTGGATAGATCAATGGCCTTTACCCAGGGAAAAGTTGGAAGATTTAAGATCTTTGGTTAAGGAACAATTAGACAAAAATCACATCGAACCTTCAGTCAGTCCGTACAACACTCCAGTTTTTGTCATTAAAAACAAATCTGGTAAATGGCGTTTATTGCATGATCTTAGAGCCATCAATTCCATCTTGCAACCCATGGGGGCGCTACAATGTGGTCTTCCAAATCCGAATCTCATCCCTCAGGATTTTGACTTAATGATAATTGATTTAAAGGATTGCTTTTTTTCCATTCCTTTGCATCAACAGGATAAACATTTATTTGCTTTTACAGTGCCTGAGTTGAATAATTCTCAACCAACTCAGCGCTACCAATGGAAGGTTTTACCACAGGGCATGCTTAATAGCCCTACAATGTGTCAGTTTTTTGTTTCCCATGTTTTGCAACCATATCGAGACCTTCATCCCTCTTTTTTGATTTACCATTACATGGATGATATTTTGGTCGCAGCACCAGGCCCAAAGGGTACTGTTTTTGCAACTTTGCCAACCCTCACAACAATTTTGCAAAAAGGAGGTTTGCACATTGCTCCTGACAAGGTCCAAACCTCCCCTCCTTTTCAATATTTGGGCCATAAATTATTGGCCTCTCATGCTGCACCACTTTCTCCCTTATTAAAATTACCACACCAACCAACTTTACTTCAATTACAGCAATATTTAGGTGCTATTAATTGGATTCGACCTTATATAGGTCTCACCACTTTTCAATTATCACCTCTTTTTTCAGCCTTAACCAAAGGCAAACATCCTGTAGATGTTATTCCACTGCAGGACAGTCATTTAAAAGTGATTCAATTGGTCAACCAAGCCCTACAAATTCAGTGGGTTGACCGAATGACCCCAAACATTCCCTTTTCTCTTTTATTGTGTAATACTATTTCTTTACCTACATGTGCTATTGTCCAAACTATTCCCTCCTTGTTGATTCTTGAGTGGCTTCACCTACAACATACACCTCGCTCCACCATTACTACAAAGCCTTCCCAACTAGCTTTGTTAATTCTAAAGGGACGTTATAGATCCAAAGCCCTTGCAGGTGTAGAGCCTTCAATCATATATGTTCCCTGTTCTTTAAATACATGGGAGAATCTCCTGTCCTCCAGCGAACAGCTCCAATTTGCTCTTGCCGATTGGCCAGGAACCTTTTCTTGCCATCCACCCCCAGACCCAAGAATACAATTGTTAAAAACAGTACCATTCATTTGGCATTCTCCCTATGCATCGTTTCCTATTCCAGACGCCATTACTGTATTTGCTGATGGCAGCAAGAAGTATGGTGCCTGTGCTTGGCAGTCAAATGGGGAATGGTGTACAAAAATAACACCACCCCAAACTTCTGCTCAGCGTGCAGAACTCGTTGCTTCAATCCTTGCCTTTCAAACCTTTTCACAACAACCTTTCAATTTAATTTTGGATAGCTTGTATGTTTCTCAAATTGTTTCCTCAATATTTCAAGCCTATCTTTCTCCTTCTATAGAACATAACCTTTTGTCTCTTTTTCTCACTTTACAACATTTGATTTCTGCACGATCACACCCTTTTCATGTTTCTCACATTCGAAGTCATCAGCCCTTCCCAGGCTTTCTTCAGGAAGGCAATGATACAGCTGATGCTGCGGCGGCTGCCGCTTCTTCTCCTTTCCTTTTACCTGTTACTCATTTTCCAGTGTCTTCTTTGACTCCATGGGAAAGTCATTCCTATTTTCATCAAAACAAGAAGGCGCTTATCAAACAGTTTGGCATCACTGCGGGGGAAGCCACCGCTATTTTACAGCAGTGCCCCACATGTAGTAAACAGGCACATTCCATCCCAATGGGTGTCAACCCCAGAGGATTGGAATGTTGCCAGATTTGGCAAATGGATGTAACCCAGTATGCATCCTTTTCTCCATGGAAATACATTCACGTTTCCATTGATACATTCTCTGGGTTCATCATGGCCTCCCCCCAAAGGGGAGAAGCCACCAAACATGTCATCAATCATTGCATTCGGACCTTTGCAACGCTGGGACGCCCATTAGAACTTAAAACTGACAATGGCCCTGCTTATACTAGCACCGTCTTTGCTACCTTTTGTCAAAAATGGGGAATCATCCACAAGTTTGGCATTCCCTATAATAGCCAGGGCCAAGCAATAGTAGAGAGAGCAAATCAGACATTAAAAACCTCTCTTGACAGACATATTGAATCAAAAGGGAAAGGACCCCCTAGCCTCCCAGCTGTGCAAGACATTTTAAATCTTTGTTTATATACATTGAATTTCCTTAATCTTACTGGAACTCCACCGACGTCTGCAGCAGACAGACATTTTTCCTCTCCTCCCATTACCCCCTCCCGCCCACAGGTCTGGTATTGCCAACTCCCAGATCTGAAGTGGAAAGGTCCAGTTGACTTGATCACTTGGGGACGTGGCTACGCTGCTGTTCAGCTTCCTGACAGAGTTCTGTGGGTGCCGGGTCGCCATGTTCGCCCATATCATCCCAAACCTGATCCAAAAGACGATGTTCCTAACAACGCTTTGCCTACTGGCAGACAGACAGCATCCTGACGCCTTTCTTGCCCTCCACAATCCTCACCAGCCCCAAACCTTAACGTGGGTGGTGTTGGACATCCGCGCAAACATCCTGAACTCCACTTCGTCCGTGGCGGTGCCGGGATCCTGGTTCCCTGACCTGTACTTTGATTTTGGCATAATGCTGGGGGCCACCACCACCACCAGCCACCAATGGATCAAGAGATGGCCCCTTTATGTTTGCCCTGGCTATAGGAAAGACATAATATACCGGAAGAAATGTGGGGGGGAAAGCGTATACTTTTGTGCAAACTGGGACTGTGTCTCTACGGGAGAAATAACATGGGACCCCCCTCTCAAAGATGATTTTATTACGCTCAAACGGACTGGCGAGAATGTTAAATGTGAAAAAGACCAAAGACACTTTAACTGTAATCCGGTTAAGATTTCCTTTACCACCCAAGGAAAAAGGCACGGGGGGTGGCAGGCAGGCGTTACTTGGGGAGGTCGCGTTTACGACAACAGCAACAAGCTAGGGAATATCTTTACCATAAAACTGATACAAACCCCTATAGGACCCCCGGTATCGATAGGCCCCAACAACATATTAACTGACCGTCAGGCGCCTCCCCCACAACCCACCGATATTTCTGAGAAAAATCCGCCTACTCCTATTGATCATTCTTACTCTCCTTCACAGAGCCGCCCTGGGAACCCTCTTTGGGACATTGTCACTGCCACCTATCAATTGGTTAATAGCACCCATCCTAACCTTACTACAGCCTGCTGGTTTTGCTACAATGTTCAACCCCCATATTATGAGGCTGTAGGGTTTGTCTCTCCATACAATACTTCCTTGGGTGATAAGGTATGCAGATGGAAACATGGCTCACAAACACTGCAGTCAATGTCAGGTAAGGGAACCTGCATTGGACAGGTACCCACGCAGTATAAACAATACTGCAACATAACACATAGTGAGATTGACACAACACTTTTTTACATACCACCTAGGGAAGGATGGTGGGCTTGCTCTACAGGCCTTACAGCCTGTGCCCACGGCCATGTGATAACCACCAAAGGCTTCTGCATCCTTGTCCAGGTCTTGCCACGCATATACATCCACACAGAAGAAGAAGTTTACCACACCTACTCAGGGTCAGGACTCATAAGACACAAGTGAGAACCTATTTCCACTCTCACAGTAGCTCTTTTGGTAGGACTTGGCCTAACCGGAACAGGAACTGGCATAGCTTCCTTCGCACATCAGTATACTCAATACCACAATCTTAGAGCAGCCATCGATGAAGACCTAGAGAGAATAGAAACTTCTATATCTCACTTACAAAAATCTTTAACCTCCCTTTCTGAAGTGGTCTTACAGAACAGAAGAGGACTTGATTTGCTTTTTCTAAAAGAAGGGGGGTTATGTGTGGCCTTAGGAGAAGAATGTTGCCTCTATGCAGACCACTCTGGCATAGTGCAGGACTCCATGACCAAACTCAGGGAGGGTCTGAATAAACGAAAGAAGGAAAGGGAGGATCACCAAGGATGGTTTCAATCCTGGTTCAACTTTTCTCCATGGATGACCACCCTGATAAGTGCCATAGCAGGACCACTGATATTGTTACTCCTTGCATGTATATTCGGCCCTTGTATTTTATCTCGCTTAAAAAACTTTGTGGAAACTAAAATAGGTAACTTGGAAAATATGGTATTAGAACATCACCATTATCAACCAATACAATCTGGAAAAGTTATGGAAAACACGTCCCTCCTCACACTAGACTCTGACTATGAGTTGGAATTTATTAATTCTATACAATTACGTAGGTCAATGCTAAACCTTTCAGACGCCAAACACCTTTTTGTCATGACCAGCAATGAGGAGGATGATGTCACCCCACCCTCTCTTGGTACCGACAATGCCGACCCTACTTCAGATGTTGGCAGCTTAAACGGTACCACACACTTCAATGGCAAGTGTTTTCCTGATAGACAAAACCTGATGACAAATGACACAGCTTTATAAAAGTAAAAACAGAGGAGATGTTGGGAGCAGGTTCAGGCTCCTATGGCAGGACTAGGCCAGTGGCCGGCCTGTGAACCAGGAACCTAGGACAAAGAAGTAACGCAGTAGATAAAACCCTGCTGACTAAGTAAACCTTAAGCTGCTGACTAAGTAAACCTTAAACTGCTGACTAAGTAAACCTTAAGCTGGCAATGAGGAAATGACAAGATGGGAGAAGAGAAAAACATGACCATAATAGGATATATGCTTGGAAAAGGTTTTAACCAATAACAATAGCACATGTTAACATTATGCTGAATATAATCAATAATAAGTTACCAGACTTGTTGCCTGTATTACCATATGCCTTCTAAATAAAAGGGTCGCTCAGAACACGCCCTGGGCGGACTCATCCCGAGGAGAACCTGTGTGTTGTCTATACTTGCATGCCAAGATTCATGAGTAGCCCACCCTGATGTGGCAAAGCAAAAGCCACAAACTTTTATTGTCCAAAGGGAGAATATTCACCTAGAAGAAGAAGAAGAAGAAGAAGAAGAAGAAGAAGAAGAAGAAGAAGAAGAAGAAGAAGAAGAGAAGAAGAATAAGAGGAGAAGAGAAGAGGAGGAGAAGGAGTGGAGGAGGAGAGGAGGAGGAGGAGGAGGAGGAGGAGGAGGAGGAGGAAGAACCAAGTCCTGTTAGAGTGGAGATTGACTTGCCCCCCCTCCCATTTTGCTTATTTTGATACACACAAAAACACACAACTCTCAGACACTCCTGTTCTGAAATATTGTATCTTCCATCCAATCTCCCAATTATCTTTGCACAACATTGCCTGTATTTTTTTTAAATACCATTCCAAACAGTTAAAGGAAGAATTCATAACGTCAGTAAACTATGGGTATTAATGTTATGTGGTGTGGCTTTTGTGTGTGTGTGTGCGCGCGCGTGCATGCGTGCATACATTTCTGTCTATTCTCATCCAGGTTTTATAGGTTTATCAGCGTCCCTGTTCTGTATCTTTCCACTATCAAAATTTGCACCTCACAACCCAATCAATAGAAAATGTATCAGCCCAAGACACATTCCAATGAATATTAAAATCTTCTGCATTGTGAAGAACTATATTTTTTAAAATGGCATCCTGCTTCAGGGCAGCAGGCAGTGGCTGGCATTAATTTAATTTTGTTACCAATAGAGGATCTGGACATTCACTCCAGCTTCTATTTCCTCATGTTTAACTCATCTTTCAAAATTATGGAAATTTACTAATGTGATTCCTGGGGTATCACTTTTTAAGGTGCTATTCCAGTATTTTTATACATTCTGTTACAAATTATCCACTGATCTATAATGTTTATACATGTTGTATTACACATACAAATTGCATCAAGTCTGAAGGGACACACTTTAGGTTTCTTCAGGCATTAAGCACTATGTGCACTTCTTACCTGCGGTATCTTGTAATTGCTCAGAATAGTTGCCATAAAGAAACTAACATCTGAATCTGGTCCCCCAATGACTGCAATGATATTATCTTTACTATCACACTTGTAGTTCGGGGTGAAGTTGTTCCATGTGGAGAGAAGCTGCAGTGAGGCGAGGTAAGTCCAACTTGCAACAAAATGGCTGTTATAGATGTGGAAGCCCAGGGAGATATTGGGTAATATTTGAGGATTTCCATTAATCTCCATTATGGCAAACGCAAAGGCCAGGGTGTGTTGGTAAATCTGAATCACAAATCTGCAGTGTGATTTAAATGCTGAATGATGTCAGAAACTTGCTAAATTTTCTTCCAAACATATAGGCCATACAATCAGAGATGCCTTAAAATATCACTTTATCTGGAAGCCATGAGAAGACTCATTCCCATTTGGACCATTCAAACCTCAGCTTTCTATTGTTTTTTATTTATTTGCATTCACCCATGCATCTTATGTGTGTGTGTGTGTGGGGGGGGGGAAGCCACTCAAGTGTCTATGTATTTTCAGAGTTCCTTCTGAAACTATCTTATATTCACAGGACAGGTTACCAAAACTGATGGTGGATTTCCATCTGAGGTATGCAGCTGATAATTGGTAGGCAAATATTCAGTATCATCTGATATCTTTTTAAGAAATTGCTCAAATAGCCAAGGAGTTGAATCTTTTCATGTGGGATATTTCTTGCACTTGGTATTGTGAAAGAACCAGAGGGCAGGACAAGAAACAATGGATGGAAACTAATCAAGGAGAGAAGCAACCTGGGATTAAGGAGAAACTTCCTACAGTAATAGCGAGGACAATTAACCAGTGGAACAGCTTGTCTCCAAAAGTTGTGGGTGCTTCATCACTGGAGGTTTTTAAGAAGAGACTGGACAGCCACTTGTCTGAAATGGTATAGGATCTCCTGCTTGAGCAGAGGGCTGGACTAGAAGACCACCAAGGTCCCTTCCAGCTCTATTCTAAGATTCTAAATATTATGTGGAGTATATTATAACTTTCCAACTATTTTCTCCTATATGTATCTTATGACTATATTACTTTATTGTTTACATGTACACTGAGACCTTATGCACCGGAGACAAATTCCTTGCGTGTCAAATCATACTTGGCCAATAAGAAAGAAAGAAAGAAAGAAAGAAAGAAAGAAAGAAAGAAAAGAAAGAAAGAAAGAAAGAAAGAAAGAAAGAAAGAAAGAAAGAAAGAAAGAAAGAAAGAAAGAAAGAAAGAAAGAGTAGTTGGATGGCTGAATACCTCAACAGGAATGTTCATCTATACTCATGGAATAACAGCTAAACTAAGGCTAATGTAAAATAGTACTTATGCTAGCACATGATTCTCTCCCATTTTTCTTTCCTTGGTAGAATTGTCTGCTTAAAATAACAATACAGTTTGTGGCAAGAAACCCCCTTATGGAAAATGCTACAATTAAGCAAAATCTTGGCTTACCCAATCTCGTCTAGGAGGTTGTGAGATGGATGCTGATTGAAAGTCACAGGGTCAGAAAATGTATAGACTTGAGAAATAATACCAGCGATGCTGAGGTCTCCTGGTTGATAATACCGGTGACTTATTGGCAGAGGGTAATAGAAATTGCAAGTAGCAACTGGGACACCAGACATGGTCTGAGGCAGTAGCAGTAATATCAGAAACAGAAAGGGTAGCATTAGGTAGAAACATCTTTTTGTGGACATCAGAGCCTATAAGGATTTCTGGATGATTTAGTATCCTCTCACACTTTCCACTAGGTATGTTCAGGGAAAGATCACCAAGCAGACTGTGTTGGATTCCTTTCTTGAATGGCAAGACATATTTTAATAGTATATTTTGATAATAGCTTCTCTCGTGTATCAAAGTATATTGGTTGTCCTTTGGGAAATGAAGTAGAAGATACCATTCTCAGGATAATAATTACATGGGAGATAATCTCCTTTGCAAAATTACTAGTTCCTTGCAATATCATAGATGAAAACAACTTAATTGCATATTTCAATAGGTTTTTCCTTTTTCCTTGTGAATATATTATCATGAGACTGAAGTTATTTGAAGTAGGAATGATCTCTCTCTCTCTCTCTCTCCCACTTCCTTTCTCCTTCCCGCCCTGCCTCTCTCCAGGGTCCCTAGGGATTGAAAAAGTCAAAGTGGCACCTTAACTATTTTTGTTCTATTTTTGTCTATTGAAGGGACTTTCACCTATACTCATGGAGTACCAGCCAAAGGTATTACTATTATTGCTATTTCTTCTGCTACTACTACTACTGCCAGCACTACAACTGTAAAATAGTGTCCCACACTTATGCTAACAGGGAAAGTAGCATAAAATATTTCCTCTGATTGTACATCCATTTGGCATCTGTATCTGTGAAAGGGTGAGAAAACAATACACAGAATCCAGTATACAAAATACAAAACTGTCTAAAAAAATAAAGCTCACTACAGTTTCAATAAATAAAGGAATGTCAAAATAAATGCAATTGAGGTGTGGACATGAACAGTAAAAAAAAATTATGAGAATTTGTGAACTTTTTTCTCATAGTACCTACACTGGTTATTCCCAATATTTCATTGCAAAACAGGGTGAATTCAAGGCCACTCTTCTTAAATGATGCAAGGCAATGCAGTGAATTTCCATTCACAGATTTGATGTACAGGAAATTCTTAAATGATGAGCAGTATTTATAGTAATAATTATATATAGCATTTATACAAATATTGTCATAGCTGTAGACTTAATGAATGAGGGATATAACATACTAACAATGAAAATAACAATCTGATTAATTGTGATCTAATAGATTTATTATAGTCCATCTGACCACAGAGGATTTAACTTCCATTTAGTAGCTTGCCACAAATAATGTCTGCAGTTAATCCGGGACACTCCTGTTGAAGATGTGGAGGAAGAGGGAAAGTAAGAGGAAGACAGAGGGAGTTGTCTCTTTTGATAAAGGAAGTATAAGAACCTTTCCTATACATGCTCTCTCAATCAAATAATACCCCAAGCACCACCTACCTTGAGATAACAAAAATGCTATGATTAACAAAAATCTTGGCTTACTTAATCTTACCCAGAAGATCATGAGATGGATGCTAACTGAAAGTCACAGGGTCAAAAAGTGTGTAGACTTGAGAAATAATTCCAACAATGATGAAGTTCTCTGTCTCAAAATAACAATGACTTGAGTGTAATAGGTATTGCATGCAGCAACTGGGACATGATGTAGGTTGAGGTAGTAACAGTAATATCAGGACAACAAAGAGTGGCATTAGGTAAAGTTCTTCTGGACATCAGTTGCTGTTTTTTGTATCCTTAAAATGTTCCAGCTGACTTTAGAAGGTTATTAGTCAAATTTATTAATGAAAAATCCCCAGGTCTGCAGGGCAAACACATCTACAAGGACTGAGGTCTACATTTCTACAGCCAGAGTGTAGTTTGTGAATTGTCAGATTTTAGACAATCTGACATTCTGAGCATGTGTGAGTTTGGTGTTATTGTTGTTGTTGGTGGGTTTTTTGGACAATTTTGGATCTCTGCACCCACCACAGAAGACACTAAAAATCTCAAAGGGAATCTTTATTTTTAGCTGACAACAAGCTTCTATTCTTTTTTTTAAAAAAATTTTTTATTGGTTTTCTAGTTTTACATTTAAGTATTGGAAAAGCAACCTGGCGGCTGAGTTGGTCAATAATTCAATAACATACAAATATCTTTAGTACAGATTTCAAACTATTACATTAAATGTTTCCCCTCTTTTCCCCTTAGTATTTACTGTCTCATCTTTAAATTAGTACAATTCTTATTATATCAATTAAATAAAAAATAACTTTCTTGCATTTATCAATAATTTTTAGTTTATACATATCCTAGTTGTTTTAACATTCAATCTTTTTAGACAATGTCCTGGTTAATTTTTCCCAATTTTTGGTTTCCCATTAATATTTATATTTCACGTTTGATATTTATAATTTCCAAATTTTAAATAAACCCAATTCCCTTTATCACAATTCATCACAAGATCTAATGTTCAGAATACACGTCTTATCTATTTGAGTTCTCACCATCTTACATCAACTAATTAGTAATACAATATAATATTCTTATTTTCTGGTAATTTCCAGATATCTTAAATTTAGTAACCAAAATTCCTCCTATTTCAACATTTAATACTTCCTGTCTTTTTCTCTTAATATCTACTATCTCATATTTAAGCTAATAATTCTTATTATTACCGCTAGGTAAAAAAATATTTATTACATTCATCGATTGATTTTTAGCTTATATATATCTTAATTACCTTTACATTTAACCTTTATAAGCAAATCAATGTTCAAATTTAACTATTAATATTTGTACTTCTAACTTATAAATAACCAAAGTTTTCTTTATCTCATCTCATAACAATATCTAATATTTCAAAGTACATGTCTTATCTATTTGGGTATATTCTATTTTAATTCGCACAAGTAAGTCAAAACCCCAATTTTCTTCAGTCTTATTCTAGCTTTCTTTCTTTGCCAAATCATCTTCCATGTCCGTGTTTTAGAGTCATCAAACAAATCTTCCTGTATTGTTATATAGATTGTAGAAAAAACCATCTGGTTGCCATTTTTTTGAGAGGACTAACAAATCGTCTCTTTATTTTTCCATCTCACCGTAGTTGTCCTGAACTGTTTAATCTTTTCTTCAATCTGTTCTTCTTGATCCTCAGGTTCTTTCTGATTTATGTAGAAAGTATTTTCCTTTTTCCATATTGTCAGTCCCTTTTCTGGGTTTTCCATTGACTGTATTTGTTGATCAGTTGAATCTTCTGTCATACTCTTTAATTGTTCCACCTTTTCTGTTATATTCTGTGTAGTTGATTTTTCAGATGTAATCAAAGTTTGAGTTTGTATATCTGGGCTGAGATCTTGTTCTTTTTTGTAACCTCTTATTTCATCAGTAGCTGTAAGAATAGTTTGATGAATTGCTTTTAACATAGAGAGAATCTGTTCTTGATTTTCATCCATATTTTCTTACTAATGTATTAGGTTAAAAGCTTTACAATCAGAGAATGCAAAAAAAGAGATTTTGTCACTGAATAAGGAACACAGCTGGGCTTCTCTCAAGATTGCATAAGTCTTATCTATTTTTCTGGGCTGCTGGCCAAGTCTCTTTTAGATAATAACAAATTGTAGTATCAGGTTTAGCCACAAGATGTCACTCCTACCCTTAAAAGTTTTCTTTTGAATCTGAAGTTTTTATAATCTTTTCAGTTTTGCTTCTTTCTTATAAGTAAAAACCCTAATCTTCAATAAGCATAGAAGATCTTTTAGTCCACAAACTTTAAAAAATAGAATTCCAATTAGGATCAAGTTGTTCTTTCAATGTTTTAAACTCCCCTGGATAGTCAGTCGCCACTGTTTCTTGAGGGAGGGGTAAAATCTTCCTTCCCTCTCCACAGGGGGAAAAGTACTTAAGGCAGCTTATGCAGATAAAGAAAATAGCTAGGATTTAAGACAGGTAGATCTCACCCAGTCTCGGCCACGCTGCCTTAAAATTGCCTGATGGTAAGTGTGACTTCGGCTGTCTGCAGCCTAGTGATGAACCATATTGCTATGGCCGGTCTTTCGTCTGCCGGTTTGGAGGGCTGCCTTGGATCAAGTGGCAACTTTCGACCCTTTCCAGGGTCCCCCAGCGAAGCAAAACTGAACGCAGAAGACAGAGCTTGCCTTCCTGATGTCCATATCGGCTGCCTCGGCAAACCAGAAGTCCTCACAAGCTTCTATTCTTTAACAATTGTTTCTGTTTACACTCCTAAAAATTTTGTTCAGCAATTATACCTCTTAAGTATGATAACTCATTGAATCTTATGTTGTAGCTTCAGGGAGAAAGATGGTTCATCTGCTCAAAGCTCTCCCAATTAAAAATTTTGTCCACATTTTGTGGTAGAATATTTTGTTTACTACACTATAGGCATGGTTGAATGGAGACACATAGAACTTCATATATTTTATTATTACATTTAAGCCCAGCCATTCTGTTTTAAAAAGCTTTTAAGGTAGCTATCAATGCGACTCTAGAGTGATTTTTGTCACTCATCTCAATACATTGCCTACCAGGCTGATTACTATAAATCATTTTATGAGGGTTTTTCTCATGAGTTGTTGCCTGTTATTCAGCTCAGGTCTTATCAAGATGATGTAGAGTTTGGGGAAGAAAATGAGGGTCAGTAATCCAACACTTGAGGCTAAGATGGAAAAGACCTCCACAGCCACTGTGTATTTCCCTTTGGTGCTCTGGTAGGCTGGAACAAAAGAGATCCAGACACTGCAAAAGAGAAGCATGCTGAGGGTGATAAATTTGGCTTCATTGAAACTATCTGGGAGGTTCCTGCCAAGGAAAGCCACTGAAAAGCTGATCAGAGCCAAGAGACCAATGAATCCTAGGAGACAATAAAACAAGGCAGGAAAGCCTTCATTGCACCCCAGGACCATTTCTGTAGGCAGTGAGTGCATATCAAGGTCTGGGAAGGGAGCACAGCTCACCAGCCACATGGTACAAAGAGTAGTTTGAACAACAGAGCAGGAAGGCACTATGAAGAGGGCCAACTTGTTCCCTACCCATGATCTCATCTTAGAATCTGGCCTGGTGGCCATGAAAGCTAAGACCACAATGAGGGTTTTGGCCACCACACAAGAAACTGCCAGAGAGAAGATGATGCCAAAAGCAGTTTGGCGAAGGAGACAGGTTGCTGTCTGAGGCCGACCAATGAAAAGCAAAGGGCAGAGAAAGGAAAGCAGAAGGGAGACCAGGAGGGTGTAGCTGAGGCCTTGGTTGTTGGCCTTGACTATGGGGGTATTCTTGTGCTGGACGAAGACCACAAGGACCAGAGCTGTGATGGAAGAAAATAAAAGAGCAAAAATGGTCAAGGTGATCCCCAAAGGTTCTTGAAATGATAGGAAGCTGATTTCTTTTGGAATGCACTGATCCTGGGCTTTGCTGGGATAGTGATCCTCTGGACACTGGTAACAAGAGTCCATGTCTGAAAAGGGGGAAAAAAGTCTCTTTGGCACAGAACAACTCAAAAAAAGTAGACCAAGATCAGAAGATATGGAGAGAACTGGCCCATAGAATCACTAGAGGTGGACATGACTAAATGGGTAACATCCTCCTCCTCCTCCTCCTCCTCCTCCTCCTCCTCCTCCTCCTCATCATCATCATCATCATCACCATCATCATCATCATCATCCCCAAACAATGGTGTTTTCATGAGACATAATTCAGAACCTAACACCCATTTCTTTATTTCCTTTTCATTCATTAGGTTTATATCCCACTTTTCCTTCAGATGTTTTAGGCAACACACCTACCCCTCTGTTGTCTTGCTTTCTCTAAAAAAAACAAACTTGTGGTATATGTTGAATTGAGAAAATGACAGGGCCAAAGTCAACAGTGAACATTCACGATAAACTGTGGAGAGACTTATGTGAGCTCAGCCACAAAAACTAACACACATTTTATTCTCCTTAGAACTCTTCCTCAAGTACTATGTGTCTCAACAACCTAAGGATATTCCAAGTCAGGTTTCAAAGAAGGTAGTCTGAAAACTGTTCTACCAATTTTAATGAAAATGGGCATGATTTGTTCTCTTCTAAACCTTGAACTTCTCTGTAACTCTCACCCCATTCTGCAAAATCTCTACACAAAGAACATTACAATTTTGTATGATTCCTATGGAGTTTATGGAAATACAAAATCAAAGGTCCATAACTGGAAAAATCCCTGCATTGTCTTCCTTGTGCATTTTATAACATCCTACCAGAGAAAAAAATTCTAACTATTTCCCACATTAATAGAAAATACGAATCCCATTTTTCTGATCTCTGGTCTGGATAAAAAATTGGCCCCAGAGGAATCCACCAAGGAGAGCAAATGATGAAAAGAATGATGGGATGCAAACTCTATCAGTGTATGTGTGGAACGACATCACCAACATAGCAAAAGAAGACAGAGCTTTCATCACAATGGAGCAACACAGTCCTATTTCTACTCCGCCTGCTTTTTACCCAAAGAATTGTAATACCATTACCATCACCAATGGATTAAAACTCGGTAGGCATTGTGCCTTACCTGTCCAGTTTGACACTTTTTCTTGTGGGCATGGAAGGCAATCATAACAACAAAATGGCTTTCCTTCCTTCTTGGTCTTGCTGTGACCTTTAGAGCAGGGTTCATTACACAAAGAACGAGGCTGTACCTGTGTGCAATGGGAAGTTACAATTGCTTTTACTCTTAGCAAAACCTATTGAACAAATGGTAAAGTACAATACTTGAATTTTGGATTGAAGCTGTATAACTTTATTTCTAATTAGACAGCCAGACTAATAGCTTGGGAAGTAATGTTCACATGTCTTTTTTTAAAAAGTTCTTATTAACTAAATACAAAAATCAAACAAAAAGATAAAGCATACACAAATGTATAATAGAAGAAAAAGAAAGAAAGAAACAGGGCATATATTGTCAAGCATAAATATATAAAACATTCTAACAGCAGGCATTGGGCACTCTAAAACCATATTTATTATTCTAGTAAATAGAAGTCACCTTTGTGATCTGCATCCATAGTAAAGAAGAACTCCCATTTCTAGATGTCCTAACCATCAAAATTGAGAAACTACAAGCAAGTCACACAGCACTGCAGAAACCCGACCATACAGATGTCCAGCTACATAAAGACTCCAATCATCATCCCAGTCAAAAGAGAAGCATGATCAAAATGGTAGACAACCATGCCAGATGTATCTGCAAGTTTAAGAAATTATCTAGGGAATTAAGATACCTTAATCAGGCTCTATATGCTAATGGATGCTTCACTAATGAGATTGGCTGAGTATGATACCTAAGCAGGAGAATAATAATAAATACATCTATGGAGAAACCATTCCCAATAGGAAATGTATTTCTCACCTACATAGAGAAGATCATTTACCAAATAGGAATTTTTTTTAAGAAAGCACCACCTTAAAATCTTCTACAACTTGACTAAAAAAAAAATCAAGAAATCATCTGATTAACCAAAGACAGCAGAGACCAACTGACAAACCAGTCTGTATTGCATCTCCTGTAGTGTGGACAGATATACGGTGGTATCACAAAACACAGTTTCCATACCCAAGTAAAAGAACATGAGAGGCACTACCCCCCAAAAAATACTCAGTAGTGTCATAATAAGCATGAGAATTGATTGAAAGATGCACATTAAACTATTAGATGCATCATTCCAAAAAACAGAAAACATCATTTGTTACAGTCACCACAATTAATCTATATTGAATAACTTTGCAGACTTCTGAGTAGTTGGAGCACACTTTGAAAATACCTGGGCCAAGTGTCAAAAGAGATTAAATTATTACTGTAATCAAAATTTGCATGAACTGTAGATTTAGAGACAAGATCCCAAAATAGATCATGATATATGCTTATTGCTACTTGGTAGACCTGGGCTATGGTCGCAAATGCAAATTAGCACATTTACTACTTTAGTATCCTCTTCTGTCCATCTTTCTGTGAGTAAAAACATTCAAGGATTGAAAACCATTAGCTGATCAGGCCAACCTATATGTTTGTCCTTTTAGATACCTGTAATTGGAAGGTCCTTTAATCAAGATATTTCAATCAATCAATCAATCAATCAATCAATCAGAATAGAGCTGGAAGGGACCTTGGAAGTGTGCTAGTTGAACCCCCTACTCAAGCAGGAGACCCTATACTATTGCAGATAGGTGGCTATCCAGTCATTTCTTAAAAACCTCCAATGGTGAAGCACCCACAACTTCTGAAAGCAAGCTGTTTCACTGGTTAATTGTCCTCGCTGTTAGGAAGTTTCTCCTTAATTCCAGATTGCTTCTCTCCTTGATTAGTTTTCATCCATTGTTTCTTGTCTTGCCTTCTGGTGCTTTGGAAAATAGATTGACCCCCTTCTCTTTGTGGCAGTCCCTTAAATACTGGAATACTGCTATCATGTCACCCCAGTTCTTCTTTTCATTAAGCTGTCACCTACCAGTATTGTTAACTAGTGATTCTCTGAGTGAAAAGCAATTTTAAAATCTTTGCAGAATAATACATAGCTATCAGATGTACATATATATTCTAAAATGGACACCCCTGAAGATGATCTCTCAGAATCCTCAGTCATTAAACTATTTAGAATCCTTCAAATCAATTTTGGTTATATAGATATATGGAGTAAGCATCAATTAATTGACTTAACCTAAGAAGGCAATATGGCTACTTTACTATTTATATTCTGAACCTGGAACAGAGGAAACAATAAGATGGACTGCAGACTGTAGACAGAATATACCTGGTTAAATCTCCTTGACCATCTGATGGCATCAACAAAAAGACTAAAAGCATTGTCTTTGGGAGCTCTGAGATCAAATGTTCCCACTTTGACTCGATGTAGTGTTTTGTTTGGGAATGTGATCCAATTGGTAATATCAAATCCTACTTCCAGGTTCCCATTTTGATCAAAAGAAATCATCTGCCCAACACTGTTATTAAATGAGCCTTTTCTGAGATAATGGTGGAGCTAAAATGAAAGTGGGAAAAAAGCAATAAAGCTATGCAAATGTAATACAAACAATATAACAGAAAGGATATTTCACAGGATTGAATTAGTAATGCCTAATCAAACTATCAACATTCATAATTAATAATATAATTAACCAGGTGCTTATTATTAGTGCTTACAATATGTCAACAATTTAAACATGAAGTTAAATCAAGCAAGAAGGATGAGGATGAGGAGGATGAGGAGGAAGATTATACATTATAAGTACATATATGTTACTTATATGTAAGGGTGTAGGTCTATACATATGTTGTATATGGTATGTTTTAAATGTGTGTTATGTATGTGTACACTTGAGTGCAAGCAACTAA
Source organism: Azemiops feae (assembly GCA_023970755.1). Taxonomy (NCBI): domain Eukaryota; kingdom Metazoa; phylum Chordata; class Lepidosauria; order Squamata; family Viperidae; genus Azemiops; species Azemiops feae. The sequence goes on along the minus strand of JALGBA010001321.1, from coordinate 55,085 downwards.
ATTTCATTTTTAATGTGTGCCGTTGTGCCTACAGGAAAAAAAAATGACAATAAAGAAGAAGAAGAAGAAGAAGAAGAAGAAGAAGAAGAAGAAGAAGAAGAAGAAGAAGAAGAAGAAGAAGAAGAAGAAGAAGAAGAAGAAGAAGAAGAAGAAGAAGAAGAAGAAGAAGAAGAAATATAAAGCACCAAGACACCATAACTAACTTGAATTAAACGATCTGAGCAGAGACAAACCAAGATTCTTGTATCAGATATCAAATAGTGTTCCTAACTCTCTACTATAACTATAAGAATTACAGTTCTCATAAAAATAAGCTCTGTTCCTATGGTCTTTCTTGCAATTATTTCAACAGCAGCATCCTATGCATTTTGACATAGTTAGATATTAGCTGTGTCATTTGATTTGGCCATTTCATGCAGGTGAATTCAATGGAGAAAGGAATTATATTTGGAAGAGTTAAAGGTAAAAGGAAACCCGGCCACCAAAGAACATGATGGCTGGACACCATCAAAGCTGACACCAACAAGAGCATTGAAAAACTGAAAGAAGTAATTCAATGTCAGAATATGTTGAGAAGCCTGCCCCATAGAATCGCCAAAACCTGGACACAACTGAATGGATAACATCATCATCATCATATAATAGATAATGTTAATATTATACAGTGAAGAGTTCAGTGTATGTAGACAAGCATTCATGAGAGTGGGAACCTAACTTATGACAATTTCCCTCCAATGGGATTTCAAGACATTACCTGCCAAAGCATTGAATTCAGAACATTATTTTGTCCTTCCTCTGATAAAGTTCTTTGTTTGAGCATTGATGAGCTCATGGATTTGAATGCATGGGCTACAGCATAAACTGCATTGTAGACACTGTAGCTGTGGGGAGTTATGCTCATGTCAAAGATAGACCTAGGAAGAGCCTCTAGCTTCTCCTCCCCACTGCAGCGATTCCAAACACTGTCTTCTTTGAAGGAAGTTGGGAAGGAACAATCAAATGCCTGTCTCCAAAAGTCCTTAATAAAACCATCTCTAATTTCCATATTAGGATTTCTCATCTGAAGAAAATTGTGAAAACCTACCACTTCCTTTGACTGGGTTGCAAAAGCTAAGGAACCATGAAGGATATCTATATCCCAAGATTGTTGAAAGGGAACAGAAGTGAATTCTATTTGTGCCACCATCATCCAGACTTTACCTGTCTTCATTTGTTTATCTTCAACTTCCAAAATTCTGGGAAACATTCTCAAAAAGATTGTAGTGTGAATTTCACCATGTAAAACCACAACACTGGCAATGCTATCACTTATCAAGACATATAGTTTGACCCATGATTCCATCATTTCATGAATGCCAGTTTTGAAATACACAGTTGGGAATGGTTCTATGAAGTCAAAGCAGATACCATGCTGGGAAAACTTGGGAAGTTCCTTCTGTATAAACCTGAGGCCATTGTCATCCTGTATAAAAATGATACCAATCCAAGTCCATCTGAAAAGCAAAAGCAGTTGGAGCATCCCCGTATAATGTTGGTTTCTATTAGGGAACATCCATTGGAAGAAAACTTGTTGGAATGGGTCATTAATCACAGGAGAAGATCCATATCCAAGCTACAAAGAAAGGAAAGACTAAGTAGGTATGATCTGTGTAGGTAAACTTTTAGTGTCCAAAGGTTGGATATCCATCTCGTATTCTGGGAAAGAATGGACGATGAAAAGTGATGGGAATAAGTCCTGTTAGAATGGAGCTTGACTTTTCTCTATTTTCCAAGAGTTTTCATTTGTCCTTCACTTCTTATTGCAATAACTACTCATATTCTACAATAAAGACAATCTCCACCAAAATAATTGCCCAAGAATGGGAAAAGAGATGATTTGACCAAATTAAGACTGTAAAAGTAGATAGTAATCCTTTCAGTTTGGACATGGAAAGGGTGCAACATCAATTGGTACTTTTTAAATATGTAGATTATATCAGTCAAGACCATTAACATGATTTGGAGAATGGTGTTATCATCAACCAGAAAGTTGTTCTGAATTCTTTAAGACAGAATTGGAATATGTTCCTCTAAGGAATTAAGTTCTACCCTTTCTGGTAGAACTACCATGACCATTTTTTTTTAAAAAAATGGAGGTCATATGTTTATTTTAGTAATATGACTTGATAGAATGAGAGAAGAGTATTGATAGCTATAAAAGAAAACAAACCTAAGAATTAGCTAGTTGAATTGTTAAATGTTACCCAAATATAGTCGTGATATTACAATAATATCGATTCGGTCAATGAGCAGCAAAACAACAAAAACAGTGAGGCAAATAGATACAAATAATACACTAGCAACTTACAAAATAAATCACATAATAATATAACATTCACTCCCTTATTACTATATTAATACATTTGTAACCCAAATAATCTAAATCTAAAACATTAATAGATATAAGATAAAAACTATATTTCATCTAATGATTTAGTAAATAAGATTCATCAAACCAATAGTAACATTTTAAAAAAGGTGATTAACCAATTTTGTCTTCCTTTCATTTTGGCATCACAACATTTAGCTACTGGCACACATAATGAATGGTTTTAGATCCTGAAGGAGAAGGTTCGTATAAAATTTATCTGGACTCCCAGATAATTTATCTATTAGGGCCAAAATGTAGATTAACCTAATGTCCCTATAAAATTTACAGCATAATAATATGTGTGAGATTGTCACCACATTGGCAGACACACTCTATAAGGATTTTACTATACTTGCCTTCAAGAAATGCAGATTGAAGAATGTTGAATTTAGCTTTAAAGAACATGATTCTCAGCTTAGGAAAAGTTAGATTTAGCAAATAACTTGCAGTTTCCCATACACCCCTATTTATCCAAATTCTGTCATATCGGGGGAGCGTGTTAACTTTGATCTGGAACCCCATATTCCTTATTTTTGAGGAAGATAATCCTTGAGTTACACCATTTCATTTGGTGACCATTTGAAGTTGCAAAGGCACTGACTTATGACTGTTTTTCACAATTACTACCGTTGCAGCATCCCTATGGTCACATGGTCAAAATTCAGATGCTTGGCAACTGGTTCATATTTATGATGGTTGCTATGTCCTGGAATCACGTGATCATTTTTTTGCAGCCTTCTGATGAGCAAAATCAATGACGAAGCCAGATTCACTTAACCATGTTACTAACTTAACCACTGCAGTCATTTTCTTAGCAACTGTGGCAGAAAAAAGTCATAAAATGGGGCAAAATTCACTTAACTGCAGCAGAAACTTTGGGCTCAATTATGGTCATAAGTCAAGGAGTACCTATAATTAATTGCTTAGCTTGATTGTAATCTAATAATATTAAGAATTGCAAAGAGTCCATATAAAGTCAGTTTATAGTATACCATTTATTTACAGGGTGAGAGAAAGTTATCTACTAAAGGAGTCAGACCAGTTAGGAAAAACAGCATTTTAAGCCAATAAGTTATCATCTTCCAGTCCAGTGATGGTGAACCTTTTAGAGACCGAGTGCCCAAACTGCAACCCAAAACCCATTTATGTATTGCCAGGTGCCGGGTGGGCGTGGCCCACTGGGTGGGCATGGCTACGGTGGTCACGGCACACTGGGTGGCCATGGCCAGGATGGGCATGGCCACCTCAATGTTGCTTCTGGGGAGGGATGCCTGTGGGGGCTGGGCAGGGTTGGGGGAGATCCAGGGGGTCTCTGACAGGTGGGGCAGTGGGCAGGAGGCTCATCCTGTAGGGTGAGGTGAGGCAAGAAAGGCAGGGGCCAGGGTGGGGGTGCCATTGCTATGGGGCAAGGTGAGGCAGGGGCTGGGGCGGCTGCTGCCTGACACCATTGGCCCCCACACACAGAGGCCAGCGAGCACATGGGGGTCGACAGTATCTGCTACTCACACCCAATGCGAAGGTGGAGTTTGGGAGGCAGCAGCAGGGCGTAGCCCAGGTGTGGCCCAGCAGCAAAGTTCGTCCTCCCCACTCAAGTGCCCATCAGCAGCTCCTCGGCTCCATCCGAGTTGAAGAAAGCGGAGGCGCAGCAGCGGGATTGCTCTCAATAAGGCAGGCGCACACAAGAGAGCAATGCACCTGGCTCTTATTGAGAGCAATCCTGCTGCTGTGCCTCCGCTTTCAACTTGGATGGACCCAAGGTACCTAAGTCGCTGCATTGCCTGCCTCCCCCTCCCCCTGTGCCTCAGGCCGGCACCGCCAGCAGCTTGCTCAGGTCCATTAGGCTGCCTCCGCCGAGGAGAAGAGTGGTGAGGTTTTGTGCCAGCCAGCCGGCCAGCCAGGCAAGGAGTAGGACAGGGGATGGTGGCTGGCTGGCTGGGGAGGGGGAATCATGGCTGCTTGGGAGGAGATCTGCCAAGCCTCAGGGCAGTGGCATTGGCAGCTCCCCCCACCCGGCCCACTTCCCCGACTCCATTACCGGTAGCAGCTCCCTCAGCAAGCACCTCATGGCCCTCACCATCAAGTTTCCATTGCACAAGCTTCCTGGAGCTGAGGAGAAGTGCAGTTACTGTGCCGCTAGGCAGGTCTGGTGGGTGACATTGCCTTCTGCTTTTCTTGCTGCGGCATTGGCTATTGGTGTTGCCCTCCTCAGAGGACGGCATGGTGATTAGTTGGTAGCCACGCCACAAATGGGGATTGATCATCCCCCAAACCCCACCACTGTCAAAGGAGGAGGAAGAATGGGGAAAAGAAAGAGGAAAATTGGCCGAGCCGAGCACTGAAGCACTGAAAAAAATGGAGTCTCTTTGCAAGCCTGCCTAGCCCACATCAGCCTTGCTCTCCACAGTGCGCTGCAGCTGATCTGAGGCATGGAGAGCACGGCTGATGGGTGAGCGCATAGCAGGCATGCACATAGACTCCGCTGTTTTTGGTGGCGCTTCTGATCAGCTGCAGCAACCCTAACCCCATCACTGTCAAAGGAAAAAAGTGAAGTCTGTGTGCGCTCCTGCCTTGCCTGTATCAGCCAGGCTCTCCATGGCATGCTGCAGCTGATCAGAAGTGCTGCCAAAAACAGAGTTGGGGAAATGGGCCGGGTGGGGGGAGCTGCCAATGCCGCTGCCCTGAGGCTTGGCAAATCCCCCCCAAGCAGCCATGATTCCCCCTCCCCAGCCAGCCAGCCAACCTCCCCTGACCTACTCCTTGCCTGGCTGGCTGGCTGGCACAAAACATCACCATTCTTCTCCTTAGCGGCAGCAGCCTAAAGGGCCTGACCTGCCGGCGGTGCCGGCCCGAGGCACAGTGGGAGGGGGAGGATTTTCGCTGCCAGACTCTAACTCTTTAACTTCTTAAAAGTTTACTTGATGCAGAATGCATATCCTTCCCTTTCTGCATCAAGTTAAACAGTATGGTAGCGAAAATCCAATAGTGGGAAAAAAATCCCAGTCTCATGCACGGGTAATCTGTATCGCCTGCCTCCCCCCTGGAAGGCGCCCTGCTCTTTGCAGAAGATCTGGGAAGGGGCCCGATCCTGCAAGATGCTGAGGTAGCCGCGCTCCCGGACCTCACCTCTCTCTTGGTCGTGTCTCCAGATGGTCGCCATGATTTTGGCTTTCATGGTGCTGGGGGGCAGCCTGTCCAGAGAAATGGTCAGCGGAAAGATGACTTTGTCAGTGGACATGATGGGCTCCTTGGGGGGGATGGCTATTGCAGTCTTCCCAGGGTGCTGTGGCCATGGGTCAGGAGCACCTGACACTCCTGGAAGATGCTTCCGTTGGCAGCCGCCTCTCTGGCTCCAGCCGCACCCTCCTCCACTGCTTCAACAAGGAGGGCCTCATCTCCAATGCCGACGCCGATGCCAGCCAGGCTGATGCTGGCCAGGGCCAAGAGCGAGCCTGCCAGTTTCCCCCAGGGTGGCCGTGGAGCATCACTGGCTCCTGAGCAGCACCGCAGGACCAGCAGGAAGCAGACCATCTCACCCAGATAGAGATAGTTCCTCCAGGGCAAAGCCCGGTACCGGCCTGGCTCCCCCAGGAGCACCTCGTGGGCTGGGAAGGGCACAGCCAGGAAATACATGTAGTCGCATTGGGACTCCATGCCAGTGGGTGGGCCGGGTGACAGGCGAGCTCCCAGCTGGGTTGTGAGAGGCAGCTGCTGCTGCTGCGCTGGCAGTGGCTGCTGGTGGGGTGTGTGGCAGCAGGGCTGGGGCAGCACGGCATGGGCAGCTGGGATCATCCTGGTCGGGCTCCGGGTGGGCGGGTGCAGAAGGAGAGGAGTGCAAGGCATGCAGGAGGCGGATTTGGGCCGGGATCCACAGGTCCATTAGGCTGCCACCGCCCCTGGAGGCCTGACCCACCCAGCACAAAGGAGGCAAAATGGCCGGCTAACAAGCCCCGCATAGAGGTGCATGCCCATGCCCAGCAGGCAAAAGGCCACCCCGAGTGGGGAAAGCTGGATCCAAATTGGCGCCATGGCCCCCCAATCCCAGCAGAGATGGAGGGAGGCATGCAATCCTTGCTGGGACTGGGGGGCCATGGCGCCAATCGGAATCCGGCTTTCCCTGCTTGGGGTGGCCTTTTGCTTGCTGGGCATGGGCTTGCACCTCTATGCGGGGCTTGTTAGCTGGCTGCTTTGCCTCCTTTGTGCTGGGCGGGGCTGCCACTCTGGGCGGCGGTGGCCTAATGGACCTGCGCAAGCTGCTGGCAGCAGCAGCTGCACGCGTGCCCACAGAAATGGCTCTGCGTGCCGCCTGTGGCACATGTGCCATTAGTTTGCCACCACGGTTCCAGTCCATAACCTGAATTGTCTGCATTCCTGTCTCAAATCAGAAATTTGTTTGCACTGTTTCCTACAGCTCCTTCTACTGTACATGATTCCTGTTTCTGTCCTGTAAAGAATTTGAGCCAATATTTTGCCTTCAAAAAGTTTTAAAGCCATGGGAACTAATTATCTTCTTCCAGTGCAAAATAAATGTTTGATGGCTTTCATTGATCTAAGGGCTGATCACACTTGGCCAAATATTCTATTCCATTCTGTTCTGTTCTGCTCTGCTCTGCTCTGCTCTATTCTATTCTATTCTATTCTATTCTATTCTATTCTATTCTATTCTATTCTATTCTATTCTATTCTATTCTATTCTATTCTATTCTATTCTATTCTATTCTATTCTATTCTATTCTATTCTATTCTATTCTATTCTATTCTATTCTATTCTATTCTATTTTATCCTATCCCATCCCACTCTACCCTACCCTACCTACCCTACCCTACCTACCCTACCCTACCCTACCCTACCCTGTCCTATCCTATTCTATCCTATCCTATCCTATCCTATCCTATCCTATCCTATCCTACCCTATCCTACCCTAATTTTAATTCTATTGTGCATTCCATGTACCTTTCAAGTGGAAAATTACCCCAAGGTATTTAAATGTGCTGACTTATTCTAATTTATGCCCTTCTACTCTCCAGGGATACTGCTTAGTAAAATCCAAAATTTTTGAATTATCAAAATTGAAAATCAAATGATTTTATCTGCAGTACATGAAGTACATACAAGATATTGCTATGTTTGCTCTGTTCAGTCCAGACGTTTGTGAAAATTATAGCACCAGTAGCATCAGCATATAGAAGTATTTGAATTTTGTACTGTGATAAATTGGGTGTATGAATATCCATGTTTTGAAAAAGGCCTACCAATGAATTAATATAGCGATTGAAAAAGGAAGGAGCAAGAACACATCCTTGTGGCACTCCTTTCTCCAAGTTTACTGTGCCATAGAGGGTCCAATGGAGGTTAGATGCAATAAACAAACAGGGGTTTGATAACAAAATCATGACCACTAAATGGCAGCTTTAACTCCCCTCTGGTGGATGCTGTTGCTTTGAAATGTCTTTCCAGCCAACTCCCTGAGCTTTTGCTTCCTATTGACAAGTGGAGGCCTTGGAACTTCTGCCTGCTCCAAACTATGGCCCCTTCATGAATGAAGGCAAATATATATGTCCCAGGATAATGTGGCAAGATCCAATCTGGGTTGCTTACCAGGACCACAAGTCTAAGCTTTTGGACTTGTGCTGGAGCCTAGCTTCAAGGAACTTCCCTCTAGTAGAATGTGTCTACATCCCTGAGGATGGACTCCAGCACAAATCTCAAAGCTCAGAGGAGTAAACCTCTGGTCCTGATGACTGACTCAGATTGGATCTATGCCCCTTCCTCAGGACTCCAGGATGGATGCTTTAAAATGCTAATTCAAAATGACTTTTAAAAGGTTCTAGGTCAGGATTCATGTTTAATGCACAGAATAAACATCTCCTTTAGGATGATGTCACCTTCTTTGTCCCAAATTAATAAAAAATCTTACTAAAAACAAAACAAAACAGGAGAGCCTCATCTGGCTTTTAAAATCTGATGCTCTGGATGTCTATCTTACCTGTGGTAACTTGTAGATGCTCAGAATGGTTGCCATGAAAAGACAAGCTTTGGAGTCGGGTCCCCCAATCACAGCTACAGTAGTACTTTGGGCATCACATTTATAGTTTGGAATGAACCTGCCCCATGTGGAGAGGAGCTCCAGTGAAGCAAGATAAGTTAAGCTTCCAGTGAAGTAGGCATTATAAATTTTGAAACCCAAGGAGATGTTGCGCAACATCTGGGTATCATCGTTGATCTCCTTCACAGCAAAGACAAGAGCCAAGATGTGCTGATAGGTCTGAGTCAAAAATCTGTAATGAGATTTACCTGCACCAGTGAATTGTCTCTACTTAAGAAGTTTAAAGCTTGCTAAATTCCTATTCCCTTAATATATAGATATTGTATTTTGTAATATTACAGGATCATATCCGAGCAACTTCATGATGAAACTCAGGAGTAGGTTCTCAACTATTTTCAACTGAAAAGATGGGATCCAGCAAAACTCACTTTGTTTTGGCAGAACATCCATAGACTTTCTAAGGCACCATGACAAAAGAGTATGTTTTTCAAAACCTAGCATAAAAATGCATACATTTCAGTGAGGTGCATTTAAATCTCCATCTAACGATCTTTGTCTAGAGGCTGATTCCAAATGCATGTTAGTGTTAACTTTCATTTTTAACAAGGGAACATCTGTGACAGAAAATAAGAAGTGATCTTGGATATGAATGGAAAGAGTTCTACCAACTGCATATCTTAGCAGGAAATGTGGTTTAGCCATGGACTGCATGCCCTACTCTTAGAGATAGGATTTCCATTAGTCGAACATCCTCGTTTTGAAATGTGAGTTTTCCCTTATTTTAGCCATCTTCCAAGAATTCTACTTGGTTGCAAATTCATCTTCTGCCACACGCTACATTCAACTTCCATCCTGATATTGTTAAGGATTATTTTACTGATTTATATTTTTAATAGATTTCAGTTGTCTTTCAATTCACAGTTCTTAATGAAAGATGGGATATTTTTATAATGGAAATCTTACATCTTATGATTTATGGTTGTATCTTATGATTTATCACTTTGTTGTTTATATGTATACTAAGAGCTTATGCACCGGAGACTAATTCCTTGTGTGTCCAATCACACTCGGTCAATAAAGAATATTCCAAATAAATTAGTATCAATCTTCCTTGGATGTTCAGGAAAATGAAAAGGAACAATTCTTTTAAAATTTATTGCAAGTTACAGAAGAAGTATAATGAGAATGATCGTAATATGTCACAAAGAAGTGGGGAGGATGGAATGAGCCTCAGTAATATCCAACCATAGAAAATTTAGTTGATCATCTTTCTTGGGAACATAATGTAAAGTGATGTGTTATTTGTTCACCTTTGCCTGAAGTCTCTTTCATTGGATGAATATTATAGCTCATTGAAACATAAAGATAGTACATCCCTCAGTTTTTGTTTTGATTGAAAAGTCATGGATACACCTGCTGCCCAAATCTAAGAAGAAACTTATCACCTGAACCATTTGATTAAGGTACCAATTGCTTACATGAGTTCATCAAGGACTTCAGAAGAGGGATGCCTTTCAAAGTTGAGAGGATTGGAAAACATGAAACTTTGTGAACTAATGCCAGCTATGATGACATCCCCTGGCTGATAATATTTGTGGTTGATATTCCGTGGGTCACTGTTCATGCATTTAGCAACTGGAACATCACATGATGTCCAAGGAAGCAGTATGAGAATCCAGAGAATAAAGTTCATGATCTTGCATTTACATCTCGTTAACATCAAGTCACCTGTGTTTTTCCAGTCATTCAAGTGTTGGCATCCTTGCATGGCCAGCAATGTCAGTTTCATCAATACGTTCAGAGCTCCCAATTGCTTTAAAATCCTTGGGCCAAACGTTCCAGCATAGATTAAGAAGAATCTCCAATCTTGATTCTGTTTTGCTAGTCACTACCAGAAAATCCCTTGTCATCTGGAGGAGTTGATGCTGATGCCAAGTAATCAGCATCACTTGGATAATTATGGGGAATTTAAACATCTGCTTATCATTAGAAATGTTTTCATGTAGCAGAAGAAAATCATTTTCCAACCTATCATTTCAACAAAACTTTTCTTTTTTCCTAAGAAGTTTCAAAAGAATGCAACTTTCTAAAACAGGAGATAAGAGTGTTTAGCAGGAGTATTTCCATGTGGGGTCAAAACAGCAAGATGACAAAAAATAATGTTGCAAGGAAGCTCAAACTCTTTGTTTTGAGGGATAATGTTTGTTATTCCTATATTTATTTCAGTTGAGTTTGTGGGGTTCCAATGTAGACGTGGTTCAATAAGTTTCAGTTCAGATTTTTTCTATTTTTTTAAATCTCTGCTAAAGTATGATAATTCAATGATATGTTTTACATGTATTCAACCACCCTTATACCAGGAATATCAATTAATTGAGGGTTGTGAAGTTTAGTAGTTTAGACATAGAAAGAATCATTTAGATAACATTGGTTCCCCATGGCAGACTATTGTGGTCTTAGGTATCCTGAGGATGCTTCAATTCAAAGGGGACTTTAATGTACCTTATATTGATCTGCACACAAGGCAATTTTTTACCACGATTGTTGTAAGCCAGAGTTATGTTCTACAAGATGGGTGGCCATATATGTCTTTTAAATAAAATAAACAAAATTACACACACACCATGTGTGTTTATGATGTTCTAATCCAGGGGTGTCAAACTGCCTGCCCACGGGCCAGATGCATCACGACAAAACCATGCCCACCCCATTGCCAGCAATGGGGAAAAAGCTCCGATACGTCGCACAATGTCACGTGATGTCGCACGTTTGACATGTCTGTTCTAATCTAATGTTTACTTTAAAAGCCAACATATATGATCCATATCTCACTAATGTTATATCCATTGTGATGACTGATTCAAGATACATACTTAGAACATAGAATAATAGGATTGTAAGGGACCTTGGAGGTCTTCTAGTCCAACCCCCTGCCCATGGCAGGAGATCCTATACCATTCCAGATTTTCTTTGGGTTTGATGGGATGGGGTATATGTGATCATAAAAAAAATAACAGAATAACAGAATAGAATAATAGAGTTGAATGGTCATAATTAAATGTCATTAAGGAGTTCTGGATGACTTTAGTGCCCTCTCATAGTTTTTGCACTAGGAATCTTTAGGTGACAGTCTCCAACTGGTCTGTACTGTGTCCCATTTTTGAATAGCAAAACATCTTTTAATAGTGTACTTTGATCTTGCCTCTCTTCTGCCATGGTCTTTAGTTGTTCTTTAGGAGAAGTAGAAGTTACTGTTGTCAGATTGATAAACTACAGGGAGATAATCACCTTTGCATAATCATGGATTATTTGCAATACTGTAGAAGAAAACATCTTGATTGCATATTTCAATTGTTTTTTTTTCCATTTTATTAATATAACAAGACAGAAGGGGGTATTTTAGGGTAATTCTATTTAGGATATATACTTTCTAATGTACCAGTTGTGCTCCTTCCTTGAAATTTTTGAAAGATTGAGGACCCTTCAGGCAGTCACTCATGCCCTGGATGACACATGGTTTGACTACAGCTGTGCGCTCTATATGGAGCTGCCCTTGAAAATATTGTTTCAACTGGTCCAAATGCAATCGTATAAGCAATGATGAACATGCCGTATGCTCATATGACACATCTGCTTCATGAATTGTACTAGTTATCAATGTTGTTCTTCATGGTATGATTCAAGGTCCTGATTTCTACCCATAGAGCCAGTGGTGGGATTCAAATATGTGAAAAACCAGTTCTCTGTGTGTATGCCACTTCTGGAAGTCCATTCTGGACCTGGGCAACAAAAAATTAGCTACCGGTTCTATTGAACCGGTGCGAACTGGCTGAATCCCACAACTGCATAGAGCCCTACAAGGCATGGGGCCTGATTATTTGAGGGATTGCCTGTCTCCCATCACATTTGTCCAGCCAGTTCCTTCAATAAAACAATGAAATTTTGGGGCCATGATTTAGTTCCACTTGTTTTTTTTTAATCTGTGCCATTTTTACTTTGTGTGTGTGTGTGTGTGTGTGTGTGTATGTGTTTCTTCTTGTTTATAAGCTACATAGAGCCATTGGAAATTGGGCAACATATAAATTTAATTACACACACTTGCACATACATGCACACACAAATACCCACATATATCAGTGGTGTCCTCAGAATTAGGTTGGGTCAGAATACCAATATAGCAGTATGGGATCAAAACCATCCCATACGCAATTCCAAAGAGTTGGCCTTCAATCCTTTTAATTTTTGAGAAAATGTAGTTTAATGTGGGGCAGGGTTGAAAAAGTTGAGAGTGCAGCTATTCCTATGCAATTGAATGCCCAACCATTTTTTTTAATATTTGCCAACTATACAATGGACCTAAAAATACATAAGCCTTCAACTGAGTTCCCTTTGGGCTGCCCTGTTTAATATTTTTTCCATTGTTTCAGAGGAAATTGAAGATAGAAACCAGAAAAGTCAGTTGAGGTAAGGGCCTAACCTGTATTAATCTGCAGATCAATGATAATCTTTCCTCTTCAGAAGCAGATTTATTACAGAAATCTTCCATTTTTAAAGCTGTAGTGTATGCAAGAATTTTGGACTTGAGCCAAATATGAGTGTAGCTTTTTGGGTGCCCCTGTTTTTTTTTTTCCATAACAGTCAGACCTATGGGCCCCTAAGCGATTTCCCCCGCCTGATTCTTGTTGGATTTGCTCATTTCAGTTGATTCCTCCACCCTCCACAATGTTCTTCTCATTCTGTTGTCCTCGATCTTTCCCAGGTGGGGGATTCCCAGGTGGGTGCAAAGATCTGGCTGATGAACCATCCTTGAACAGGAATTAAAGTCAAGTTGAATTTTCTGTCTGGTATTCTTAAGCTGCTTCTTTTCTCCTCTTTTCCTCTAGCAGAATGGATTAGTCCATGCCATTTTCTTGGGAATATTGCAACAAATGGTTGATTACTGTCTTCCTCTGAAATATTTTTCATGTCCAAGTCTGAGAGAGAAGGAAGTTCTAAGGTCATCCTGCTGGCTTCCATGCTGAAATAAAGACAATAAACTAGCCTTCCCCATTTGAGTGGTGCGATGGCCTACAGGTGAAGATGTTTGAGAGTTCAGTCCTAGGCAGCAACAGATGTTTCTCTATCAGGGCACAAGGAGAAAATATCTGCTGTGAACTCCATGTAGGCATCCGGCCAGTAAACGCTCAGTTCCATTGTCATCCCAATAAAAGAGATTACAGGGTTGTAAAAAGAAAACAAAACAAAACACTCCCCTCCCCCAAAAAAACCTAGGCTTTCCCATTCCTAGGCAAGCTTCTTAACCATTACACTAACTTGACTTATTCTGCATTCTTTCTTAAATTATGATTTTTATAAATGTTAGAAATCCAGATTTTTGGCAGCCTCAATTACCTTAATTTTCCTCCATGAGGTTTTGATTGCAATCTCTGTTCCCCTCATATGCATCAAATGAGTGAACATACTTTTGGAAATGCAGGTATATACAACCAGATCTGGGTAGGGACTCTTATTCAAATTAACCAATCAAAAATCCACAGATCTGCAGGCATCTAGATGGTCCAGGTTCTATATTTCTGCAGTCACCTGTTAGACATCCTCACAATTTGAGCAAACTTGAACTTCTTTTGTATTTTGATGCTCTTGGACTTCTGTACCCACCACTGAAACATGAATCACTCAGACTAGTCTTTTTCTTTAGGTTTACTAGAAGCTTGTTTAACAATATTTCCTGTTTACACTTTTCAAAATTTTCTTCAGGAACCATAATTGCTAAGTATTGTGATTCATTGAATCTTACAGCTTCAGGGGGCAGGACAGTTCAATGTTTAAAGCTGTCAAAATCAGGAGGTTTGTTCATATGTTGGGATAGACTTTATCTCTATAATGCTTTAATTATTAAACCATAGGCATGATAGAATGGAAAGACAGAAAATTATACATTTTATTATTACACTAATACACAACCATTTCATTTTCAAAAGCACTTAAGGCACATGTTATTGCTGGCAACAATCACTGATCTAAATCCAATTGTGTACATCAAGATTGATTCCTTTAACTCATTTTATGATTTTTTTTGCATGAGTTGTTGCCTGTTATTTAGCTCAGGTCTTATCAAGATGATGTAAACTTTGGGGGAGAAAATGAGGACCAATAATCCAGCACTTGAGGCTAAGATGGAGAAGATCTCCACAGCCACCATGTATTTCCCTTTGGTGCTTTGGTAGGCTGGAACAAAAGTAATCCAAACGCTGCAAAAAAGCAGCATGCTGAGAGTGATAAATTTGGCTTCATTGAAACTGTCTGGGAGGTTCCTGCCAAGGAAAGCCACTGTAAAGCTGATCATAGCCAAGAGGCCAATGAAACTCAGGATGCAATAAAACATGGCAGCAGAGCCTTCATTGCACTCCAGGACCATTTCTGTAGGCAGAGAGTACATATCAAGATCTGGGAAGGGAGCAGAGCTCACTAGCCACACAGTACAAAGACTGGTTTGAATGAAAGAGCAGGAAAGCACTATAAAAAGTGCCAGTCTTTTTCCCACCCATGACTTCATCTGGGAGCCTGGCCTGGTGGCCATGAAAGCTAGGACTACAGTGAGGGTTTTGGCCACCACACAAGAAACCGCCACAGAGAAGATGATGCCAAAAGCAGTTTGGCGAAGGAGACAGGTTGTCATCTGAGGCCGACCAATGAAAAGTAAAGAACAGAGAAAGGAAAGCAGAAGGGAGACTAGGAGGATGTAGCTGAGATCCTGGTTGTTGGCTTTGACTATGGGAGTATCCTTGTGCTGAATGAAGACCGCGAGGACCAGAGCTGTACTGGAGGAAAATAAAAGAGCAAAAATGGTCAAGGTGATCCCCAAAGGCTCATGGAAAGATAGGAAGCTGATCTCTTTTGGAATGCACTGATCCTGAGTTTTGCTGGGATAGTGATCCTCTGGACACTGGTAGCAAAATTCCAAGTCTGAAAAGATAAAATCAAATCTCTTTATTTAGACTGTGGTGTGTCTAATCAAGATAGAAAAAACAGCTCAGTGCATAATCTGAGCTACAGAGAAAATTGCACGATTCTTAAATAATTGTGTTTTTATGAGATATTATGCAGAGCCCAACATCAATTTGTTTGTTGTTCACTCATTCAGTTGATAGGCACCCTTCTTTCAGAAACTCTGGGCAACATACCTGAACTGGATACTGGAAATGCTTCTAGCATCCACACAAAGGAAAAGGCCAATTTCTATTCAACCTGATTTTTATATGATAATGTCTGAACATCCCTGCCTGATTCCAAATTCAAATGCAGTCCATGAGATCCTTACCCATTTGAACTGAAACTTTTCCTCTTGGGCATGGAAGGCAATTGTAACAACAAAATGGCTTCCCTTCCTTCTTGGTCTTGCTGTGACCTTTATGACAGGGTTCATTGCACAAAGACAGAGGCTGTGCCTGGGCACAAAGAGAAACAGACAAGACAGAATCCTTAATTGTTGGTTTGGTATTGGGATAGTCACTGGCATATAGGTTTTTGAGTTCTATAATCTCCCAGGATTTGAAATGAACACCTAAGAACCATCATTAAAAAGGCACAACAAAGAATGTTCTTTCTGCATCAACTCAGAAAGTTCACACTGCCCCAGGAGCTGTTGATACAATTCGACAGAGGAATTATTGAGTATGTCATTTGTACTTCTATAACCGTCTGGTTTAATAAAGCAATCTAACAGGACAGGTACAGACTTCAGTGGATAGTTAGGCCTGCAGAAAAAACAATTGCAACCAGCCTGCCTGCCATAGAAGACCTGTATATTGCATGGGTCAGAAGGAGGGCTGACAAAATATCTGGCCATACAACTATTTTCATTATCTGCATCCTGAACAGTGATGGACCCCAAGTATATACAGAAAATACCTGGCTAAATTTCCTTGGCCACTTAATAGAATCGGCATTAACACTGAACACTTGTCCTTTGGGAGCTCTGAGATCAAATCTTCCCACTTTGACTCGATGTAGACTTAGATTTGGGAATGTGACCCAGTTGATAATATCAAATCCTGCTTCCAGGTTCCCATTTTCATCAAAGGAAATGATTTCCCCAACACTATTGTTAAATGAAACTTTTCTTAGATAGTGATGGAACTAAACTGAGCATAAAAATAAAGCAAAATGCATTAGAAAAAGAGTACAAATGATAATAGAAGGTGAGAATATTTCACAAAGCATACCCAAAGATGCTTTTTCATGAGGCAACTGGACTTTCTTGTTCTTCTAGGGGACAGAAAAACAAGAAAGTCCAGTTGCTTCGTGAAAAAACATCTTTGGGACAACTATGACCTGGATGACTAAGAATCTCCATAGACATTCACAAAATATAATTAGTCTTGTATCCAAACTATCAATAATCATGATCAAACAATCTAGGTGCTCATTATTGAATTACTTATAATAAGCCTATAATATAAACAAGATATACACTTAAAGTAAGTTTATCTTTATTTCCAGGAATCCAATTCATTACATTAAAAAATGAATAATTAACCAAACCAAAAAGCAAATTCAAGCATCTTGATATTTGTCCCAGTGACCCACTCAAATGGAAAAAAAGAGAAATAAAATTTCTCACATCTTCTTTTCATCATTGGAATGGCCTCTACTATTCCTTACTCTGACTTGGGAGCCTACCAATACAAGTTAGTCTTCTCATACATGTTCTTTTCTTTCCCCTATTGTGCTTCCTGTTAATAGTGTTACAGAGAATTGTATGCCTTTGGACCTAATAACATATCAAGTTGAGTAATAAAGTTAATAATGTTGAGACTTTGGAAAAAGTTCAGAGAAGAGCAACTAAAATGATCAAAGGCCTGGAAACTAAAACTTATGAAGAACGGCTGCAGGACATGGGTTTGGCTAGTCTAAAGAAAAGAAGAAACAAGGGTGACATGATAGTAGTATTCCAGTATTTGAGGGGCTGCCACAAAGAAGAGGGGGTCAAATTATTCTCCAAAGCACCAGAGGGCAGGACAAGAAACAATGGTTGGAAACTGATCAAAAAGAAAAGCAACCTGGAATTAAGGAGAAACTTCCTAACAGTGAGAACAATTAACCAATGGAACAGCTTGCCTTCAGAAATCGTGGGCGCTCCATCACTGGAGGTTTTTAAGAAGAGACTAGACAGGCACTTGTCTGAAATGGTATAGGTTCTCCTGTTGGAGCAGGAGGCTGGATTAGAAGACCTCCAAGGTCCTATTCTATTCTATTCTATTCTATTCTATTCTATTCTATTCTATTCTATTCTATTCTATTCTATTCTATTCTATTCTATTCTATTCTATTCTATTCTATTCTATTCTATTCTATTCTATTCTATTGAGGCTGAAGAGTTCTATGCAGGCATACAAGTGCAGGCACTACAATGGGAATCTGATATGAGCAATGATTACAAAGCATTATAATAAATAAATAAATAAATAAATAAATAAATAAATAAATAAATAAATAAATAAATAAATAAATAAATAAATAAATAAATAAATAAATAAATAAATAAATAAATCGTTATATGTGTATTTTTAAGAAAAGCAAAAGGAAAGGAGCTGAGATTAGCAGTCAGACCAATAATTAAAGAGGCAACAAAATCAATCCTTAACTTTCCTTTTGACCCCTGCTCCCCCTTTGTGTTGAATAGAACATGAAGTATTGAAAAATCATTTCTACTGGATGTAGATCTGCAGACTCTCTAAATCCATCATAGTAACATTTTCTAAACAATGACAACTATGAAATAATGGAATAAAAAGGCAATGCCACTTCTAAAATGGATCTAGGACAACTCGCCATGGCCACCTCACAGTTGCCAATTCACTGCAACCAACTTGCCACGGCCAATTTGCTGTGGAACAACTTAACATAAGATAACTGTACTCTAGACCTGTTCCTCTCTTAAAATTATTAGTAATACTATTAGTAATGTTATTAATATTATTATTAATGATATTATAGTTATCTCGCATTGAGTTGTCCCACAGCAAGTTGGTGGTGGCAAGTTGGCAGCTGCGAGTTGGTTATGGTGAGTTGGCCCATTCGATTCTAAAACATACAAAAATATCAACTTAATAGAGAATTGGCTTATGTAGATATGATTGTCCAATTTCTACTTGTGTAATCAGGACATTACCTCCCACAATTGTTGCTTCAAGAGCTTCTTCTGTCCTTCCTCTGACATAGTTCTATATTTGAACTTTAATGAAGTCATGGACTGCAATACATGGGCCACAGCATAAACTGCATTGTAGATGCTATAGCTATGGGACGTTATGTTCATGTCAAAAACAGACCTAGGAAGAGCCTCTAGCTTTTCCTCCCCACTGCAGTGATTCCAAACAATCTCCTCTTCCAAGGATGTTGAAAAGGAACAAAGAAATGCTTGTTTCCAAAAGTCCTTAATAAAACCATCTGTGGTTTCCATATTAGGGTTTCTCATCTGAAGAAAATTTTGGAAACCCACCACATCCTGAGAGTGAGTTGCAAAGGTTAGGGTACCATGAAGAATATCTAGATCCCAAGATTGTTGAAAGGGAACAGAAGTGAATTCCATTTGTGCAGTCATTATCCAGACTTTGCCCACTTTCATTGGTATGTTTTCAAGTTCTGAAATTTGGGGAAACATTCTCAAAAAGATTGTAGTGTGAATTTCACCATGTAAGAATACAACATTGGCTGTGCTACTAATTATCAATTGGTACGTTTTGACCCATGATTCTATCATTTCATGAATGCCAGTTTTAAAATACAAGGTTGGCAATGGTTCTATAAAATCAAAACAGACACCTCCCTGGGAAAATTTGGGAAGTTCATTCTGTACAAACCTTAGGCCATTGTCATCATGTATAAAAATGACACCAATCCAGGTCCATCTGAAAAGCAAAAGCAACTGAAGTATCCCCATATACTGTTGGTTTCTATTAGGGAACATCCATTGGAAAAAGGCTTGTTGGGATGGGTCATTAATCAAAGGAGAAGAACCATATCCAAGCTATAAAGAAAGGAAAGATTAAATAGGTAGAATGAATAAGGTAAAATTTTAATGTATGAATGGTGGGTATTCATCTAATATTCTGAAACTGGGTGAAAAAGAATCAAACGTTGTAGGACCAATTCCCATTAGAATGGAACTTCACTTTTATTTTTTAAGATATAGTGGGTGTTTTTCATTTGATTCATGCTATCCGTTTGTAAGAATCATTCATACTGAATTGTGAAAATAAATATGTGCAAAAAAATTGAAAAATACGGGGAGACAATTTACCCAAGATCACCAGCTAGAAAGCAGATTCTGGCCATTACAATCTCCCTGGGTCAAAGGAAGATCATGAGATAAAGCACATGCATTATAGATGATACTTCCTGTTAGGTAAACTGCAGAAATGGAATTTTTTTGCTGTTAACTCAAGAGTTGAGCTGTCAGCAGTCCTGGGATTCCATCTATGCTCCTAACTGAGGTGGAACCAACACAGACAGTAAACCCTGCTTTTCTCACTTTGGGAAGTAACTATTTTATAGATGGTTTCAAGGTTAAACAAAATTGATGAATAAAACAGATTTTAAGATTGAGAAGAAGATAAAATATTTAGGTATTATTGTGACAAATATGAATTGTATGTTATTTTAAAATAACTATGTTGAGACATGGAACAAAATTTTAAAAGATATGTGATTAAGATGAATGTTTTATCTAGAATGTTATTTTTGTTTCAGACAATACCTATTTTGATGACTAGTGTACTATTTAATTACTAGCAGAAATTTATGTTTAAGTTTGTATGGCAGAGGAAAAATCACTGAGTTAAATAGATTTTACTACAAATTGCAAAGGAAAAAGGAGGTTTATGGGTTAACCAGATTTGAAATTATATTTTTCTGCCTGCTATTTAGCTTAGATGAAATAGTGGTTGTTGCTAAGAAATAGAAGACTACTGCAGTTAGAAGGACATAATCTGACATTTGGGTAGCTTGGAATTCTATGGTATGGTAAAGCTAAGGTTAATGTAGATTTCAAAAATTGTTATGTCAGGCAGACCATTCTTACAGTATGGAATAAATATAAATTTGGTTTGTTCCTGTTAACACCAAAAATAGAAGAAAACTTACAAGAGCAACTGCAATAGCAATAGCAATAGCACTTAGACTTATATACCACTTCATAGTGCTTTACAGCCCTCTCTAAGAGGTTTACAGAGTCAGCATATTGCCCCCAACAATATGGATACTCATTTTACTGACCTTGGAAGGATGGAAGGCTGAGTCAACCTTGAGCCAGTCAGGATTGAACCCCTGGCAGTCAGCAGAATCAGCCTGCAATACTGCATTCTAACCCCTGCGCCACCATGGCTCAAGGTAAATAAGAAGATATCAAGGTAAATAAGAAGGTATCAATCCTTGATTGTTACAATAATTGAGAATTTTATCCAGGGGTTACAAAAAGTGAGCTGGGAATCAGGGGTACTCAAGAGTTTTCTATTCATTTGTGAGATAGGAAGTGGAAAGGTATATATTCTATTTTGATACTATTTGATTAAGCAAAGGAATTAAGTATAGATGCTGTGAATTCTGGGTTAGGCTAGCATTTAAATAATAAATTATTACCTGATTGATGATGACACATTCTTTGTCCCAAACTCTATAAAAATTCTTACTGAACAATAAAAAAGAGGTCTACATGTCTTGTTCAGATCTAACATTATAAATGTTCACCTTACTTGTGGTATCTTGTAGATGCTCAGAATGGTTGCCATGAAAAGACATGCCTTGGAGTTTGGTCCTCCAATGACAGCCACAGTAATACCTTGGACATCACATTTATAGTTTGGAATGAACTTGTCCCATGTAGACAGAAGCTCCAGTGAAGCAAGATAAGTTAAGCTTCCAGTGAAGTAGTCATTATAAATGTTGAAACCCAGGGAGACATTATTCAGCATCTGGATATTCTCATTGATCTCCTTCACAGCAAAGACAAAAGCCAAGATGTGCTGGTAGGTCTGAGTCACAAATCTGCAATGAGATTTAACTGCACCATTGGATTGTCTCAAGTTAAGTTTAAGGGTTGCTAGATTCCTATTCTTCTAAATTTAGATCATCTGCCTTTTCCATAGCAGTCTGTTCCTGTGGAGCATCCTGTCCTCTGAAATCTAGTAGGTCCTCATCCCCGTAACTTTCTAGAAGACCATAAAGAGCTGGTTCACACTAGGACTGGAATAGGGTGAGGAGACAGCTGGAAGATGATGTGGTTGGCTGCATCAGAGGAGACTGAGTTTGATGCCAGTTGGGTTTTGTTTTTTGTTTTTTTGTGTTTATTGTTTTTTTATGTTTTGGTTTTATATCACTGCCCTGAGCTGCTCAGAGTTGTACTTTTAATATGGGAGGCCATATCAGTTTAATGAATAAATAAATATTAGTGAATCATAAGTTATCTGGACAGCTGTTATGAAATACAGGCTCAGTTTCTCAAATATTTTAAAGTTGAAAATGAAAGTGCACCAATTACCCAAATGATGGGTAATTGCCAAAATAGTACTTTTACCTCAAAATGTTTGTACAAAAAATGCATATACTTCAGTGAAGTGTATCTAACCATGCCTATCAGGGTGTTGATTCCCAAAAATATTCAACTAGAATGCTAATTTTCATTTCTAACAAGAGAACATTTCTGAAAGAAAATAGCATGTGATCTTGGGTGCATATAGTATGGTGGTAAAGGGTCCCCTCCTTGTAGACCTGAAACTATATTCATTACCAAACCTATGGGATGCTCCCCAGACATATGATCTGTGTAAAATGCCCTTGTAAGAAAACATTTGCCTCAAGTTGAATTCATCCTGAATGGTGACAGGGAGAAAACTCAGTCAGGTACCTGTGGCCCAGATTGTTGTTTCTATTCACTGACAATAACTCAGAGATAGTATAGTTAGCATATTAAGTTAGTAAGAAGGAACAAATAATAATATGGTGACACAAATGGGTTTATTGGACAACCATTTGTCTGAAATGGTATAGGATTTCCTGCCTGAGCAGGGGATTGAACTAGAAGACCTCCAAGGTCCCATCCAACTATTCTATTCTATTCTATTCTATTCTATTCTATTCTATTCTATTCTATTCTATTCTATTCTATTCTATTCTATTCTATTCTATTCTATTCTATTCTATTCTACTCTACTCTACTCTACTCTACTCTACTCTACTCTACTCTACTCTACTCTACTCTACTCTACTCTACTCTACTCTACTCTATTCTCTAAAATATTCCAACATTATGCAGTAATTTTTACAGTGTCTACCTTTTCTTTGTTTTGCTTCTGCCTTTCTTTGCCTTTCAATGCAGTAGACCAAAGGTATATAAGCCCTGGTTCTCGTTTTGCTCTTGGGTGCTTAACAAAGTATCAAAGCTTTGCTTGAATTCAGTATATACTATATTATTGCTTGTAGGCATGCAAATAAACTTATACATCTTCAGAGTGATTTGATTGCCTTAGGTATGCCTGGATTTGGTCACAATAAAGGAAAATGTTATACCAATTACATATTATTGCAAGAAACATGATTTAGCCATGGATGTTATGCCTTTATAATAGACATTTTACATTTCAGTTCAGTTGAATATCCTAGTTTTGGCACATGAACTAACAATTAATTTAACAGGCCATCAAGAATGCTAAAGAAGTTCATCTTCTCTCCCACACAATAACAAAATCCCATCATGATATTTATGGAATTATATCTTTGCAATCTCTCTGTTCTCCAGATTAGTTATTAGCTATTAAATATGTTCAGTTATCTTTAATTTTGCAGTTCATAATGAAAGATGGCTATTTTTCTAAGGGAAATAAGTTAGCCTCAATTCTCTTTTGCTACCAAGAAAGCAAAATGAATAATTCTCATGAAATTTATTACAAAGTACAGAAGAACTACAGTACTATGACAATAATAATAACACGACACAAAGTGGGTAGGTAGTGGAATCAGTCTCAATAATTTCCATTCATTTAACTTGTCACTTTGCTCAGGAATGTTACTTAAAATGGTCAGAATGTGTTCATATAACACTTTAAACTGGATAAAAATTCTGATCCATTGAAATGTAAATTGTACTATATCCCTTAATGCTTATGATTGAAAAATCATGCTTGCTCTTATTGCCTAAGCCTAGGGAGAGACCCACTGCCTGAAATATTTGGTTTAAGCTACCAATTGCTTACATGAGGTCATCAAGGAGTTCATAAGCAGGATGCCTTTCAAAGTTGAGAGGGTTGGAAAACCTGTAGCTCTGTGAACTAATGCCAGCTATGATAACATCTCCTGACTGGTAATACTTATGATTGATTTTCCGAGGGTCACTGATTATGCATTTAGCAACTGGAACATCACACACTGCTGAAGGAAGCAGCATGACAAATGAAATAATAAAGATCATTATCTCCCATTCACATCTTCTCCTTAACATCAAGTCATCTTTTCCTTTACAATCGTTCAAACGTTGGTGTTCTGTTGTGCTCTTCTAGCATGTCCAAGAATGTCAGCTTCATCAATAATTCAGGAGTCCCATGTGCTTTAAAATTCCTGCCATGAAAGTTTCAGTGGAGATTAACAGTATTCCTTAATCTTAGTTCACTATTTAGCTAGCTACTACCAGAAAATCCCTTCTCACCTGAAGGAATTCTCCAAGTAATCAGCATCAATTGGATAATTATGGGGAATATATGCTCCTACTCATCATTAGATGTCCATGTAGCAGAGGAAAACAATTCCCCCCCTACAGCTTCAGCAAAAGTTTTTTTTCCTAAAAAAAAGTTTCAAAAGTACGAAGTAAGCAAGATGGCAAAATTGATGGTGTGATGCAAGCCCCCAATTAATATCTGAGATACAAGAAATACTATCTGCTTAACTGTAGGTTATACTGTTTACTTGTTTATTTCCTGCCTGTATTAATATTACAAATAGCTCAAGACAGTAAACACACCTTCTTCCTCCTATATTCCCCACAACAACAAACTCTGTGTGGTGAGTTGGGCTGAGAGAGAATGACTGGCCCTTACTCAGTTGGCTTCCATGGCTAAAGTGGGACTTGAACTCACTTCCCACTTTCTAGCCTAACTTCCTATACAGAACCCAAAATAAAATTGCTCAAGACTCCATGATAGGTCTGCATTGCCTGTTGATCTTGCTTTCAACTATTAGAAAGGACTGTATCTAGCACTATAAACCCCTTGGGTTGATCTGGGTGTAATCACTAATACAATTCCTATCTTACGTATTATGAAGGCACTGTCATTGAACATAGATGTTTCCCATTCCTTAAATTTCTGCCTTTCTGCTAAACAAGGATAGTGAAATGATATGCATCAACAGAATCCTCCTGTCCATACTAGAGATAAATAGATTGATCAGACACTCATCTTTTCTTGCATTATTGAACAGAATTACAAATAATCAGGGATGCAGAGTGGCAGGACTGTTAATCTCTTTTTATTTTTATGGCATGCAATATCTTTATTTATTTGTAAAATGTATTTGCTGCCCATCTCATATCCCATGTCTCCGGGCAGCTTTTATTATAAGACTTTTGAGTTGAGATTTGATACTATAGTGTGGTTAACTTACATATTTTAAGCCTTTTAATATTTTCAAATCTTCAAATGCACTTCCTGATTTAAAGAACACATTTAAAAATATATTTTAAAAGGGATACATCGTTTGAATATTATTTTAGTGAAAATGAGATCTTTGCTGCTTCAGGAGAGCATTCTGGGATAGCCAGTTCTAAGATATTTGAGAAGCCATTAAGAGGTTACCTGCTGAGAATATGATGCTTTGAAGGTTCTCCAAAGCAACTTTTTGCTTCTAAATTGAAATGAGGCCCAGACTTCTCATCTAATTTATCTAGATTTCAATTTTTTCATCAAGTGTTGCCTGAATTTTTTTATCAGCATGATACAGCATTAGGGAAGGAAAATGCAGTCAGGCAAGCCAATACTAGAAGCCAGAATAGCAAAACTTTTCACAACTAATACTTTGTCTATAAACTGACAACTAAAACAAAAGGATGCAAAAGAGCTTACTTCTAGGTAAGTGAAACTGAACCATAATATTAAATGATTCTGTTTCCCCCTAGATATCTGACATATTATTTTATATTTTTCTGTGGATTTGTCTTAGCTGTTCTTTGTTGTTTAGAGCAGGCCTGAACACAATGATGTAGTATTTAGGAGAAAAGATACAAACCAGTAACCCAAAACTGGAAGCAATAATGGAGAAAATCTCCACAGCAACCATATATTTTCCCTTGGTGCTCAGATATGTTGGAACAAAGGACAACCAAACACTACAAAAGACCAACATGCTGAAGGTGATAAACTTGGCTTCATTGAAAACATCAGGTAGATTCCTGGCTAGGAAAGCTACTGTAAAGCTGATAATAGCAAGGAGGCCCATATAGCCCAAGATACAGTAGAACATGAAAACTGATCCTTCATTACACTCTAGAATGATTTCTTGTGCCACTGAATTCATGTCAACATCTGGGAATGGAGGAGAGATTGCCAACCATATAATGGAAATAATACCTTGAATACAATAACAGCTCAAAATTATGAAAAATACAAGTCTTTTCCCAACCCATCTGCTCATCATGGACCCAGGCTTAGTGGCCATGAAAACCAGAATCACAACGATGGTTTTGGCCAATACACAAGAAATGGCCATGGAAAAGATGATCCCAAAGGCTGTTTGACGAAGGAGACATGTCACCTTGCCAGGTTTTCCTAGGAATAACAAAGAACAAAGAAAAGACAACATGAGAGCAACAAGGAGAGCATATGTGAGGTTCCGATTGTTGGCTTTGACAATGGGAGTGTCCTGATGCCTCATAAAGATCCAGAGGATTGCAGCTGTGACCAAAGTAAAGAACAGAGCAGAACTGGCCAATATAGTGCCCAAAGTTTCTTCATACTTCAAAAATGTTATAATTTTCGGGAGACAGAAATCCTGCATCTTATTAGGGTACTGATCTTCTGGACATTGAAAGCATTCATCCATGTCTAGAAAATAACAACTTACAGATTTGTTGAAAGAATTAAAACTGAACATGAAAGTATTAAGAAAAGAAAGCTGCTGTTTAACATGTGAATATCAAATACACTGGCATACTTCCAATAGTTATATTTGGGAAACCCTTTGTCCCAAAATACATTATTTGGCATCATATTGGAATTCAGTCAATGAATTGAATGCATATCTCATTTGGGTCAATTTTCTGTGTTTTCTGTATGTCACTAAATCTGAGCAGACAAACTTCATTTGTGATCTTCAACAAGATACAGTTTGGCTAACAACTCTGCTGATTCCATTTATTTTATACATTGGTAGGTGCAGTTCCTTACATTTGTCATGTACAGAAGTTCAAATCTAATTTCTTAATTGACAAATAGCAAAGCCCTGAGCTATGACAGTTTTAGGAGAAAGAAGACAAGTTTGATACTAAAAACTATTGCCCTGCCTGCCTCTTCTCTGTAATGAGAAGCCGGATATTTATTTATAAACTCTTGATTAGATGCTTTGCAAGAATATCTAGGTCTCGGAGCACACAGAGTTCAGACATAGTAATTCAACATGTGTTGCATTTTTATTTAGGTATGTCTTCCAGTAAAACAAAAGCAAGAACTCACCTTCTTGGTTGGAAATCTTCCCATGTGGACATTGTAAACAATCATAGCATCAAAATGGCTTCCCTTCTATCTTGCTTCTAACATAACCTGAATTTGCTATTACACAAAGATAGTGGTTGGACCTACTCAAGAGAGAAAGAAAAAAATGCTTTGACAAATTAGTACTCAGTGGTTAGACAGTATCATCTGGGGTGGTTTTTCCACTGTCATGTATGAATTGTCTGCAATGTCTTTGGTACATCCTTCCTTATATACATCTGGGTAGTTCTTGTTAAATGAGAAAACATACTTGTTTAAGCTAATATACCAGGGAACATCAACTCTCTTAAATATACCAATCCCTCTATTCACACATTATCTTAGAAGATACCTAAGGTTCCACCAGGTGGAGGGACTTGTAAAGGTCTTCACATTGCTTGAATATAATTGCTGTGTGGGTTTTGGATCTAAGAGAACTCTGAGAATGGAGGAAAGATATTTCACTATAAGTCAAGATTTTGGATCTAAGAGAACTCCAAGAATGGAGGAAAGATATTTCATTATAAGTCAAAACTTGCCTTACTTGTTTAAACCTCCTCGGCCATACAATATCATTTTTATCAATGGTGAATAATGCCTCTTGGGAATCCATGGAGTCTATCCCTCCAACTTTGAGAAATGTAGTTTTTGGAATGTGATCCAATTCATAATATCAAATCCAGTCTCCAATTCTCCATTTTGGTTGAAAGAAACTTTTTGTCCAGCACTATTATTGAATGAGACCCCTCTCATAAATTTGTTCAGCTACATTGGAAAAGAACCCAAGAAAAGGTTAGATACATGACAGATAGATGAGGGAGGGAGGGAGGGAGGGAGGGAGGGAGGGAGGGAGAGAGAGAGAGAGAGAGATTAGTAACCTAAGGTGATAAGATTCATTTCCCCTTTCAAAAATAAAAATAATCTAGCCCACATTGTTCTGTCTTACCAAGAAGCTATGGTCTACTTTATCAAATGCCTTATTGAAGCCTAAGTCTACTATATCCACAAAATTGCCTTCAACTGCTAATTTAGTCAGTTTGTCAAAGAAGGCAATACGATTTGTTTGGTATGGCCTGTTTTTAACAAACCTATGCTAGCTTGCATTAATCATCCTGTTTATTTTTAGGTGCTTACAAATCTACTGCCTTTTTTTTTTTTTGCAGAATTTTCCCAAGTATTAATGTCAAGCTAATTGGTCTGTAGTTTCCTGGATCCTCTTTTTTTTGCTTTTTGAAGATTGGAACCACATCAACATCTAGCAGTTTCCCCATGCTCCAAAAGCTCTAAAAGATTCATTCAGTGATTCCAAGATCAATTTGCCAATTTCTTCAGTACCCTCGGATGTAAACCATCTGATCCAGAAATCTGCACTTGTCCTAAGCAGATAGGTGTTCTCTTAACAATTCCTTCCCTATCTTGACCTGTATTTCTATTCTGTCTCCAATGGTGCTGCTTTTGACAGGTTGGACAATTTTTTCCTTTTGCTTAAAGACTAGATGCAAAGAAGGAATTAAGTAGTTTTGCTTTCTCCCTGCTGCCTGACACTTTCTTGTTCTTTCCCATTACTGGACTGATTGGTATTTTGACTTTCTTCTTACTTCTTATATATCGAAAAAGAACTTTTTTTTGTTATTTTGGGCATTTTTTGTAAGTACTAGTTCATTCTGAACCTTGGCCTTCCTGATTCTGTCCTTGGAGATTTGGGCTATTTGCTGGTATTCTGCTCTAGTTATAGATCCCTCTTTCCATTTTTTATACTTCTCCCTTTTGTTCCTCAATTTGTCAGAGAACTCTTTATGCAACAATGCTGATCTCATCTGATGTCTCTTGTTTCCCTTTCTTACAGCAACAGAAATTTGTTAGAATGCTAATGATGACAGACTCTTTTATATTTAGCCTATACACAAACATGCATACATGCACACACACAGAGAGACACTAAAGATATGGATTACAGAAATCAAACCAGTCATCATGAACTTCTTTTGAAACAAAATGGATCTGAAATAAATACTACAAAGTGAGAAAGGTCTTAAAATATGTAAGTTCAAGGAACACATACAAAACCTAGATACTGTAAGGCCCAATAAAGAGTTCAATTAACATAAAAAGACAGGCATAACAAATTGTACAGCTTTGTTCTAAGACTCAGATATCATAATTTTTAAAGACATTAATTGGACTATAGCTAAAGAGATAACATTTAACAAAACTATATGTTTAAACACATTCCTCTTGGAAGAATGGCCTGTCAGATCATATCCTACATCCTTAATTTATATTTTGGAACTGGGCTGCAAATATGGTGAGCAGCCAGTAATTGGGTTGGCTCAAGAATTTACCTTCCACAGCTTTTGAACCACATGTTTAGCATCATGTCCTCTAGTTCTATATTCCATCATGGATGAATGGAAGTCATGCAAAGCATGTGCTACCACATGGATGGCATTATAAATGCTGTAGCTATGGCCAGTCATGTCCATTTCAAACACAGATGTAGGAAGAGCTTCCAGTTTCTCCTTTCCAGTGCAGGGAATCACATTTTCCTCCTCCATTACAGAGACGGAGAAGGAACATTCAAAGGCACTTTCCCAGAAGAGCTTGATAAAAGTATCTTCTTTTTCCAAGATTGGGTCCTTCATCTGAACAAATTTCTGGAATCCTAATACTTTCTCTGAGTGAATTGCAAAAGACAGAGCACCATGGAGAAAGACTAGGTCACTATTCCTTAGAAAAGGAAGTGACATGAAATCCATTTCAGCAGTCATAATCCAGATTTTACCTTTTCTCCACAATGATGCATCTTCAGATTTCAAATTAGTGGAAAGAAGTCTCAGAACTATAATTCCATAAATTTCACCATGAACTAGTACTATATTAACTGTGCTTTTCATAACCACCAGATACATTTCAAGTCCTATTTCCACCAACTCAACAATGCTATTTGAATCGATTATTGGAAATGTTTCAATAAAGTCTGAGCAGATCCCTCTCTGGGCAAACATGGGAACCACATTTTGTACAAACTTGTCCCCACTATCATTATTCACAGACAAGATCCCAATCCATGTCCATCTGAAATGTAACAGTAATTGAAAAATTCCTCTATATTGATGGTCCATAATTGGGAACATTTGCTGATGTAAGGCAGCCACTGTTTTTGTACCACTTTTGGTAGTGGAACCATAGATTAACTTAAAAAACAAAAAAGAAAAACATAGGCAAATAGTCAACAAGACATTTAAAAAAAAAAAAAAAAAAGCTAGTGTGGAATGGTATTATTTACCCATTTAAGCTACAACATATTAAGATTCAACACATATTTTATACTTATGAACCTATACTTCACAAACATATTCAGAATGTGACATGTGGAAATTGTTATTACTCCCAAGGCTGAGGTGCATTAGCAAATTTGATCAAAAACACACTGTTGCACCAAAATTTCATGAGTATTATACTAGTCAAACAATGCCTACAGCATTTTCAAACTTGGCTTTCCACTTTTATATTTCAACAGACATTTTAAGTATTTCTCCTACAGTACATGAGAGGCTGTGGATGAAAAATTCCCATTCAGAATAATTTCATTTCTGCAGCAATTTTGCCAATTGCTGTTATTTTCTATAACTTAGTTTCCTCCCCCATTCCTTTCTTTTCCTTCAGTACCCGTTATGAGGACTGAAAATTGTAAATTGGTAGATTGGCCTTAAAATACTTTTTTTCTGTTTTCATGCTTCTGAGAATTCTCTCCATTGCTCTAATGGAAAATTACTCCTTGGCAAGGGATAGCACACTAACTGATCATTTAGGTCTTTCAAACATAAAAGGCCAGAAGCGTTATGGCCACAAGACTGGGGACGAGTAAGCCACAGCAGAAATCCCATGTAGTCATCAGAAGTCATCAATTGTAAGAATAATTTCTATTTCAAGCAGAACCCCCTCCTTCTTATGCCATGAATGCTCCCATAAAAAGAAGGGAATAGTGCATTGATGACTATCTACTTGGTGTGGGCTCTATCAAAGTTGATACCTGTGGCGTCTTGTAGATGGACAGAATGGTAGCCATTTGTAGACAAACTTCAGTGGTAGGTCCTCCAATGACTGCTATTGGTCTGTGCTGCATATCACAACTGTAGTTAGGGATGACCTGGCCCTTTGTAGAGAAAAGTTCCAGAGAGGCTCGATATGTCCAGCTTGGCATGAAGTAGGTGTTATAGATCTGGAAACCGAGGGTGTCATTAGGTAAAATATTGGGATTTCTATTGATCTCTGTGATGGCAAATTCTAAGGACAAGATGTGCTGGTAGATTGGAGTCATGACCCTAGAAAGAGAAATGCATATCTTGTCACCATGCATTCAATTGAACAGAATACTTCTTTACAGGTGAGTCTGATAAAATAGCATTACAATCATTTTTATTTTAATGGGCAGTGTCATAAGGGAGGTTTTGATAGCATTTTTAAAATATTGGGGATGAAAATGTTTTTTGTCCCAATAATCTTTCAGTATTCAACTTAATAATTTCAGAAACTGAAGAAACTTATTGTAAAAGGATACTGATGCATTCTGGAAAACAAGAGTCAGTCCATTTTCTTTAAAACCTCCAAAACACATTCTATTGTTGAAAATAATTTGAGAGTCTAAGATGATTGATGGCACCAAATAAAAATTATTTCCTTTTTTCAAACAGGCATTCTCCCAAACCAAACATTTATTATGCCATAAGGATAAAAATTATAGTTCAGTCCCAGTATTTCCTACACATAGCTTGGAAATGGAAAGTAGACATACAGAAGAATTTTGACCAAAAAAAGAGCATAGCTTTTTTTCCAGTCAGAGAGCGCATATAATTTAATTAAACTATATTAAACCATGTAATTAATAATTTTTTAAAAAATTAAGATTTTATTTAATAAATTGTTTATAACACTGATGTCATGTACTAGAATAACTAGATTTTTTTTTTAAATGCTAGAATGAAGGTGAAGTGAATAATTCTCAGGGCAACATTTGAGAAAGAACTCCTCAATTAAAATAAAAGGTAAACACTTCAGTTTTCAGTAATTTACTATCTGGAAACTTGGTTGTTCAATAACAAATCAATAACACCTTCCCTACAAAAAGTTATTGAAATGGAACAGCTCAATGATAGGGTGAAAAAAAACTCTCCCCAGTATTTATCTTTTCAATCGTGTAAACAATGTGATTTGGTTCAAGTTCTCAAAAATAAATTGATACACAAATTGACAAGCCAGCTATACAGATAGATGGTTCTATAGCATCCATTAAGACAAACACTGCTGCATTCTGGATATGCTATATTTTCTGGGTAGTCTTTAAATGCATCTTTATAAAACAAACATTGCAGTAACTTGTCTAGGTGTTAATGAGGATTCACTTATAAGCGGCCATGATCACTTCTACTAGCTAAAGCTGCTGTTGCATACCAGCTGAATCAGGATCCTTTTAGTCATGATTTCTATCTGATATAATTATCAATGGTGTTCCCATTTACAGTTATCTGAAAGATTCAAAGTGAGGGGTCCTTGGTGTTCTCTGAGCTTGGCTGTTTTCTTGCAGATGTTTCATTACCTGAACTAAGTAACACCATCAGCATTAATAAAGATTATGGTTTTCTCTCAATTTATATTTTAGTGACCTACCCTGTTAGTGTTGGTGGGACTAATCTTGGTGGTTCCTTGGTTGGGCTGTTTGCTGTTAGCTTGTTTGGGTGTTTCTTGATTGGGATATTGTTTACTCCTTGATCGTTAGTCTGATGTTAATCTTGGTGTTAATCATGTCTCCTGACTGCTAGTTGGTGCTCAGGAATGCATTCTGCTAGTCTTCTACCTGTTTGTTCTATGTAGTAGCTGTTATAAATCTTTACACTGTATAGTGTAGATCAGGGGTGTCAAACTGCCGGCCCATGGGCCGGATGCATCATAGCGAAACCGCGCCCACTCCATTGCCGGCAATGGAAAAAAAGTCACAATACGTCGCGACACGTCACATGATGTTGCGAGTTTGACACCTCTGGTGTAGATGACTGCCTTTTTTCTTCTGGGTCTTTTAGTTTACTTAGGATACTTTGGAGGGCTTTAGTTGGCTTGTGTGCAGTACTGATGCCATGTGGTTGTTGTTGGTTTCTGAGATGTTTTTGATGTATGGCAGTGTTATCCTTTTTATGGCCTGTCTAGGTTGGGTTATATTGGGTTGAGTGGTCAGGTTCAGACATGATAATTTTTTTTAAATTATGGACAGACTTAACCATAGTTTCAACTGGGAATCTGTGATCAAGCCAAGTCCAAAAATACTAGAGAATTCCTGGGAGCCTGGCACTGTGACAGATCAGCCATCAGTAGACATGTAGACATAAACAAAATCTATATACTGCGCAAAAAAAAAATCAACAAGCCAAAAAGGGTTTACCCTTTGAATGAGTTCCTTTACAGAAAAAAAAACCAATCTTAATCCTTCCATTCTAGAGGCTAGTTGGGCAAACAGGTGACATCCAATGAGTTGAGATTCTTTGGAGCTTTGGAATCTGAGGTGAATTCAAGGTGATCTGTAGTATGCATTCTTCCATCTTTAGAATAGATCTACATTCAAGGTTGCCTGTATTTGGCTGTTGGGGGATCCAGAGATGGCCTCTGATAATGTCATGGTTGGAATATATTCCTCTTCTCTTGAAATCTCACAATGTTACCAAGCAATAAATAATGGAAGAATAGCATAAATTTCAATCAAAGATTTTTTTTTTGAAAAAAATACTGGTCAACACAAATTATTATTATTTAGTGTGCGATGTGAACATGACAGAAGAGAAGTAAACATACACACACACATGTATACACACACACATACAGATAGATAGATGATAGATTGATAGACAGAGAGAGAGAGAGAGAGAGAGAGAGAGAGATATTCCACTTAATTATAGATAAAACCTCTATGGGGGTATGGCAGTGGCCTCATAACTAGATGTCCAATTCAGCTATCCAGGTGATTTCCTCTGGCTTTGCTTTATGCAGATCTTTTAGGGAACCAGAAGGGCAATGTAAGGACCTACCTCATCTAGGCCTCCCAAGAAAGCAGAACTCTTGAAACAGGCATTGTCTCAAAAGGAACTTTTATTAGGGGTAAGTGACAGCAAGGCGAGGTCTGGGGAAAAACCCACGCAAGCAGTATATTAAAAGCAACAATAATTACTCTTCCCCCCAAGGCTCTAGTGTTCATCTGAATCCCAGCCAATCCACAGGTGCATATTGTTTTGGTATCTGGCTCCATTGGCGGGCTTTTCAAGGTCTCTCTTGCTTTCATTTCTCTCTGGCTCCAACACAAACCATCTCCAAGATAAGGGTGATGCATACCTTCTCCTGGGGGAAGGGCATAGTGGCAGGACAGTGCAAAGCATCCCCAAAGAACCCCCCCTCCCAACAGAATGGTAGGCCCCAAGAAATGGTTACAAAAGCTTATAGACATAATGGAAAGAAAAGCAAGGCATTTCTTTGGGGATCTGACACGCAATCCTGCACAATATGTTTCATAGGTCAACTCAAATGAAATAAATAGTATGCAAATGGCAATACTTTATTTTACTTGTCAGCTGAAAATTAAACCTGAAGATTTAAAAGGGCATAATTCTAGGTGATATTATATTAGAAGATTAAATAATTCTCTTTTCCTACAGACAATCTGAAATAATGATATATATATAATTTTATGTTTTGCTCTGGGTTTATCTTCTTAGCTGTTTTTTGCTGTTTAGAGAAGGCCTCAAAACAATGATATAGCATTTAGGGAAAAAAATACAAATCAGTAACCCAACATTAGAAGCAATAATGGAGAAGATCTCCACAGCAATCATATATTTTCCTTTGGTGCTCAGGTATGTTGGAACAAAGGACAACCAGACACTGCAGAAGACCAACATGCTGAAGGTGATAAATTTGGCTTCATTGAAAACATCAGGCAATTTTCTTGCTATAAAAGCCATTGTGAAGCTGATAATGGCAAGGAAGCCCATATAGCCCAAGACACAGTAGAACATGAAGACTGATCCTTCATTACACTGCAGAAAGATTTCTTGTACCCCTGAATTTGTGTCAGCATCTGGAAATGGGGGAGAAGTCATCAGCCATATAGTACAAATAGTTGCTTGAATTAAGCTACAGCCCAACACGATGGACATGGCCAATCTTCTCCCCACCCATTTGGTTATCTTAGACCCAGGCTTAGTAGCCATGAAAGCCAGAACTACAATGATGGTTTTGGCCAACACACAGGAAATGGCCACAGAGAAAATAATACTGAAGGCAGTTTGACGAAGGAGACATGTCATCTTGCCAGGTTTTCCAAGGAATAATAAACAAGAAAGAAAAGACAACAGGAGAGCAATAAGGAGAGCATAGGTGAGATTCCGGTTGTTGGCTTTGACTATGGGAGTGTCCTGATGCTTAATAAAGATCCAAAGGACTCCAACTGTAACCAAAGAAAAGAAAAGAGCAGAACTGGCCAAAATGATCCCCAAAGTTTCTTCATACATAAAAAATGTTGCAATCTTTGGAAGACACAAATCCTGGTTCACATTTGCATATTGATCTTCTGGACACTGAAAGCAATCATCTATGTCTACAAAATAAATTAACAATGTATATATTACACTGAAAGAATAAAAACTGAGCACTATGTGTTAAGAACAAAAACCTGTTGTATAACATGTGAAAACTAGTAAACTTCCTGTTTTAAAACTTCCTGTTTGCTCCAAGATACATTATTTTCATCAAATTTGCACTGTTGAAATCCATTCAGTAAACTGAAAGCTGATCAATGTGCTACCTTTTACTCTTTCCATCTGTTAACAGGAACTTTTAATTAGAATATTAATGTAGACTTTTCATTGCTGTTTTGACTCACAGTTTTATTTAGGTATATTTTTACAATAGCATATGCAAGACCATACCATCTTGGTTGGAAATCTTCCCATGTGGACATTGTAGACAATTATAGCAGCAAAATGGTTTGTCTTCTATCTTGCTCCTAGTATAACCTGAATGGCACTTACTATTACACAAAGATAGAGGCTGGACCTGTTCAAGAAGAAAAGGAGAATATGATTTTTTTTTTAATCATTTAGTGGTAACACAGTACTAAGCAGTGTTATAATGCTCTCCTTCTCTGCCTTCACATGTAGTTAGCTTCTGCTTTAGTTTCTTCAGAAAAGAGAAGGATTATTTCATTTGAAAAAAATACTCAAACATGCAACCTTCAGCACTAAGTAGCATTAAATGAGGATTAAAAGGTAGATTATCTTCAAAAGCTAGATAGACCACTGTTATCTCTACAAAATCCAAAATCTTTGCAATATCCTTGGCACAACCTTTGTTTTCCATATCTGGATGGCTCGTGCTGAATAGGAAAATACATAGTTTTATTTTAATATGACAAGAAACATCAGTTCTACTTCTTAAATACTCCAATCTCTCCATTCACAAATCTAACTTAGAGCTGAGACACCATGTAACACTCTGGAGAATATTTAGTAGTCTTGGAGTATTGCAGCTGAATCTAATTTCTGTGTTGAACTTTGAAACTAAGACAACTTGAGGGATGACAGAAAGATATTTGTTTACAAATGGAACCAAGCATACCTGGTTAAATCTCTTTGGCCATACAACATCATCCTCATCAATGGTGAACAATGCTTCCTGGGAATCCATGAGCTCCATCTCTCCAACTCTGACTCTCAGAAATGATAGATTGGGGAATGTAATCCAATTCATAATATCAAATCCAGTCTCCAGTTCTCCATTTTGGTTGAAAGAAACTTTTTGTCTAGCGCTATTGTTGAACGAGACACCTCTCATAAATTGGTTTAGCTACAATGGAAAA
The DNA here is from genome assembly GCA_023970755.1 of Azemiops feae. Classification (NCBI taxonomy): domain Eukaryota; kingdom Metazoa; phylum Chordata; class Lepidosauria; order Squamata; family Viperidae; genus Azemiops; species Azemiops feae. The sequence goes on along the minus strand of JALGBA010001321.1, from coordinate 18,002 downwards.
GAAGAAAGAGAAAATAGATATAAATAGCTCAGGTACCCAGATGAAAACATTCATTCCCCCATTTAATAATATTTCCTTCAAAGTTTAAGGGAAGATAGTAGGCAATGCAATAACAGTATAGACTCTGGTAAACCAGCATTAAAATAATGCATCCTTTAGAGCACAAACACAAAATCAAGCAACCAAAATGTAATACACATGCAAATACCCAAAAGAATAAAATAGAAAAGAAAAGAAAAATAATTTTTACATTTCCTTTGGAACAATGAATTTAATTGAGGCTTAGGATTCAGGTGATAGATAGATAGATAGATAGATAGATAGATAGATAGATAGATAGATAGATAGATAGATAGATAGATAGATAGATAGATAGATAGATAGATAGATAGATAGATAGATAGATAGATGATAATCTCTATACTTAGTAATTCTTGAAATGTGGAAATTCAGGAAAGCATGGAAAACCTAGAATTGTAAGGCCAAATAAAGAACACCATTAACATAAAATAAAAAATGGTATGCTACTGTCCTAATACATATATGATAATTTTTAATGACATTATTTGGAATAGAGCTGGAGAGAAAATGGCATTGAGTAAAACTACATCCTTAGATACATTCTCCTTGGAAGAATGTATTTCATTTAGGTTTAGGATCAGGGTGGCAGATACAGTGAGTAGCCAGTACTTGGTTTGCTTAAGGTTTTACCTTCCACAACTTTTGATCCAGACGTTCCAGTTTGACCTCATGCCCTCTAGCTCTGTCTTCCAGCATTGATGTATGGAAGTCATGCAAAGCATATGCCACTACATGGATGGCATTGTACATACTGTAGCTATGGCCAGTCGTGTCCATTTCAAACACAGTTGTAGGAAGAGCTAACAGTTTCTCCTTTCCAGTGCAGGGAATTATATTTTCATCTTCATTCATAACAGAGATGGAGAAGGAACATTCAAAGGCACTTTCCCAGAAGAGCCTGATAAAAGTATCTTCTTTTTCTAAGATAGGGTCCTTCATCTGAACAAATTTCTGGAATCCTGAAACCTTCTCTGAGTGAATTGCAAAAGACAGAGCACCATGGAGAAAGACTAGGTCACTATTCCTTAGAGAAGGAAGTGACATGAAATCCATTTCAGCAGTCATAATCCAGATTTTACCTTTTCTCCACAATGATGCATCTTCAGATTTCAAATTAGTGGAAAGAAGTCTCAGAACTATAATTCCATAAATTTCACCATGAACTAGTACTATATTAACTGTACTTTTCATAATCACCAAATACATTTCAAGTCCTATTTCCACCAACTCAGCAATGCTATTTGAATCGATTATTGGAAATGTTTCAATAAAGTCTGAGCAGATCCCTCTCTGGGCAAACATGGGAACCACATTTTGTACAAACTTGTCCCCACTATCATTATTCACAGACAAGATCCCAATCCATGTCCATCCAAAATGCAAAAGTAATAAACAAATTCCATTATATTGACCATCTATATTTGGGAACATTTGTTGCCATAACGCAGCCTCTTTTTTCGTACTACTCTCAGTAGTGGAACCATAGATTAACTTAAAAAGAAAAAGAAAAATACAGGCCAATAGGCATCATGACACTTATCCTCTTCTTCCTTTTTTGAAATGTATGATGAAAAGATATTATTTACCCATTTAAACTATAACATACATATTAATGCTCAATAGCATTTCATATTTTGACATATATATTCAGAGTATGCTAGGAGGAAATTATTAAGTCACGTTTCCATTAGCAAATTTGATAAAAAACACATTATTGCCTTTCACATAAAATTTATATTTCATGGAAATGAGATATAAGAGCATTTTATATTACTAAACAATGTTTGCAACATTTACCTGCTTGGCTTTCCACTTTTACATTGCAACAACAACAACAACAACACAAAAAAATACAAGAATTTCTCCTCCTACATTATATTAGATTACATTACATTACAATTAATCTAATTTTTCCATCTCTATTGTCCCAATTTCTGTCATATTCTATAACTCATTTTTCTCAATTAATCATGTTCCTTTCTTTTCCTTCAATAACATTAAGGGAAACCAGAAATTGTAAATCGGTTGGTACACCATACATTACTGTTCCATTCTTATAGTTCTGAAAATACTGAATACTTTAGACCTTGTTTTTCTTAAATACAGCTTTAATAGAGGATTAATTTTAGGGGAAGCATACCACCCTCTTTAATCCTCTAAATCTTTCAAACAATAAAACATCAGAAGAGTTATGGCCATAACTCTGCGTACATTAGTCAACTACAGCTGAATTCCTTTGTGGTATCCAGAAATCCTTAGTTTTGTTAAGAATAGTCTTTATTTCAAAAAGAACCCCTTCCTTCCTATATCATAAATTCACCCATTTAAAGAAAGGAACAGTGCACTGATGGTTATCTATTTGTTCTGGGCTCCATCAAAGCTGATACCTGTGGCATCTTGTAGAGGGACAGGACGGCACTCATGTGTACACACACATCAGATGTAGGTCCTCCAATGACTGCTATTGGTCTGTGCTGTGTTTCACAGTGGTAGTTAGGGATGAACTGGCCCTTTATAGAGAAAAGCTCCAGTGAGGCCCGATATGTCCAACTTGTCATGAAGTAGGTATTATAGATCTGAAAACCGAGGGTGTGATTGGGTAAAATATTGGGATTTCTATTGATCTCTGTGATGGCAAATTCTAAGGCCAAGATGTGCTGGTAGATTGGAGTCATAACTCTGGAAAGGGAAATACATATTTTGTCACTTTGCAGTCATAATATACATAAATATACATAATATACATTTATAGGTGAGTGATAAAATAGCACTGTAAGTATTTTGTTTTTAATGAGCAGGGTCATAGATGAAGTTTTCATAGCCTTTGAACAATATTGGTTATGAAAATGACTTTTATCCAACAGTCACTCATCCTACTGGGTAATCATTTCACAAATTAAATTCATTTATTTTGATCTTCAAAAGGGTACCATTGCATATATATAAAGTTGGGTTTTTTTGCCCAGGTTCGAATCCCATAGAGGGTGTGGCTAGCTGATGAGGGCAGAATGAGCCCGAAATAGCTATTCTAGTCTCCCATTTAATCCTTTAACTCTTTGTCAACAAAAAAGAAATTTGAATATATATAATAATTAGGTGCATGAGTGTGTATCCCTAATATTTTGGGAACATTTTATTCTTTTCTCATAATTGAAGAAAATTTGAAACAAAACATTGGAAGATCTTTCTTTTTCTTGCAGAAAATAAGCATCACATCATGTTCGTGGATTATGGATGAGGCGTATGAAGAGGAACAGGCAGAGACGATGATGAAGGAAAAGGAGGGAGAGTGGGAGGATGAAGATAGTGCCATCCAGCAAAGAAAAGGCAATGTTAATCATTATAACTGAAGCTAATATTAATATGAAAACACCTCCTGGTTCAAAATAACTTCTTTTCTGTGGTATAAATTCTTACAGAGTGTCCTCAAAGAGCTCCTTGGAGGGACATTTGCTGAAGTCCATCATTGTCTGGAAAACGTAGAGCTGAGAGAGCAAATTCACAACAATGAGATCTCCAGATTGATAATGCTTGTGAAGAAAAGGCAGAGGATCACTGGTGCTGCATTTAGCCCTGTGAATATTGCACATAATTTGAGGTAAAGGCAGAATAACCAATACTGCAAATATCAGCATTTCTTCTGTAAGCCAATTTGTCTGTCTCAAAATTCTTTTTCATGAATTATACTATTTGAGTTAATGGCTAAATTATGCCCCAGGATGTAGAAATGAAGTTGAAAAAATTATATAGGGACTGGTAATTGCAGTAGAAAAGTCAGCAAAGTCTTAGGAAAGCTTGAACAAGAAAACATGTTTTTGCAAACTCAGTAGACATTGCCTTTAGCATTCTGTAGTGTGGTGTCAAGAGATATGGATGTTTGTGATGATTGAGAGCAAGAGAAGAATTCAAACTCTAAAGAGAGCTTCACAATGTTTTCCTTGATTTGTAGAAGGATAGGAGGAGTTCATGACTCCCAAATCTTAAAAAAAGAAAAACATAATAATAATAATAATAATAATAATAATAATAATAACAATAACAACAACAACAATAACAATAACAATAATAATAATAATAATAATAATAATAATAATAATAATAATAATAATAATAATAATAATAATAATAATAATAATAATAATAATAATAATAATAATAATAATAATAATAATAATAATAATAATAATAATAAAAGGACCCAAAATGAAGTTAAAGGCTTCTTGTACTCCAAAATCCATTTTGGAAGCACTTTGGCCTCTATTGAGAAAAAAATCTGTTAATATCTGGAATCATATGGAAAGTATGATATAAAACCTAGAGAATTGTTGAACAGAGTTAATAACAGAAATACCCCTCCCATTAAATATACTCTGGGGCAATTCTTTGGTTGGGGCAAAACTCCAACCACTTTTTGCATTTTCTCTTGCAATTTATCAGAATAAAAGAGTTGGAAGGGACATTGGAGGTCTTCTAGTCTAACCCCCTGCTCAAACAGCAGACTCTATACCATTTCAGACAAGTGGCTGTTCAATCTTGTCTTAAAAATCTCCAGTGTTGTGGTATCCACAACTTCTGCAGCCAAGTCGTTCCACTGATTAATTGATTTAAGGAAATTTCTCCTTAGTTCTAGGTTGGTTTCTCTCCTTGATTAGTTTCCATCCATTGCTTCTTGTCCTGCCTTCAGGTGCTTTGGAGAATAGCTCGAGCCCCTCTTCTTTGTGGCAGCCTCTGAGATATTGGAATACAGCCTCAAGTCCTTCTTTTCATTAAACTAGACATACCCAATTCCTGCAACCATTCTTCATATGCTTTAGCTTTCATTCTCCTAATCATCTTTGTTGCTCTGCTCTTTTTCTTGGGGCATTGTTCCCATGCTAATAAGTCTCCTCCTGCTCCTCCTGCTCCTGCTCCTGCTCCTGCTCCTGCTCCTGCTCCTGCTCCTCCTGCTCCTGCTCCTCCTCCTCCTCCTCCTGGTTTGATTTCTTTTCTATGTCTTAATATTATCTTGAAGCTTGTTTGACTGTCTACCTTCCCTACAGAAAAAATCAAAAGAGGCAACAAAATGACTGGGGGGAGGGGAAAGAGGAAGCTATCTTCAATCTTTATATTTTGAATGATGAAAAAAAATACAATTTGGTTCATGCTCTCAAAAATAAGTTGATATAATTGAAGCCAGATATAAATAGACATTCTGTAACCTCCATTCAAATAAACACTGCTGAATTCTGGATAAGCTCCAGTTTTTGCATTGCCTTTAAATGCAAAAGAATACATAAAGAACACTGCAGGAGATTTTTCTAGGTGATAATGAGGATTTACTTTTAAGCTCCTATGGTCAGATCCCCTTGCATCAGGTAAAGCTGCAAGTTGAAGCTAAGCCTTTTTAGTCATGGTTTGTACCTGCTGTTCAGAGGCAAGTGCCAGAAATGAATCCAGGATAATCCCCAAATTGTCAGCCTTCTTTTTCATAGGTAGTACCTCTGCATCCAAAGACAACATTTTTATTTTTATTTTTTTTTTATTTTAGGGATTTATAACATTTTATTAGATTATGAAGTAAAATACAAAGACACAAAAACAAATAGTAGGACACAGTGGGGAGGAAAAAGTGACGGGGAGAAGGAAAAAAGAAAAGAAAAGGCATTGACTTCCGACTTCCTCTATTGCAGTAGAATGAAGCATTAACATCGAACCTCCACTTTTTACTTTTCCATAGTAGTATAAACTAGCCATTTCTATAACAACAAATCAATCTAATCAAGGTTTCATTTTTTTCCACCTCAGGAACAAAATCCAGGAGCGGTCTCCATGTGGAAACAAAAGTACTTATATTCTTTTCTTTAATCAAAACAGTCAATTTAGCCATCTCTGCCAACTCCATCAGCTTCTGTAGCCATTCATCCATAGTGGGAATCAAAATGTCCTTCTATTTTTGTGCATACAATAGTCTTACTGCCGTCAACATATATAAGATCAAAGTTCCAAAAAAGACAACACTTCTATTGATGGGAAATCCCAACAGAGAAACACAAGGCTGTCCTGCTTGGGAAAACTCCACCACTCAATTGCGAAAGGCAGTTTTACTCAGAACATTCTGTGATGATATCTTTAATACCAACACCACCAAACAATACCATCGTCCTTTCTCAGGTCCTTGGGAAAAACTCAATAGGTGGATAAAAATGCCAAGTCCCATCTAAACATTTGGCTGACTAGTCAACAAATCATAATAATAACAACAACTTTAGAAGATTCACTGGAGAGAATAGAAATATGAATGGGAAAATTAAAGAACTTTGGCATGGTAGCAGGTTTTAAGATTAATAATCAGAAGATGAAGATATTAACAAAAATATGGAAAAATAAGTCAAATAGAACTGATGACAAAAAAGATTTTAAGCTGGAGAAAAAAGTGAAATACTGTATTTTTATGAATTGTATGTTTTTCAAAATAATTAGGTTAACTGGAATGAAATTAAGAAAGACATGTTAAGGATGAAAAAATTAAAATTATCATGGTTGGGGAGAATCTCTCTATAAAAATAAATGTCATGAATGATGTTTTTGCTCTGGACAATACCTCTTTTGATAACTGATTACTATTGACACAATGACAAAAACATATGTCTAAATTTATATGGCAAGGCAAAATAAAAACAAGTTAAATATTAAGTGTTATTGATGCAAAAAAGAGAGGAGAATTGGATTTACTAGATTTGAAATTGAATTTTGCTGTTTTGTTATGTCTGGAGAAAAGAATAGATGTTTCTTAGTAACATCTATTCTTTTCTCCAGACAAAATAAAACAGCAGAATGCAAAATGCAAGACTTTTAAAGTTAGTAAGTCACTAGCTGAGGTTTGGCTAGCATAGATATTTCTGGTGTGATAAAATTAGCATTAACATGAACTTCAAAAATCATTGAATTAGGCATGCCATATGAAATATATGGAAATCAAGGTTGTGCCCCAAAACATCTTTATGCATCTCAGCTCAAGGAGAATGTCAGAAGAGAAACAGCAGAGAAGGAAAAATACTTGACATATTGGGTATTATTGGCAAACAATATAGTGAAATTTAAAATCAAAATGAGAGAGTAAATTAATAGCAGATTATAATTATTAATAGTGTTTCCATTTACAGTTGTCAGAAGGATTCAGAGTGGACAAAAAGACTTATGTAACAAAGTAAGACAAAATTTGAAGTAGTATTGTGCATTGATGATATGCATGTAACAGCTAAAATATATAAACTTTTATTGAAATTCGAAACAAAGGAAGAACAGATTAAAGAATGTATGATAAGGTTTGCTAAGAATTATAAAACACGGATAAATGGGAAAATATGTGGTCTGTGCTGCATATCACAACTGTAGTTAGGGATGACCTGGCCCTTTGTAGAGAAAAGTTCCAGAGAGGCTCGATATGTCCAGCTTGGCATGAAGTAGGTGTTATAGATCTGGAAACCGAGGGTGTCATTAGGTAAAATATTGGGATTTCTATTGATCTCTGTGATGGCAAATTCTAAGGACAAGATGTGCTGGTAGATTGGAGTCATGACCCTAGAAAGAGAAATGCATATTTTGTCACCATGCATTCAATTGAACAGAATACTTCTTTACAGGTGAGTCTGATAAAATAGCATTACAATCATTTTTATTTTAATGGGCAGTGTCATAAAGGAGGTTTTGATAGCATTTTTAAAATATTGGGGATGAAAATGTTTTTTGTCCCAATAATCTTTCAGTATTCAACTTAATAATTTCAGAAACTGAAGAAACTTATTGTAAAAGGGTACTGATGCATTCTGGAAAACAAGAGTCAGTCCTTTTTCTTTAAAACCTCCAAAACACATTCTATTGTTGAAAATAATTTGAGAGTCTAAGATGATTGATGGCACCAAATAAAAATTATTTCCTTTTTTCAAACAGGCATTCTCCCAAACCAAACATTTATTATGCCATAAGGATAAAAATTATAGTTCAGTCCCAGTATTTCCTACACATAGCTTGGAAATGGAAAGTAGACATACAGAAGAATTTTGACCAAAAAAAGAGCATAGCTTTTTTTCCAGTCAGAGAGCGCATATAATTTAATTAAACTATATTAAACCATGTAATTAATAATTTTTTAAAAAATTAAGATTTTATTTAATAAATTGTTTATAACACTGATGTCATGTACTAGAATAACTAGATTTTTTTTTAAAATGCTAGAATGAAGGTGAAGTGAATAATTCTCATGGCAACATTTGAGAAAGAACTCCTCAATTAAAATAAAAGTAATTTTCAGTAATTTACTATCTGGAAACTTGGTTGTTCAATAACAAATCAATAACACCTTCCCTACAAAAAGTTATTGAAATGGAACAGCTCAATGATAGGGTGAAAAAAAACTCTCCCCAGTATTTATCTTTTCAATCGTGTAAACAATGTGATTTGGTTCAAGTTCTCAAAAATAAATTGATACACAAATTGACAAGCCAGCTATACAGATAGATGGTTCTATAGCATCCATTAAGACAAACACTGCTGCATTCTGGATATGCTATATTTTCTGGGTAGTCTTTAAATGCATCTTTATAAAACAAACATTGCAGTAACTTGTCTAGGTGTTAATGAGGATTCACTTATAAGCGGCCATGATCACTTCTACTAGCTAAAGCTGCTGTTGCATACCAGCTGAATCAGGATCCTTTTAGTCATGATTTCTATCTGATATAATTATCAATGGTGTTCCCATTTACAGTTATCTGAAAGATTCAAAGTGAGGGGTCCTTGGTGTTCTCTGAGCTTGGCTGTTTTCTTGCAGATGTTTCATTACCTGAACTAAGTAACACCATCAGCATTAATAAAGATTATGGTTTTCTCTCAATTTATATTTTAGTGACCTACCCTGTTAGTGTTGGTGGGACTAATCTTGGTGGTTCCTTGGTTGGGCTGTTTGCTGTTAGCTTGTTTGGGTGTTTCTTGATTGGGATATTGTTTACTCCTTGATCATTAGTCTGATGTTAATCTTGGTGTTAATCATGTCTCCTGACTGCTAGTTGGTGCTCAGGAATGCATTCTGCTAGTCTTCTACCTGTTTGTTCTATGTAGTAGCTGTTATAAATCTTTACACTGTATAGTGTAGATCAGGGGTGTCAAACTGCCGGCCCATGGGCCGGATGCATCATAGCGAAACCGCGCCCACTCCATTGCCGGCAATGGAAAAAAAGTCACAATACGTCGCGACACGTCACATGATGTTGCGAGTTTGACACCTCTGGTGTAGATGACTGCCTTTTTTCTTCTGGGTCTTTTAGTTTACTTAGGATACTTTGGAGGGCTTTAGTTGGCTTGTGTGCAGTACTGATGCCATGTGGTTGTTGTTGGTTTCTGAGATGTTTTTGATGTATGGCAGTGTTATCCTTTTTATGGCCTGTCTAGGTTGGGTTATATTGGGTTGAGTGGTCAGGTTCAGACATGATAATTTTTTTAAAATTATGGACAGACTTAACCATAGTTTCAACTGGGAATCTGTGATCAAGCCAAGTCCAAAAATACTAGAGAATTCCTGGGAGCCTGGCACTGTGACAGATCAGCCATCAGTAGACATGTAGACATAAACAAAATCTATATACTGCGCAAAAAAAAAATCAACAAGCCAAAAAGGGTTTACCCTTTGAATGAGTTCCTTTACAGAAAAAAAAACCAATCTTAATCCTTCCATTCTAGAGGCTAGTTGGGCAAACAGGTGACATCCAATGAGTTGAGATTCTTTGGAGCTTTGGAATCTGAGGTGAATTCAAGGTGATCTGTAGTATGCATTCTTCCATCTTTAGAATAGATCCACATTCAAGGTTGCCTGTATTTGGCTGTTTGGGGGATCCAGAGATGGCCTCTGATAATGTCATGGTTGGAATATATTCCTCTTCTCTTGAAATCTCACAATGTTACCAAGCAATAAATAATGGAAGAATAGCATAAATTTCAATCAAAGATTTTTTTTTTGAAAAAAATACTGGTCAACACAAATTATTATTATTTAGTGTGCGATGTGAACATGACAGAAGAGAAGTAAACATACACACACACATGTATACACACACACATACAGATAGATAGATGATAGATTGATAGACAGAGAGAGAGAGAGAGAGAGAGAGAGAGAGATATTCCACTTAATTATAGATAAAACCTCTATGGGGGTATGGCAGTGGCCTCATAACTAGATGTCCAATTCAGCTATCCAGGTGATTTCCTCTGGCTTTGCTTTATGCAGATCTTTTAGGGAACCAGAAGGGCAATGTAAGGACCTACCTCATCTAGGCCTCCCAAGAAAGCAGAACTCTTGAAACAGGCATTGTCTCAAAAGGAACTTTTATTAGGGGTAAGTGACAGCAAGGCGAGGTCTGGGGAAAAACCCACGCAAGCAGTATATTAAAAGCAACAATAATTACTCCTCCCCCCAAGGCTCTAGTGTTCATCTGAATCCCAGCCAATCCACAGGTGCATATTGTTTTGGTATCTGGCTCCATTGGCGGGCTTTTCAAGGTCTCTCTCGCTTTCATTTCTCTCTGGCTCCAACACAAACCATCTCCAAGATAAGGGTGATGCATACCTTCTCCTGGGGGAAGGGCATAGTGGCAGGACAGTGCAAAGCATCCCCAAAGAACCCCCCCTCCCAACAGAATGGTAGGCCCCAAGAAATGGTTACAAAAGCTTATAGACATAATGGAAAGAAAAGCAAGGCATTTCTTTGGGGATCTGACACGCAATCCTGCACAATATGTTTCATAGGTCAACTCAAATGAAATAAATAGTATGCAAATGGCAATACTTTATTTTACTTGTCAGCTGAAAATTAAACCTGAAGATTTAAAAGGGCATAATTCTAGGTGATATTATATTAGAAGATTAAATAATTCTCTTTTCCTACAGACAATCTGAAATAATGATATATATATAATTTTATGTTTTGCTCTGGGTTTATCTTCTTAGCTGTTTTTTGCTGTTTAGAGAAGGCCTCAAAACAATGATATAGCATTTAGGGAAAAAAATACAAATCAGTAACCCAACATTAGAAGCAATAATGGAGAAGATCTCCACAGCAATCATATATTTTCCTTTGGTGCTCAGGTATGTTGGAACAAAGGACAACCAGACACTGCAGAAGACCAACATGCTGAAGGTGATAAACTTGGCTTCATTGAAAACATCAGGCAATTTTCTTGCTATAAAAGCCATTGTGAAGCTGATAATGGCAAGGAAGCCCATATAGCCCAAGACACAGTAGAACATGAAGACTGATCCTTCATTACACTGCAGAAAGATTTCTTGTACCCCTGAATTTGTGTCAGCATCTGGAAATGGGGGAGAAGTCATCAGCCATATAGTACAAATAGTTGCTTGAATTAAGCTACAGCCCAACACGATGGACATGGCCAATCTTCTCCCCACCCATTTGGTTATCTTAGACCCAGGCTTAGTAGCCATGAAAGCCAGAACTACAATGATGGTTTTGGCCAACACACAGGAAATGGCCACAGAGAAAATAATACTGAAGGCAGTTTGACGAAGGAGACATGTCATCTTGCCAGGTTTTCCAAGGAATAATAAACAAGAAAGAAAAGACAACAGGAGAGCAATAAGGAGAGCATAGGTGAGATTCCGGTTGTTGGCTTTGACTATGGGAGTGTCCTGATGCTTAATAAAGATCCAAAGGACTCCAACTGTAACCAAAGAAAAGAAAAGAGCAGAACTGGCCAAAATGATCCCCAAAGTTTCTTCATACATAAAAAATGTTGCAATCTTTGGAAGACACAAATCCTGGTTCACATTTGCATATTGATCTTCTGGACACTGAAAGCAATCATCTATGTCTACAAAATAAATTAACAATGTATATATTACACTGAAAGAATAAAAACTGAGCACTATGTGTTAAGAACAAAAACCTGTTGTATAACATGTGAAAACTAGTAAACTTCCTGTTTTAAAACTTCCTGTTTGCTCCAAGATACATTATTTTCATCAAATTTGCACTGTTGAAATCCATTCAGTAAACTGAAAGCTGATCAATGTGCTACCTTTTACTCTTTCCATCTGTTAACAGGAACTTTTAATTAGAATATTAATGTAGACTTTTCATTGCTGTTTTGACTCACAGTTTTATTTAGGTATATTTTTACAATAGCATATGCAAGACCATACCATCTTGGTTGGAAATCTTCCCATGTGGACATTGTAGACAATTATAGCAGCAAAATGGTTTGTCTTCTATCTTGCTCCTAGTATAACCTGAATGGCACTTACTATTACACAAAGATAGAGGCTGGACCTGTTCAAGAAGAAAAGGAGAATATGATTTTTTTTTTAATCATTTAGTGGTAACACAGTACTAAGCAGTGTTATAATGCTCTCCTTCTCTGCCTTCACATGTAGTTAGCTTCTGCTTTAGTTTCTTCAGAAAAGAGAAGGATTATTTCATTTGAAAAAAATACTCAAACATGCAACCTTCAGCACTAAGTAGCATTAAATGAGGATTAAAAGGTAGATTATCTTCAAAAGCTAGATAGACCACTGTTATCTCTACAAAATCCAAAATCTTTGCAATATCCTTGGCACAACCTTTGTTTTCCATATCTGGATGGCTCGTGCTGAATAGGAAAATACATAGTTTTATTTTAATATGACAAGAAACATCAGTTCTACTTCTTAAATACTCCAATCTCTCCATTCACAAATCTAACTTAGAGCTGAGACACCATGTAACACTCTGGAGAATATTTAGTAGTCTTGGAGTATTGCAGCTGAATCTAATTTCTGTGTTGAACTTTGAAACTAAGACAACTTGAGGGATGACAGAAAGATATTTGTTTACAAATGGAACCAAGCATACCTGGTTAAATCTCTTTGGCCATACAACATCATCCTCATCAATGGTGAACAATGCTTCCTGGGAATCCATGAGCTCCATCTCTCCAACTCTGACTCTCAGAAATGATAGATTGGGGAATGTAATCCAATTCATAATATCAAATCCAGTCTCCAGTTCTCCATTTTGGTTGAAAGAAACTTTTTGTCTAGCGCTATTGTTGAACGAGACACCTCTCATAAATTGGTTTAGCTACAATGGAAAAGAAGAAAGAGAAAATAGATATAAATAGCTCAGGTACCCAGATGAAAACATTCATTCCCCCATTTAATAATATTTCCTTCAAAGTTTAAGGGAAGATAGTAGGCAATGCAATAACAGTATAGACTCTGGTAAACCAGCATTAAAATAATGCATCCTTTAGAGCACAAACACAAAATCAAGCAACCAAAATGTAATACACATGCAAATACCCAAAAGAATAAAATAGAAAAGAAAAGAAAAATAATTTTTACATTTCCTTTGGAACAATGAATTTAATTGAGGCTTAGGATTCAGGTGATAGATAGATAGATAGATAGATAGATAGATAGATAGATAGATAGATAGATAGATAGATAGATAGATAGATAGATAGATAGATAGATAGATAGATAGATAGATAGATAGATAGATGATAATCTCTATACTTAGTAATTCTTGAAATGTGGAAATTCAGGAAAGCATGGAAAACCTAGAATTGTAAGGCCAAATAAAGAACACCATTAACATAAAATAAAAAATGGTATGCTACTGTCCTAATACATATATGATAATTTTTAATGACATTATTTGGAATAGAGCTGGAGAGAAAATGGCATTGAGTAAAACTACATCCTTAGATACATTCTCCTTGGAAGAATGTATTTCATTTAGGTTTAGGATCAGGGTGGCAGATACAGTGAGTAGCCAGTACTTGGTTTGCTTAAGGTTTTACCTTCCACAACTTTTGATCCAGACGTTCCAGTTTGACCTCATGCCCTCTAGCTCTGTCTTCCAGCATTGATGTATGGAAGTCATGCAAAGCATATGCCACTACATGGATGGCATTGTACATACTGTAGCTATGGCCAGTCGTGTCCATTTCAAACACAGTTGTAGGAAGAGCTAACAGTTTCTCCTTTCCAGTGCAGGGAATTATATTTTCATCTTCATTCATAACAGAGATGGAGAAGGAACATTCAAAGGCACTTTCCCAGAAGAGCCTGATAAAAGTATCTTCTTTTTCTAAGATAGGGTCCTTCATCTGAACAAATTTCTGGAATCCTGAAACCTTCTCTGAGTGAATTGCAAAAGACAGAGCACCATGGAGAAAGACTAGGTCACTATTCCTTAGAGAAGGAAGTGACATGAAATCCATTTCAGCAGTCATAATCCAGATTTTACCTTTTCTCCACAATGATGCATCTTCAGATTTCAAATTAGTGGAAAGAAGTCTCAGAACTATAATTCCATAAATTTCACCATGAACTAGTACTATATTAACTGTACTTTTCATAATCACCAAATACATTTCAAGTCCTATTTCCACCAACTCAGCAATGCTATTTGAATCGATTATTGGAAATGTTTCAATAAAGTCTGAGCAGATCCCTCTCTGGGCAAACATGGGAACCACATTTTGTACAAACTTGTCCCCACTATCATTATTCACAGACAAGATCCCAATCCATGTCCATCCAAAATGCAAAAGTAATAAACAAATTCCATTATATTGACCATCTATATTTGGGAACATTTGTTGCCATAACGCAGCCTCTTTTTTCGTACTACTCTCAGTAGTGGAACCATAGATTAACTTAAAAAGAAAAAGAAAAATACAGGCCAATAGGCATCATGACACTTATCCTCTTCTTCCTTTTTTGAAATGTATGATGAAAAGATATTATTTACCCATTTAAACTATAACATACATATTAATGCTCAATAGCATTTCATATTTTGACATATATATTCAGAGTATGCTAGGAGGAAATTATTAAGTCACGTTTCCATTAGCAAATTTGATAAAAAACACATTATTGCCTTTCACATAAAATTTATATTTCATGGAAATGAGATATAAGAGCATTTTATATTACTAAACAATGTTTGCAACATTTACCTGCTTGGCTTTCCACTTTTACATTGCAACAACAACAACAACAACACAAAAAAATACAAGAATTTCTCCTCCTACATTATATTAGATTACATTACATTACAATTAATCTAATTTTTCCATCTCTATTGTCCCAATTTCTGTCATATTCTATAACTCATTTTTCTCAATTAATCATGTTCCTTTCTTTTCCTTCAATAACATTAAGGGAAACCAGAAATTGTAAATCGGTTGGTACACCATACATTACTGTTCCATTCTTATAGTTCTGAAAATACTGAATACTTTAGACCTTGTTTTTCTTAAATACAGCTTTAATAGAGGATTAATTTTAGGGGAAGCATACCACCCTCTTTAATCCTCTAAATCTTTCAAACAATAAAACATCAGAAGAGTTATGGCCATAACTCTGCGTACATTAGTCAACTACAGCTGAATTCCTTTGTGGTATCCAGAAATCCTTAGTTTTGTTAAGAATAGTCTTTATTTCAAAAAGAACCCCTTCCTTCCTATATCATAAATTCACCCATTTAAAGAAAGGAACAGTGCACTGATGGTTATCTATTTGTTCTGGGCTCCATCAAAGCTGATACCTGTGGCATCTTGTAGAGGGACAGGACGGCACTCATGTGTACACACACATCAGATGTAGGTCCTCCAATGACTGCTATTGGTCTGTGCTGTGTTTCACAGTGGTAGTTAGGGATGAACTGGCCCTTTATAGAGAAAAGCTCCAGTGAGGCCCGATATGTCCAACTTGTCATGAAGTAGGTATTATAGATCTGAAAACCGAGGGTGTGATTGGGTAAAATATTGGGATTTCTATTGATCTCTGTGATGGCAAATTCTAAGGCCAAGATGTGCTGGTAGATTGGAGTCATAACTCTGGAAAGGGAAATACATATTTTGTCACTTTGCAGTCATAATATACATAAATATACATAATATACATTTATAGGTGAGTGATAAAATAGCACTGTAAGTATTTTGTTTTTAATGAGCAGGGTCATAGATGAAGTTTTCATAGCCTTTGAACAATATTGGTTATGAAAATGACTTTTATCCAACAGTCACTCATCCTACTGGGTAATCATTTCACAAATTAAATTCATTTATTTTGATCTTCAAAAGGGTACCATTGCATATATATAAAGTTGGGTTTTTTTGCCCAGGTTCGAATCCCATAGAGGGTGTGGCTGGCTGATGAGGGCAGAATGAGCCCGAAATAGCTATTCTAGTCTCCCATTTAATCCTTTAACTCTTTGTCAACAAAAAAGAAATTTGAATATATATAATAATTAGGTGCATGAGTGTGTATCCCTAATATTTTGGGAACATTTTATTCTTTTCTCATAATTGAAGAAAATTTGAAACAAAACATTGGAAGATCTTTCTTTTTCTTGCAGAAAATAAGCATCACATCATGTTCGTGGATTATGGATGAGGCGTATGAAGAGGAACAGGCAGAGACGATGATGAAGGAAAAGGAGGGAGAGTGGGAGGATGAAGATAGTGCCATCCAGCAAAGAAAAGGCAATGTTAATCATTATAACTGAAGCTAATATTAATATGAAAACACCTCCTGGTTCAAAATAACTTCTTTTCTGTGGTATAAATTCTTACAGAGTGTCCTCAAAGAGCTCCTTGGAGGGACATTTGCTGAAGTCCATCATTGTCTGGAAAACGTAGAGCTGAGAGAGCAAATTCACAACAATGAGATCTCCAGATTGATAATGCTTGTGAAGAAAAGGCAGAGGATCACTGGTGCTGCATTTAGCCCTGTGAATATTGCACATAATTTGAGGTAAAGGCAGAATAACCAATACTGCAAATATCAGCATTTCTTCTGTAAGCCAATTTGTCTGTCTCAAAATTCTTTTTCATGAATTATACTATTTGAGTTAATGGCTAAATTATGCCCCAGGATGTAGAAATGAAGTTGAAAAAATTATATAGGGACTGGTAATTGCAGTAGAAAAGTCAGCAAAGTCTTAGGAAAGCTTGAACAAGAAAACATGTTTTTGCAAACTCAGTAGACATTGCCTTTAGCATTCTGTAGTGTGGTGTCAAGAGATATGGATGTTTGTGATGATTGAGAGCAAGAGAAGAATTCAAACTCTAAAGAGAGCTTCACAATGTTTTCCTTGATTTGTAGAAGGATAGGAGGAGTTCATGACTCCCAAATCTTAAAAAAAGAAAAACATAATAATAATAATAATAATAATAATAATAATAATAATAATAATAATAATAATAATAATAATAATAATAACAACAATAACAACAATAACAACAATAACAACAACAACAACAACAACAACAGTAATAATAATAATAATAATAATAATAATAATAATAATAATAATAATAATAATAATAATTAATAATAATAATAATAATAATAATAATAATAATAGAATCAATAATAATAAAATAATAATAATAGAATAAAATATAATAATAACAATATAATAATAATAATAAATAATAATAATAATAATAATAATAAATAATAAAAAGTGGGAAGGGACCTTGGATGGTCATTGAGTCCACACCCCCTGCTCAGGGCAGAAACCCTATACCACTTCAGACAAATGGCTGTCCAGTCTCTTCTTAAAAACTTCCAGTGTTGGAGCATTCACCACTTCTGGAGGCAGGTTGTTCCACTGGTTAATTGTTATAACTGTCAGGAAGTTTCTCCTTAGTTCTAGGCTGCTTCTCTCCTTGATTAGTTTCCATCCGTTGCTTCTTGTCCTGCCTTCTGGCGCCTTGGAAAATAGCTTCACTCCCTCTTCTTTGTGGCAGCCCCTGAGATATTGGAACACTGCTATCATATCCCCCCTCGTCCTTCTCTTCGTTAAACTAGAAATACCCAATTCCAGCAACTGTTCCTTATATGCTTTAGCCTCCAGTCCCTTAATCATC